>CM061224.1:97519607-97882395 GCA_030844895.1 Ambrosia x helenae | reverse complement strand
TTCAACTCAAAATTTCCTATAATACCCAATAGAGACCTGGTTTGAAAATCTATCTATACAACTAATATATGAAACTCAATGTGGACACATGTAGGGATGAGCTCGGGACGGGATCGGTACCGAACCGATACCGATCCGAAAAATACGATACCGAAAAGTAGCCAAAAATCAATACTGATCCCGATACCGAATATACGGGTTCGGTATCGGTACCAATACGATCGGGACGGTATTTTCGGTATAATACGAAAAATACCGAAAATAAAGGAGCCCAAAACAGTTCCGAGAGGCGCCAAAACAGCCCCCATCCAGCCTCAAAAAAGTTCTGAATGCAGGCCCCAATACGACCGATATTGATCAAGTTTATTCTATACTTATGATCGAACATACAAGTACAGCTCAGCAGCAAATCGAGTCTGCACATTCTCCTTTAGCCATTGCTTTGAGGGTAAGAAATACAACCATTGTTTGTTAACATGTGATGGTTTCTTTAGGATGCCATTAATTCAGCATCATCTATAACTCAAACCTTGAGTGGTGGTGATTTTTTTTAGTAGCCCTTGCACTTGCAAGGACAACCGAGAACCAGTTAATGCATTGATAACCCAAATAAGCAATGGCTCAATTGGCAGTTTTCATGAGAAGGTCAATTTGTAATATATTTTTTTTATTATTATATAAACATTTTATATCTATAATTGTGTTTTTAGTATATTGAAGCACCATTGGCATTGGATCCAACGAAAGAGCTTTCCATATTGGTATACTAGCATAAATATGAAGAAGCTTTAATTAACTGTTGCCCTTCAAAAAAGAAGCGCGATGTCTAGATTGTATTTTGGTTTTGCTCTCAGGTAACTTATATCCTTGTAGTTTTTATTGGTTTTCGGTAGACATTATTTCCGGTATTATATATTGGTATTCATAGGTATTAATTCGGTAATACCGAAAAAATCCCGTCCCGATACCGCCTAGTACGATCCCGAAAACCCCCAACGTTGGTACCGATCCCAAAACCGAAACCCCTTGGTTCGGTATCGGTTCGGTACGGTTTCGGTACGGGACGGGATCGGGATCGGTATTCGGGCACCATCTGCTCATCCCTAGACACATGGCACTCCCATGTTGATCCTTCAATTCCCTAGCATATCATATTGTGCTACATGGCACAACAATGTAATTTATAAAATTTTTCTTTTTTTCTAAAAATCAAAAATCATTAATTATATTAAATTAGGTAATTATATTAAATTAGGTAATTCATTATGATTTGGTCAAAGCTTATCATTCACGCCATCAACATTCAAACCCTATTGAGAGCTCACTACAATCTCTACAATTTTTCTGTATCTTTTTTATTTGTATTTCTCTTCAATTGCTCTCCTACTGATTGTTTAGAGTTCTGATTTTTATGTAAGATTAATTCATCTCTTTTGTTGTCATACTTTCATCCAATCCAATTGATCGACCTTCAAATCCTCTCCAAAGCTTCTCCCCCAAGCCGTATCTGATGTGTGGATAGGGAGAAAGTCAAGGTATTCAATTCAATGGTTATTAATTAGATAATTGATAAATAAGGTCTTGCATATTGTTTTCTATGTGTTGGTTAGTTAAATATTGATATGTTTGATGGCTACTGAAGTGTATAGATAAAGGATTAATTGGTGGTCATTTCTTAGTGATGATTTATGGGCGTTGGTCGGAATGGTGGCATGTGCCCATTGATTCTTAGTGATGATTCTGGATGCGAATATTATTTTTATTTTGATTTTGATTTTTAATTTTAAGAGATAATATTCTTAGTGATGATTCATGGATGCGAATATTATTTTCATTCTAATTTTGTCTTTTTTAACTATTATTGTTTTGATGGAACAGCAAGGTACACTGTGAGGTCTTTTGGCATCAGGCGTAATGAGAAGATTGTGTGTTATGTCACTGTTAGAGGGGACAAGGCTATGTAGCTTTTGGAGAGTGGTTTGAAGGTGAAGGAATATGAGTTGTTGAGGCGCAACTTTAGTGACACAGGATGCTTTGGGTTTGATATTCAACATCAATGACTCCCCTCCAAATGGAGGATTCTCATTGGAACGTTTTCCGTCTTCAGGTATAGTTTGAGTGTGACTTAATTTTATTATTTCCATGGTCGATTTATTGGTGATTTTGAATTTTGTTTTGGTTTGCTTGATAAAGGAATGAAGCATGGGATGGGCGCGAATGAGTTACCAGCAGGAACTTAAATCAGATTAGAAATCGTTAAAAACAACGGTATATCTATTTACATGTGCGATTTGGTATATTTATTTTCATTTAATTTTTGGTTCGTGCTTTATTTTGCTCCAAGTCTTCTATTTATTTTGTGTAGATGTGAGTGTCAAAGCTGCTATTTTGCACAAGTGGGGGCAATATGTATTTATCCTATACTGTATATAATGTGGCTGCAAATTTTATATGTTAGTGTAGCAAGTTGTGTGATGAGTATTTGAAAACATCAAAAAAGTAAATATAATATTCAAAAAACATCCACTGCTGCAACCAAAAGGTATGTGATAGATCTTTTTTATGTGTTTATTAATGCGAACAGACTGTTTGTTGGCTACTCGATTATTATGTATTTTTGTGGTGACTATGTGCAGGCGGCACCTCATGCCTGAATCCTTGGTTAGGGAAGATGATGTGAGTGCTAACCTTTCCGGAGTCCTGCTTAGGGAAGATGATGTGAGTGCTAAGTGCTAACCTTTTTTTTTTTTTTTTTTTTACTAAAATGGAATGGTCTTTGGAATATTTTTTTTTGGTCATTTAGTATTGGGTTTATCTGTTATTTTGAGATTATATGTTACGTGTTATGTCTTTTAAGGTGATGTAGGTGTCGGTTGTTTGTGACACGTTAGGTGGCTCCGGTAGCGGTGGCAGTCATAGCCTTTTGGGCTTGTCGTTGTGTGTGTTGTTTAGTTTTCTGAGAGTATCGTTATTTTTACGTTTTTAATGATGGTTTCCTACATTAAAGTTCTGTTATTTGTTATTTGTTTTTTCAGGTTGGTTTTTGTGTCGTGAATCTGCTGTGTGCTGTATAGTTTATGCAGGTTTGTGCTTCCTTTTGTATTTGTCATATGGTCTTCTTAAGCATTAGGTGTAACATGTGTTTATGTCAGTGTGGTTTTAGTTGAAAACATATTTTACTACGTTTCTTATGTGTAATACAAAGAGTTATAACCAAATAGAGAATATATCGTTATTCTTATTTTTTACGGAATGATTAGTAGATGTATAAAAAAATAGGTAGTGATGACAAAAAAAAGGACCTTCTTTTAAATATTTGCATATACTAATGTTATTTGTAAGATCCTGGTAGCCTCACGTTCCTGAAAAAATGTAATATTTTCTTTATTAATTAGACTATATATGTTATTTACTGCAATTTTGTTTTCTATGTGTACTCGAAAAGAATCGTTTATTTCTTTTAGAAACACATCCTGTTTATTGCCATGTGGTTAGGAATGCACAGCTTAGATGGCGGTTGGTTCGAACCTTGAGCATTTCTCCGCAACAATCGTCACATGGAATCATGGGTGAGTCAGTTAGCATCAACAATCAGTTGTCTTCTTTATTACACAAAATCTTGGGTGAACAAATAACATGTGTGTGGATAATATGGTCTATAGATAAAGATCACTGTGAAGAATATGGTCCTAAGGATCCTGGTCATGTTTTATGAATAAATTATTTTACATTATTTATTATACTGTTTTATAAGTAACGATTATTGTTTGAAAAATGTTTTACAGCGGCTGCCTATTATATATGCATAATAGCTTGGAGTTACTGAAAGTTTGACCGTAACTATTGTGGATTTGGAGGGTCAACCTATTATGTTTGATTTGAGAAGAGAAAAACATCGAGACAATGGAATTCAAGTTGGTGATGTATGCACTTTTGAGCTTAATCCAAATGTCTTTCAACATAGTCCCCATCTTCAGTCTCCTACAATGATATGGTTACATCTTGTAAGTAACACTCTGTTTTCATGGTGATTTTGTATCTTTTTTTTTTTAAGAATGCTTAATCGGAGTTCATTCCCTACCATTTTTGTTTATTTCCATAACCTATCTTCTTCGCTACACAATCACGCCTTTAAAGTCATGTTTAATATATGTATAATTTTCATTTAACATTCCTTTGTTCATGGATTAAGGTTTTCCAGAAAGAAACATCGCTGCTATTTGTCTCTAATCTGAGTATACATGTTTGTTTCTATAATCCATGGTTGCTGTTGTGTTTTGATTTGTACAGAGTTTTACCCGTTAAGGGTTTTTTTTATCGATGTGGTTGTCTTTATAGGAGCAACAAAGCAAAATTATTAATTTGATTATACTTTTTGATTATGCGGTTGATGTTTCTCACCCTACAAGTACCAAAAATTATTAATTTGATTGGAGTTAGTTTACAAAATTAGGTAGATGTGTAAAGTAAACAACCTATCGATCATGTTGCAGTTGATTTCGGCACCTAAAGAGATTGTTTTCACATCAGGTGCTACTGAGTGTAATTATATTTCTTTCAAAGGGGTTACGCATTTTTATAAGGAGAAAAAGAAACATGTGGTTACTACTCAAACTGAACATAAGTGTGTTTTGGATTACTGTCGCCATTTGCAGCAGGAAGGGTTTGATGTTACTTATGATTGGGATGCCTTTCAGTTTTAGTTTGGTTAATCGTATTCATGTATGCAACCCAAAATCATTGAAGAAGCCAATAAAAAAATTAGCCTGCTGTTTCGGTTAATCAAAAATAAAATGGGTACTGTTGCAGAAATGTGGGACGATGCTGGGAATTTTTTGGGTGCTTGGAGTCGTACTACTCTTTCTGCTCATCTGCTGAAGAAACAAATGAACTAAATCAGTTAATGGCTCAGATTTCCTGCATTCGTTTTTCTGACAGGTCTGATAATTGGCGCTGGGAAGTCTACGATCAAGGCGAGTATTCTGTCGCCGATTACAAGAAGTTAATTGTGAAAAGTATACCGCAGCAACGACAGTTCCTTATGCAGTGGGTTACGTGGGTTCCTCTGAAAATTAAAATTTTCATTTGGCGGCTCAAAATGAATCGGATCATGATTCATTATAATTCAGGTTTAATGAAAAGTGTGTTCTAATATCGTTTGATTTCATCAGAACTGTGTTGAATTGATGTGTTTTTGTTGTTGTATAGCCAATGCATCCTGTATTTTCAACTCAGGTTCGTAAAAAGAAAAGGAAGGTTAATAAGTTTTGCAGGTACCGTGTTATTGAGCTCGATTCTGGTACATACTACATTATCATTATCTTATTCATATGAATCTTAAACATATTGATATTGATTAAATACTTATTAATGTTGTTGTATACAGACTTTGGTAGCGATTCTTCAGGAGTACTAGCTGATGAGCATGGAAGATTTAAAGCTATATGGGGCAGCTTTTCAACTTAGGTTCCTATAAAGAAAAGGAAGGTTAATAAGTTCCGCAGATGCATCGCGTTATAGAGCTACCAACATGGAAGTTATAGAGCTCGATACTGGTACATACTACATTATCATTATCTTATTAATATGAATCTTACAAATTCATTTACCGAATTGCTATGCAATTTGATAACATGATTATTATGTCCTTCACTAACAATTAATGTTGCAGCCATGGTGGTCTGATAGTCGGATCCGAGTCTACTCATTTTTCTTTTGAGGTGATATGATTTTTTTTTATCATGATGTGTTGTCGCCTGGTTGATGGGAGGTTGCAAAACCATGAGGTTTTGGGTGATGTTCCTAAGAATCAGGATGCCACACCTCGGTGCTGCTACCTTTGACTTAAACTTTTAAATGTTTTCACCTAAGTGAATCATACACTTTAGCGCCTAAACGCCTAAGCAAATAAGCGTTTAGACGCATAGGCATGTGAAGGTACAACTGGTAAACTTGAAAATAAGGATGATAATGATTCTGAGCCACAACAGGTATGATTTCTATATCTTTTAACAAAATAGCGGTCTTCTTATTTTATTTGTGTGTTCTGTTTAATTGACATTTTGGTATCTTTTATCCCTTTAATTCAGGTCAATGAGTGAAAATTAGAGAAGGGATCCGTAGATGAGGTGCAGCAGGCTTGCTATCTATCTATTAATTTCTTTTTTGTATTTTTTATTTTCTTTTTGTTTCATTTTATTCTATGAATGCTTATATATTATGATAATTTTTCAAAAATCCGTCTTGAGAAGCAGAAGGAATGGGTGAATTTTACTGCTCTTAGAGAAATAAACTTACTAAAAGTGCTTAAGGATCCAAATATAATAGAGCTGATTGATGCATTTCCTTATAAAGGGAACCTGCATCTTCTTTTTGAGTAAAGTAATGTAGGAGGTTTTACTTTTTTAATAACTTGACTTGGGGATTTTTGAAACACTTGATCCATTTGGCCATTTTTATAATTTATATTACCTGTTTAAGATGAAACACAAACACAGATCGACCCGTTCATAAGTGTATGGATGGCCTGTAAAATATCCTACTTGACTAACACAAAAAATGATAGTGATGGGAACGTCAAGACTAAAACAAAAAATGTGGTGTATAAGGAAATATTTAGTGATATTTGAATAAAATGTGTATTGCTTGCTTTTAAACTTGAATAAAATATTTCTACTATATTTTTTTATATGTTTTAACGCTCAAAATAATTGTAAGTTGTTGAACCGCGTGTCCACGCGGGCAAAAGTCTAGTACACCAACACACCAATAACTTACAAAAAACTCTCCAACAATCTCTCTAATTTTTGCTTCCTGTTTCAAGGTAACATTCGAGGTTTTTAGAGCCAATTCTGGCAATACTACTTCTCCGGCTGTTGTACCCTGTGAAACAAAACGAGCTCTCGTAATATACTTGGAATTTGTTTTAAGGGACCTGTGTTCAACACAATCCTCAACTCCATCAACATTCTACTTCTACTCCTTGTATTTTATATATTTTTCATGTTGTAATCTGTATACTAACCATCGGCTTTTAATTTTTTTTTTTGTATTGTAATCATAATAAATAGTATTTTATTTATTTATACGCGAACGGTTAATACAATAAAGTACTCTCAATGTTTTCTCGATTTGAATTCTTAGGACTGTTTCAACTCAAAATATTCTAGAAAACCCATGAGCGACCTGGTTGGAAAACACACCAAGAAGACCAAAACTTACAGAAAATTCTCCAGCAATCTCTATAACTTTTCACTTATTGTTTGATGGTACTATTCTAGTTTTTAGAGACAACCCCAACAATACTACTGCTCTGGCTGTTGTAATCTAAGAAACTTAACAAGCTCTCAAAATATACTTGGAATTTGTTTTAAGGGCCCGTGTTCAACACGATCCTCAATAATCATCTTATTCTGCTTCTACTCATCTCTTATATTTGTTTATTTAAATTCTAATATGTATGGTAGTTTATTCCTGTGAATATCTTTTTTGTAATGTAATCATAATAAATTGTTTAGTTTATTTTAATTGTTTAGTTTATTTCTGAAATTGAATCAAAGCCGGCGTAACATAAGCCCTGAGACACGATATCTGGAAAAAATAAACCTAAATCACATAGGTTATCTATAAAATGAGTTCTAGATTGTAACACCCCAACCGATGGCGGAAACATCGGGATGTCACGTATTGATGATTGTTCAGTAGCTCATGGTGAATAATAAATTTCATTAAATAATTTATATGAATTACATACAATTGTACTAGAATTTGTACATCAAATTGAATAAAACTATTACACATATCTTCAAGCATCAATTCAAATCTTCAAGCAAATAGAACCTGAAACATGTTAAGTTGAAAAGGTTTTGGGTCAACAAAAGTTGGTGAGAATTACATAGGTTTTTGATAATTGAATAAAAATTGTTGTGCAATTCATGTGTCATGTCAATCTAGTCCATATGTGAGAACATACTAGAAGTAAATCGAGTGCATAACCAAACCTGATGACTGTTATAATGTGGTACCTCCCATACGCTCATGGTTCACCTAAATATGTTATACGATAACAAACACCCACGCTACCTTTGTAGGAGGCACGTATCCGGGTGGGATTGTCAGTCCAATAGATCTATCAATGTATACCGCCGGCTTGTACGGAGTTAATGATTATGCTAGAATGGTGCTTACTCTAATCATGCTCAAGACATAATGCAACATAGAAAACACATAGACACATTGATGATTGAATTGCATAAATGATGTTATAACATGTTTCACCCCAAAAATGGTAATAAATAAAAAGGGGCTATGTAAAAACTCACCTTGGTAAAATGTTATCTCTTGAAAATAGTGTGTTGCCCAAATGTGTCAAGTATCACCCTATAATAAGGTAATAAATATGTCTAAGTCTATCTAGTATACAAATGTGTATGTTCTAGGGCTTCGAATTGGGGATAAGTGCTCGTTTGATTAATATATAAAATATTCGCCAATTGAGAGAAATTTAGTAAATAAATAGTCAAAATCTTTTTATGAAATTTAAATCTAAGATGGTCACAATAATGTGTTTAAAGTATAAAAATAATTTTTATAAAATTATTTTCTTTTAAAATAGATTATTAAATCTATTTATTACAAATTGTCAAAATCAAACTTTAAAATTAAAGAATTTTAAGTTTAAAATTTATATTTCTGTTCTAAATAATCAGAAATAATTTGTATAAAATTTTGGTGCAAAAATATTAAAAATTGGATTTATTATGATTTAATTATGATTAAAACTAACAAAAATTGATTAAAAATATTAAATAAATGATTTTTCTGAAATAAAAATCATTCCAGAAAAGTTTATTGTTATGAAAACTTGGAATAATTTTTGTGGAATTTAATAAGATCGTTTTGATATTTTTATAGATTTTTATAAATAAAATAGAATAAAATTGTTTTATTTATTATATATATTAAATAAATTAATTTTTGAAAACTAAAAATTGTATGTTAAACTTTTTCACTAGTTTAACATAAATTAATTTTTGTAGAATTTATAAAAGAGTTTTAGTATTTTAAAACTAATAAAAAAAAGAAACATATAAGTGAATGTATATATATATATAGATCAAAAAGAATAATTGTTGTAGCTGCTAGGGCTCGAACCCTTGACCAGGGGCGGCCCAAGCATAAGGTTTTACCAACTGATCTGGATCAAATGTTGGTTTAAAAACGTTTCTGAAAACTTTTATCATGATCAGTACGCGTATCGTCTTCCCCTAAGAACCCTAAAACTTCAATTCGAGTATATACTATGATTGAACCCGATTAAACATGGGGTTTTGGTCAGGAAAGGGCCGATTAACATACAAAAAGAAAGAATCGAAACATACCAGACGCAAAGCTCCTCAATTTCACAGTTAAACACAAAGTCAAACACGAGCTAATTCTTGATTAAAGATCGTTAGTTTACAGAAATTGAGGGTATAGTATTGTGTTTCGGCACTGTTAGGTTGTCATGGGTTGTCAAATTTATAATAATTCTTACGGATTATACAACTTAGAATGTTTGACCAAGATTTAATGATAAACGCGTAATATCAATCAATCTGGTCAAATTGATTGCAATTGTTCGTGTAATTGACGAAGGTTAGGCCGACAATCATGATCCCATTCCATTTTAAAAGCAATTACGAGTCAACATAGTGATTATGGAAGGTCTTCGATCTCAGTTGACTTCCCAAGCAGCTGGTAAGTGTTTGTTGTGTGTGGGTGAAAGGTCTCTGGTTCGAACCCCAGCAGACACATTCCATTTTATTTTATTTTTTTTTTTAAACAGGAAAAGGGTTGGGCCGGATAAAAGGGAAGGTTGGTCTCAGATTTGGGCTTGGGCTGGAATATAAAGAGGGTATATTGGGTTTAGAGGTGTTGGGTTTAGAAGGGTTATTGGGTTTGAGTTGTTTTAGAAAAAAATGTTTTTACTATTATGATGAGTAGTTTTTATTATTATTATTATTATTATTATTATTATTATTATTTATAAAAAAATAATGCATCACATATATATATATATATATAGGTTGCGAGTTAGGAAAAAATAAATATAGACTTGGGCACATTAGTGTAACAAAGTAAGGACGTTTATATTAAGATTTGGGGAAAAATTCGCGATGTTACATAGATCTTCGATTCATCGGTTGAATTCTTTTGGTGTTGAAACTAAACTATCGGTTGTGATTGATGGTGAGCATCATCTTTTTTGGATGTGAGAGAAGGAAATGCATATAGAAAGGCAGATATGAAACATATTGAATTTTGAAAATTTTACCATCTCAATTTGCCGCACTAAATCCCCGCTTATTTGGTTCATTTAAGTGTATGAGCTTAAATGGGTTGTAAAACATGCATAAAAACTTTTACCTCTTAAAAATGTATAAAATGGCCAAAACTAACCTTCCTATATGCATATTATAAGAAAACTTGAAAAATCTACATCTACATCTACATCTACATCTACATCTACATCTACATCTACATCTATCTAATAAAAGAAAATACATGAGGGACACATGGCACTCCCTTATGAGTTCTCTAATTTTACTAATTAATATAATAAATTCAAATATAATTATATTAATTGATTTGCAAAATCATAATATAAAATACATTAATAATCATAGTTGTAACAGAAATCTTTAAAAATGGATTTAATGATTTCTGTTATTAATATAAATACTAACCAATTAAAAATTATTTAAACATTAGTGATTCTTTTTTATAGAACATATTTATTTGTTATTAACTTTAAATTTAAATCATGTACCTTAAATAAACCTATTTATAAAATTTTGATCTTTTATTCTACGTTTAAAACTATGTTTGTTATGATGTTTGACAAATGATTATTAAGTTTTTTATTATTTTGGTCATTGTTTTAGATGTTAAATATGCTCAGCAAGTACATACTAATTCTAGATGTTTAAAAGAGTTCAAAAGTCATATAAGCAAATTAATACACAATGTAATTGGTTAAGTTTTTTTTGTTAGACTTTCATATTGTTCTAAACAAATAAATAAAGTAAACCAATCAACATTAATTTATTGTTATCTATACTAATAAAAGACAACACATGGAATAAGAACTCGCTCATAAAGCCTCTCATTTTCTTATTTAATATAATACATTTATTTTAATTTGTTTCTTTATTTAAAAATAATTATTTTTAATTTTTATTACTTACAACTATAACTATTAATTTAATTATCAAAATTTAGTTATATATATATATATATAATATAATATGTCTTTGTAAATTAATTAATATGATTATATTTTAATACAAAATTAGAAATAAATTACTAGACATGATTTGAAAATGTTTATTAGCTATTAGAGGTAAATATTATTAAAAAAATTATTCATTTTTTTAAGATAACATATTTATATGTTATTAAATTTAAATTTAAATCATGAACGTTAATTAACCTATTTTTTAAAATGTGGTCTTTCACTCTAAGTTTAAAATTATATTTCTTAAAGTGTTCTGAACAAACAAAATAAAACAAATCAATCCACATTAATTAAATATTTGATTAATTAAAACTAAATATGCTTAGCTATTTTCGTATTATAATAGCTTGATATATAAAATACATTTTATATATGAATAATCATTGTTTGAAATTTTCATTGACTGTGTTGTTTCAAGTTACTTTAACAGAGAAATACAATATCTAAGTGGCAACAGTCTTTTCATTAGTAATTCGTTTTAGCTTCATTTTCACGCTACTAAATCACGAAATCCGTTTTTTATAATTACAGTCATTGAACCAATAAATGACACTATGTTTAAGGACCTTGATGTTAGAAAAAAATGTTTATACATTCAAGGTTAGAAAAATTTTGGCTTTGCAAGAAACTTGATGTCAAATCCAAATTAACGATACTCAATTGGGATGGTTTAACGGATGATGAGATATTTTTAAATTAATTTTATTTTTTACATCTTAGCCCAAACAAATTTATGTTATTACTTTTGATTTTTTTTGTACCTGCAGTCTACAAGGTAAGAGCCACAGTATGAAAGATATATTTTAAAAAGTTTGGAAATAGTTTTATGTGAATATGAATGTCTTTACAAGAAATTATTTAGGGGCTGATGAATATTTAATATTTTTAGGTTGTAAAGGCAATTTTATTTATTTTAAATATAACATGTAATCTAATTTTTCTTAATTATATTTTTAATTATATATATAATATATATAATTTAAATTGTTCAACCCGTGTATCACACGGGTACATAACCTAGTTACATATATAATTTACTACATAGAGGGGTGATCAAGTAAAAAGGTTTTTTTTAATGGGTATGAAACAATATTACCTTTAATTTTGAGAATGCATGGTTAAATTAAACGAGGATGCAAAGATGGGGCAAGGGGGTATTATAGTAACGTTGTCTTTCTCTCTCCATGTGCAGGACACGTGCACTTTCCCCACAATCTTTAACAATTAACAACATTTTTAAATGACATTTATTTTTAAAATATATAACATATTAACGAGTGTTTTTTGACTTTCAAACGAGATTATAATGCTATACAAAAAAATGGAAGAATAACATTTTTAGTGGGTTTTGTGCTATTCATTGTGTTTTTTGATCTGTTTATTGTGGGTTTTAGCTGCCTATGGTGTTTTTTGTTCTATACATTGTGTTATTTGCTTTGTTCATTGTGTTTTTTTTTTGTTTCATTGATCGTGTTTTTCAATTATGATCATTGTGCTTTTTTATGCAAATTGTGGTCTGTGTCTCAATACAGTGTTTTTTACTGTGTATGGTGTTTTTTTATGACCATTATGTTTTTTACGTTCATCGAGTTTTTTATTCAAAGTTGTGTTTTTACTATATGGTTGAAGAAACAACGGGTATAACTCGGGGTATAGCGGGGGGTCGTTTCTCGTGTTCACTACAGGATTAAATCCTTTGCTCAAACTAAGACTAGATCCGTGGCCCGTAAGATAAAGAGAGAGTGAAGAAGCGGTACACAAATACACAAGATATAAGTGGTTCGGTCTCGTTGACCTACGTCCACTGTAAAAGTATGATCTTTATTACTTAAACGATTACAAGTATAAAGAAAAAGATAAAAGTGTATTACAAGTGTATGTGTTTGTATGGTGAATTGATCAACCTCTACAAAGGAGGTGAAGTCTTCCTTTTATAGAGGATACATGGGCCGGGTGTTGTGGCCTAAAGCAAGCGTGACGAGCTTGAGCCAGCCTTCGAGAAGCCCATCCAATAGGGTTTGGACTAAAGGTTTTCATAAAGCAAACTGGGTGAAAACATCATCCTGCCATTGGTCCACGTGGCGCGCTGTGAGTGGTCGTCAGGGGCGGCGCCCTGCCACCAGTACATGTGGCACCTTGTGGTTGACTACAGGGACATCCTTTTCTTATTGCTTCCAGAGTGTGTCAGGACGTGTCAGACGGTTCAGCTTCCTCTGGAAGATTAACTGAACTGACCCTTGACACCTAGGAGCCTGTGCAGCAAGTGGAGTTCAGGGGAGCTGCATCTTCTCTACTGGAGCGCCACGAAAGGCGCAACGGGTCTGAGGTGCGTCTTGCTTGTTGTCTTCTACGGGAGACCATCGCCAGGACTGGCACATAGTTTCACGCGGACAAATTGCACTCCGCATGTGATGCTCATGAAAGCTGAACTCCGCAGAGGTGTGTTATGATCTTGAAGTTATCATTGAGAATGGCAAACATTCCACAGGGGTATTATGATAGCAATGTTGTGGGGTAGGGTGCGCCTGCGCGCCAGAATTGGTACCCTACCCCTTCAAGTCCCCTAGTCAAGTGTCTCTCCTGGTCTTGCTGAGAAGTCTGGTGGGGCACTGGACTATAATGTTGCACTAGTTGGTTGAAAGCTCATCCACATTTTGTTTTGTAAGAGTGCTCATTGCAGCTCTTTAACATATATCAAGATAAAAATAGTGCTCGTTGCAGCTCTTTAAAATATATCAAGATAAAAATAGTGCTCGTTGCAGCTCTTTAACATGTATCAAGATAAAAAGAGTGCTCGTTGCAGCACTTTTAAATATATCAAGATAAAAGGAGTACTCGTTGCAGCTCTTTAACATATATCAAGATAAAAAGAGTGCTTGTTGCAGCTCTTTTACATATATCAAGATAAAAAGAGTGCTCGTTGTAGCTCTTTAACATATATCTAGATAAAAGCGGACCTTTTATCTTTCTGTTTTGGATTCTCCATATGTTCCTTTAGCTTCAGGAAGAAGAAAGACCCATTTTCGTAGGTTCCTTTAGCTTCAGGAAGAAGGAGGAAACCATTACCTACGCTCTTTAGCATGTAGATTATGTAAATAATGAGAAAGGAGTGAATCCTTTTCATTTTTGCGCATTTAGATCATACACATTTATTGTACTTCATTTGGCGGATGATGACATGGCCGGCCTAAGCCTAAGGAGGTATCAGGCGAGAATGACTTTTAGATTTACGTCAAACCAACGCCAGGTGATGACGTGGCATACCTGGTTGTGAAAGTGTAAATCCGGTGGAGAACGTCTTTTGGATTTACGTCAAACCAGCGCTAGGTGATGACGTGGCATGCCTGGTTGTGAAAGTGTAAATCCTACGGAGAACGTCTTTTGGATTTACGTCAAACCAGCAACAAGTGATGACGTGGCATGCCTCGTTGTGAAAATGTAAATCCGGCGGAGAACGTCTTTTTGATTTAGGTTAAGCCAGCGCCAAGTGATGACGTGGCACTCCTAGTTTTGGAAGTTGTAAACCCTGCGGATGACGTGTCTCCCCTTTTAGTGAGGTTAATGCGGTCCCATTCTTGTATTAAATATGGGAATGATTGGAAATAAATGCGCCGAGAATTTGAAAAGGTGTCATAAATTTGGGGGGAAACCAAGGAGGCGTGTTGAGGAAGCTGAGGAGGTTGGTAAACGTTTCAGGTGGCAGAAGGCATGTCTGTCATGATGGCAGTCATGTCAGCACGTGGGTGGAGTCTTTTTTCGTTGTGTGTCATGCGAGGGGCCATACACGCCCGCAACTATAGTTTCCAGTCTGCAGGATGTGGACACGTGGCGAGTGAAGGACGGCCTGTGTCAGGCGAGTGAAGACTACACGCGGACAGACGGTTTTTTTCACCAAATTGGATGCCACATGTCGTGCCCGGACTACTCCACGTCTTGGAGACGTGCAGAAGTGTGCCAGCTGGTACCCATCACATCTAATTAATGCGATAGGTATAAATAGGTGTTTCCTCCTTCTCTTTCCTCACACATCCCAAATGTTCAAAAAACTCTCTGCAAATTCTCCTTCCAATCTTCAAGTTTTCTGGTGGATCTTCAAAGTTTCCGACCGGTCTTCAAACTTTCCGGCGTATTATATTCAAGTTTTCCGGTGAGGGTTTCGCATATTTTTTCGCGCATTCTCCAAACTCATAGCCATGTCAGAGGCTTCGAATGTTAGTTCTCCTGAAAAGGCATCAGCGATGGTGAAGGCTCCGGCGAAGCTCCTCCATAAAACTCGTAAATCGAGTGACCGAAGGTTTGCCAAGTTCTGCAAGGCGGTGGAGTTTGACCCGTCCTGGGAGGTAGAGCTGCCGTCCGGGAACACCACTGTCCTGACTCCCCCTCCGGGGAAGATGGCTTTATATGGGCCCACTTTGCCTTATGTGGGTTCCGGCTACCGGCAACAAAGTTCCAGATTGACACCCTTGTGAATTGTGGGGGTCCATGTTACCCAGGTCAGTGCTTTTGGTATGCTCAGGCTTGTACATTTTGAAGCCTGTTGCCATGCCTTAGACGTTGAACCAACTTTTGAATGGTTCAACGTGTTTTATGTTATAACCATGGAGCAATCCTCGTTTGATTTTTCCCATCGTTCTCGGGTGCAAGCACTGGGAATGACTCCTCCAAAGTCACTTCATGACTGGAAGGAGAAGTTTTTCTTCGTGAAGCGTGGTGTTATTCTATTGGACTTGCCCCGATAAGTTGTGGCAAAGCGCCAGAAGGTACCTGACCATCCTGTGATGGCGGGTTTTAAATAGGAGGAGTGGTTTAAGCATTTGACTGCCAGCGCATCCCCTTATGATGCCGCCATGTGCCCAGAGGCGATGCTTGCTTTGCTTGGGATTGTTCAACTGATTCCTGGTCAAGAGCCTGTTATTGTTGGTGAAGGTGAGTTGTTTCTATGCACAATAGACATATCTTGATTTTTGAATATGATGCTAAGTCTTTGTTCTTTACAGGTGTGACAAACTTTGAGGCGTTTTTGGCGCGCGATAAGGCGTTGCTGGAATGGCGGGTCCCGGCGGCAGGTGGGGTGTCGGTGATTGAGCAGGTGATCGATAGGTTTTAACTGCCCAACCTTGAGTTTACCCCACGAGTCTCAACATCTCGGGTGAGCAATCGATTAATCATGACCCTATATCTTTTGTGGCACTTGGACCAATTCAATTCGTCGTGATTTTATCTGACGAGGAGTCTACCGGGTCCTCTGAGGAGCTAGTTCATCCAGCGCGGCCTTCGAGGGTTCCGGGTATGCGAGGTGGCGAAGGGCCATACTTGGTATCATACATATTAAAGTTTGTCCATATCTGAGTTTGCGCCTTTGAGTGTAGGTGGTGAAGGGCCATACTTTGGCCAGAAGGACAAATGGAGGGAGTTCTCCTCCTCCGCGCCTGAAGATGTTGAGGCGCCAGAATTACCGCAGAAGAAGAAACGGAATGTGGTGAAGGGGCCGAAGCCTTCGGCTGAGGGTGGGGAGGGGGTTGATAAGTCCAACCCGTCAACTGGAAGTGCGAAGGAAACGGAGTCTGCGCCGTTTTTTCTGGAGATTACTCCCCCTCCGGAGTGCCGACCTCTATTTCAAAAGACTGTGAAGAAGACGACCGGTTTGTGCTGACGCTCCCTATCTTTTTCCTTTCTTTGTAGCACTTTTTGCATTTCCCCCAAGGTTGTCCCTTCTTCCACTTCTTCTCCGTCTCTAAGTGAGGCGGAAGCTGCAAAGAAGCGGATGGAAGAAGAGGAGCGGCTAAGGAGGGAGAAGGAAGCAGCTGAGGCTGAGACGCGGGTCAAGGAGGCTGCTAAAAAAGCTGAGGAAGAGAGGGTGGCAGCTGATCCCGAGCACGTTTTGAAGCAACCCCCTCCGTAGGGAGTGGTCGGGAGGAAGGTTGTGCAAACATTAACCTCTAGTTACTCTGAGGGCGATGTGATATGGCGCCCTCACTGGAGTACTAGAGAGAACTCTCGCTTCACGAACCCTGTTTACGCAGAGGAGTTTGTTGATGAGGACGTCCCTCCGAAGGAAAGTGAATATCAGGATGGCATGGAGGGCTCCGTAAATATCTCTGACATTTAAGTCACCCAAGCGCTGCTATTTGCAGCGGTTAATTCTTTGAAGAGACGCGATGCTACTTTTGAACACAGCATTGCGGAATTTGATGTTGGGCGGGCGGCACCGGCATAGAGGGACGAGAAGTTGAAGGCAGAGATTGATAGGTACGAAGGACAAGGTTAAGTCCTTGGAGCATGACCATTCGATGGCCCACAAAAGGTGGACCGAGTCTTGTCAGGCCACCAATCTGGAAATGATGAAGCAGGGAGAACAAGTTCAAGTTCTCAAAAATGAAAACTCTCAGCTTCGTGGAGCCGCCGATGGTCAGAGCTCCAAAACCAAGACAAGTAGTTGATAAGTGCGCCCTCCCGCCTAACTGTCCTAGAGTCTGAGAAGGCTGCCTGGCTGAAAGAGAAGGCGGCGTTGGAGGAAGAGAGGGCCTCTTTGGAGGAGAGCCAAACCCTGGTGCAGACGGAGGCGGAGAACGCCAAAAGTCTGCTTGACCGGGCCACCAATGCCCAGGAGAAGCTCACGGAATCTCTCCTCTTGGTGATGACTGCGGGTGTCGCTGGGGTAAGTATTTTCTACTTGTTTAATTTCCTGTGTTGATATTTTAGGAAACTTTCTAACACCTTTTCCTCTAATTTGTTGAAGATGTTTAAGCGATTCTAAAAACAGCCCAAGCTCGGGGACCAGGTCACCGCCATCGCCGCCGCTGCCCAGAGTTGGGGATATGGGTGAGGAGCGGAAGAAGAAGCCGGAGCAAGAAGAGGCAGCGCGGCTTGAACATGAGTGTGCGGCGGCCCGTGGCGAGGGTGCGTCTGGGACGACGCATTATGAAGACGAACAGCTTGTGCATTATGATGGCTCTGATAGGGATTAGTTTGTCTATGTAGTTTTTTCCTTTGCTTGTATATGTCAAGGCCTTTAGCTCCTTTTTTTATCAGAATTAAATCTTTTCCTCTTTATTTTGTGTGCACCTTTTATTCTTTTGATTTGGATAATCTGTTGAAACGGTTTGGACTTAGGTTTTTTTTTGTAATGAATTACGTACTCCGACATTGGGTATTTAGAATGCCCGTGCCTTGAAGACCAAAACTCAAGTAGTGAACACTGAAAATAGATAGAAAATATGCCATTATAAGTCAAAAGAATGGCGTGTGTAGCCCTTGAACAATACAAAGGAATGTTAAAAAAAAAACAGGTACGAAGTTGGGCAGCGTTCCAAGAGCGCGGGACCGGCTTGCCATCCAGCTATTCAAGCGCTTAGGCTCCCTTTCTAAAAATTTCTTGAATTTTGTATGGTCCTTCTGTTTTGGTCAAAAATTATCCAATAAAAATAACTTTGTATTCCAAATTAGTTTATGTGAGGTAGAGTGCTAAATGTGTAGAAATATGTTTGTAAATCAATAATACTTTTGAGATGGTGTATCAGGATGTTTAATAAGTAAAAATATGACAACTATGATCGGGATGGCTTAGGTTAGTTTCGGGATGAACAATTATATCCTCAGGATGGACAGTTATATCCTCAGGATAGAACTGTTAGAAATAGACAAATAATGCAAATAACGAGAAGAACAACACACGATCTACGAGGAAAGCCCTTGATCAATTGTAGATCGCCGGCATAAAACCTCGGGAGGAGTCTAGGCCCCTGCCTTGTTTGTTAATATTAAAATAGTAAAAAGATACAACTTTGGATGAGTATGTGGACGAGTGTACTAAGATTACAATGATTGTGTGAGTGTTTGTGATCAGCTAAATGTATGTGTGTAGCTATAGTGTAAGCAGTGTGTATGTAAGTGTCCTATACTCGTCCAATACCCCCTTTATATAGTACATGAAACCAACAACGAATCCGTTATGTAGTTAAGCTCCTTCAATATCGGTTGGGCTGTTTCAGGTGAACGTTGGAGGTGTTTCAACTGAATTAAACCGTTAGATAACGGTCTCTTCCTAGCTTAGTTATTGTTTCAGCTATTTCCTCTTTTATCGCCGATAATAAATGTATATCAGATACATCCTTGACTTCTTCTTTACGTTCAGACCTTGGCTCGTAACCTCCTCCCTATTTAGCTTCTTTGACCAACTAATATAGACGTTGGAAGTCAGTTTCAGGTCCACATTATAATGTAGTTGTACCTGCAATTATATCACATAAAGATATCTTGTTAGTATATCTTCAGGATGTGCACATGCTGAAATACAGTTATATCCTGAAGTCAGTTGAGTCCTTCAGCATCCTGGGGATGGTACGTTAGGGATGTGAGGTAAAATCATCCTGAGGATTTTCACCCACAACAATTGTCCCCAAAAATATGTTACCGTTATTTTAATGGTAAAAATATTTTTCTCAATCTATGGGCTTATCTCTCCAAGTTTCAAGATCTAACGGCTATTTTTCAGGCTAACTTTTCGTGATAACCGTTATGCCTCATCATATCCTGCTGTCTATATCTAGGCTTTCCCTTCCTCCTTTATAATCAACTAGGATTATTTGAAAAGGTAACTGCTTTTGCTTCTTTCTCGTCTTCTTTTTCTTATTCCTGCAAAAAGAAGTCTTTTAATTTAGTTTTTTAGAATGAGTAAGAAATTAATAAGGGCTTTTGGAAGCGTTGGGATTCCTAAGGATTTCACAGCCCAAAACTTGATCAAAGATCCTGATCAAGAAATCTATACTTTTTATGATAAAGATATTCAAGCCCTTAAGAAATCAGGGGCTTTTCCTGATTCTGCCGTTTTTAGGCCTTTTGACATAAATGCAAAGTCTGACTTTGCTTCTTCTATCTGGGTTTGCTTTTTCTTTTTACCATTCCAGCTTGGCCTCAAATATCCATTCCCAGATTTCATCAAAGAATTCTTTGATGCGACAGGAATGGCTTTTGCCCAAGCCATGCTTGAGATCTGGAGGATCTTAATACTTTGTGATATGATCATTCAGACTCACGGCATTAATCTTCAAGTTGGTGACCTGCCATACATATATAAGTTAAGAACACATGGGTCAAACCGTTATGTTCTTCAACTTATTGATAAAGAACCTTCTCTGCTACATAATGTTGTGAGATCAAATAGGCCCTGGAAATCAAAATTCTTTTTTGTAAGGAGGGATTCCATTCCTTATGGGGATGAAATTCCTATGTCATGGTTAAGAAGCGGTAAATATGTTAGATATAAATAGGATAGTCACATCCTGAGGATGTTAGTGATATTCTAAATCATCTTCATTTCGCAGGTGCTTGTTTTGCAAAACTTGTTCCTACTTTGGACGACACTTTCATTAGACGTAAGGCAATACTAGAGCTACCTGCTTCAGCAAGGACTTTTGGAATAGAAGAAAGTTTTTCTACAAGTCGTGCCACTGAAATGTCTGGTAAGTCATATCCTGAGAATATGTTTATCCTCGGTTTTTATATTAACCTATATACTTTTTTCTTGATTTCAGCAAAGAAGCCTGATTACTTTGATCTTGACGAGATTGACAGTCAAGATATCAAGTCTTCAAAGATAACTTCTCCATCCAGCTCCAGGATGACAAGTCCTCCCCCTGCCCCTAAGGCCAGAGCTGCACCTTCTTCTAAGAAGAGGAAGGCTGTCAGCACTTCGACTCAAGAAACTTCCCCCTTTGATGGCCTCAGTTGTGATGCCATTTTGGGCAAAGTCTCTCAGTTTGTTCTTCAGGTACGTTACCTATCCTGATGATGGTTATGGTTAATATTAGCATGTAATAGGGTTTGAGTACTTACCTAACTCCTTTCCTACAGGGGCATGAATACGTGATGAAGTCCCTGGATGATATGAATAAAGAGTATGCTGATACTAAGGCCAAGCTTGAAGGCGTGAAGAAATCTGCTTTTGACAAGAGCAAACAGCTTGAGAAGAAACTAGGCAAGGTGGAGACCGAGTTGTAGGTTGTGAAGTCTGCTCAGGCCAAAAGCATGAGGGATCACGAAAAGGAGATGGAAGAGTATAAACAGGGCTTGATGAAGTGTGCCACCATTTCCGTCTTTCAGGCTAGGGTGAGAACTGCAGGCTAGGGATCCCAATTTCAAGATGGAAGACTGGGATGTGGAGGCTTTGCAGGAGAAGATTCTCAGTCTGGGTGGAAAGGATGTGGCATCTGAGTCTGTCCCTGTTGCTGATCCTCAGGATGCCGGCAAGGAGGCTGAGGTAACAGATGCTGGTGTGGCCAAGGAGTTTCAGGTTGATGAACCGGTAGGCAATGAAGGATGAGATGACTAGGCCAGAGCCCACTTTTTATGATATTTGGTTGGTTTGTGAACAGTTAAACAATTTCTTTTTATGTCTGTATGAACAATGAAAGTTTTTGGGGTGTAGGGATCTTGATTTTCAAGACGAAGCCCCAAATTCTTTTTTCATCCCTGACTTTGAAATGCTAACCCCTGGTGGATGGGTCCTGGTTTAGGATGAAGCCAGGGGTTGGTATTATCTTTTCATAAATAATATATCGATAACTTTTGACATATTGGTGTTCTTTATCTTCTTTGTCGTTCTGCAAACATTAGCAGACACTTAGTGATATAAAAGAATAAAAAATAATACCTGACCTTGTCATATTCTACACAAGTCATCCTCATCATCAGGATGGTCCTCATTATCCTGAGGATGTCCCCGGTCTCTTTTTCATCCTTGGAATAATGTTGCATCATAAGGATGCATCTAGTTCCTTTTCCAACCTTGGGATGGTCTCACATTCTGAGGATGTCCTCAGTGTGATATCTTTAGAATAGATCTCATAACCTTTCATAAGAAAGACTTATGTTTTGTTAATATCCTTTAAAGGAAGACTTTGTTATTATCCTGGCGACAAGGCCTTTGGTTTAATTGGGATCAAAACCCTTTTTGAAATAATCTTGGTGGCAAGACCAATATGTAACATCTTGAGAATAACTGGCGACAAGGCCTTTAGTAATAACTGGCGACAAGGCCCTTAGGAATAACTGGCGACAAGGCCCGAAGAGACGTTGAAAAACGTCTAACCATTTGAGACATTGAAAAATGTCTAAACCTTAAGAGCTCCATCGTATACCTCAAAGATAATGAAATTGTCAGTCGAGGGTTCCTAACCCAATGTGATAGGTTAAAACCTTTAAACCTTAGGAAGGTGTCAGACATCTTAACGGAGGAGAGGGTGGCCAGCTCCGTAGTCTTCTAAGCATTCCATCTTCAGGATGGTACTGCAAAATTCTCAGGATGGACTATTTCTAGACCATGTTTAGTAAAAATATAATCGATCGAAATAAATCAAGGATAAGTACTTACATATGGAGATGATTCATCTCTATCAGCCATCACCTTCATCCCATCTGTGATTCGGATCATGGTTTCTCATATGCATCCTTAAGCATGGTAGTATTTCAAGTGTATAGCATTCCAAGCTCTTGGTGGAATCTCTCCTTCCATTGTTGACAACCAATATGGTCCTTTCCCTGCTTCATAATCGATTAAGTATGGATCTTCCCACTTGGGAGCTAGCTTACCATCACTTGGTTTTGTTGTATTTTGGAAGGCTTTTCTCAATACCAAGTCTCCTACTAGAAATCTTCTTATCCTGATGTTTTTGTTGTATGCTTTAGCAAGCCTTTGTTGATATCCTGCCATCCTTAATTTAGCAGCATCCCTGAGTTCATCCACAGTTTCCAAGTCTTACAGTAATGCTTCAGAATTAGTAGTTGCATCCTGAAGAAGCTTCCTTGCTGTAGGCATGACCATCTCTGTTGGAAGCATTGCTTCTGTTCCAAAGACCAAAGAGAAAGGTGTCTGACCAGTTGCATTCTTTGAAGTAGTCCTATCAGCCCAAAGTGTAAATGGAAGTTCTTCTGCCCATTTTCCTTTCTTTTCCCCAAGCTTCTTCTTCAAGTTGTTGACGATGATCTTGTTTGAGGATTCTGCTTGTCCATTAGCTTGAGGATGGACTGGTGTTGAAGTTACCATCTTGATCCCCCAACTCTCACAAAAGTCAGTTGTTCTTTTGCTAATGAATTGAGAACCATTGTCACAAATGATTTCAGATGGTATTCCAAATCGTGTCAGGATGTTTCTTTTGATGAATGAGACCACCTCTTTATCTCTAACTTGCACAAATGCTTCAGCTTCAATCCATTTTGAGAAGTGATATGTCATTACTAGCATGAATACCTTTCCTCCAGGAGCTTTGGGTAGCTTTCCTACTATGTCCATTCCCCATTTCATGAAGGGTCATGGTGAAGCAATAGGATGTAGTGGTTCAGCAGGCTGGTGAAGTATGTTGCTATGTCTTTGGCATGCATCACACTTTTGGGAATACAGCTGGCATCCTTCTTCATAGTAGGCCAATAGTATCCCGTCCTCAGAGTCTTCGAGTAAAGAGATCTTCCTCATGGATGATTTCCACAATCTCCTTCATGTATTTCTTTGAGTACTTCGTTTGCTTCATCCTTGTTGAGACAACTCAAATATGGACCTGCAAGAGACTTTCTATACAAAATATTGTCTATAATTGTAAATTTAGATACCTTTATCCTGAAAGCCTTTGGATTTTCTTCATCAGGAATGACATCTTCTTGTAAATATTTGATTATGTTAGTCATCCATGATGAGTCATCTTGTTTCTGAGTGGCCAAAACAGTGATATCCTCAGGATGGTCTGTTTTTTCCTCAGGATGTGCCTGGCCATCCTCAGGATGCCACTCTTTGATTGCCGGTTTCAAGATGTGAATGATAGTAATCTTGGATCCTTCTGGTAGATTAAAGGAGGATCCCGGATTTGCTAGGGCGTCAGCTTCAGCATTTTCTTCCCTAGGTACCTGTGTTATTGAAAATTCTACAAAAGAAGTAGCTAAATTTTTAACGATTTCAAGATAAATGGCTAACTTTTGTCCTTTTACTGCATATGATCCATTGAAATGGTTAGTAATCAACAAAGAATCAACAAAGACTTCAATTTTAACAATATAGCAAGTTGTAAACCAACAATTAGAGCTTCATATTCAGCTTCATTATTGGTTGTTTGAAATGCACATCTAATGGCATGGAGTATATTGTCCCCTTGTGGCGATTTTAGTAGTATTCCCAGACCTGTGCCTCTTGCATTCGAAGCACCATCAGTGTATAGAGTCCATTTTCCTAAATTTTCATTTAGTTGTTGAACTTCAGACTCTACTTCACTTAGGATGTCACTACTGAAATCAGCCACAAAGTCTGCTAGGGCCTGTGACTTGATTGCATTTCTAGGCTCATACTCTAAATCAAAGGCACTTAATTTAACTGACCATTTTGCCATTCTTCTAGACATTTCAGGTTTTCTTAATACATTTTTAACGGGATAGTTAGTTTAAACATATATTTTATGTGTTTCAAAATAATGCCTTAACTTAGTAGAAGCCATTATTAAAGCCAAAAATGAGTTTTTCGAGATGTGAATACCTGGTTTCAGCATCTAGGAGGGTTTTACTTACATAATAGACCGAATGTTGTTGCCCTTCAAAGTCCTTTACCAATACGGCACTTATTGCATTCCCAAAAACTGCAAGATATAGCTTGAGAGGTTCTCCATCCTCAGGCTTCATCAATAATGGAGCTGCTGCAAGATAATCTTTGAGCTTCTTTAATGCTTCTTCATGTCTCTGTCCCCAGTCGAACTTGTTATTCTTTTTCAGGATGTCATAGAATTCTTTACTTTCTCTGAGGATTTCGAGATGAATCTATTCAGGGTTGCTATCCTGCCAGTCAGTCTTTGCACATCTTGGGGATTTGAGATCAAGGATGGCTTTTGTTTGTTCAGGGCTGGCTTCTATCCCTCTTTTTGTTACCAAATATCCAAGAAACTTCCCAGCTCCAACCCCAAAATGGCATTTTGTTGGGTTTAACTTCATGTTGTAAGCGTCCAGGATGTCAAAAGCTTCTTTGAGATCCCGAAGATGATCTTCTTCTTTCTTGGATTTTACTACCATGTCATCAATGTAGACCTCCTTCGTGTCCCCAATCTTTTCTTTGAACATCATGTTCACTAGCCTTTGATAAGTGGCACCTGCATTTTTTAATCCAAATGGCATGGCTATATAACAATATATACTTGACGGTGTCATGAATGCTATGTCCTCCTGATCATCTGGTTCCATTTGCATCTGTTGAAATCCTGAAGATGCATCCATGAATGTCAGCATTTCGTGGCCTGCTGTAGCATCCACCATTGAATCTATGTGTGGTAGTGGGAATGGATCTTTAGGACAGGCCTTGTTAAGGTCTGTGTAGTCCACACACACTCTCCATTTCCCATTTTTGTTTTGGACTACCACAACATTCGCCAGCCATCTTGGGAACTTTACTTCCCTTATCATCTTAGACTTCAGTAGCCTGTCTACTTCTACTTGGATGATGACATTTCTTTCTAGAGCAAACTTCTTCTTTTTTGCTGAATGGGTCTGAAAATTTTATCAATCCCAAGTTTGTGAGTGATGACATCCTTTGATATGCCGGTCATATCTTCATGTTTCCAAGCAAAAGTAGACATCCTACATTTAAGAAAAGATATTAGTGATTGTTCAATATCATGTGGGATATTCTTACCTATTTGCACAGTGATATCCTTGTTGTTGTCGTCAAGGCAGATGGCTTTTACATCCTGATCAGGATATGCTTTAACATTTTGAGGATGGCACTGTGCATTCTGTTGTAATTGCTATGCTTGTCGGGATGAGGCCTTCATTGATGTCGTGTAGCAATCCTTGGCTTCTTGTTGATCACTATTGACCTTCACAACTCCCCAAGGTGTGGGTAGTTTCACACATTGGTGATACGTTGAAGGCACGACCTTCATATCATGTATCCAGGGTCTTCCCAGGATGACATTGTAGCAGGATAGGGAATCTATCACACAAAATCTCTGGATAGAGTTCACCCCTTCTATATATACTGGCAGTTTGATGTCACCCACTGTTCTCTTGGTTTCTCCACTGAAGCCCACCAAATCTGATAACCTGGAAACTATCTCCGATTCCGGGATGTTCATCCTCTTGAGGGCCTCGAGCTGGATGATGTTTACTGAACTTCCTCCATCTACAAGAATCCTGCGAACAAAGTGGTTAGCAATATATAAAGTAATAACTAAACCGTCATGATGAGGGTTAAGGATGTTTTCTCTGTCTTCTTCCTCAAAACTTATCACTTTTGAGGTTATCAGGATGGTCGTCTTCATTGGTCTTTCTCTTTTTTCAGATTTTGCTTCCCTCGCATGTCTTTTAGCAGCTGAGTATGAGGGTCCACAAATATCTAACCCTCCTGAAATGAAATTGATAATGCCAGCATCCTTAGGTGGGGATGCTGCTCTTTCCGGGATGTTTGTGCCATTCTGAGATCTTGATTTCTTTTTGCCCAGGAGATCCTTGAGGTGACCCTTTCTTAAGTGATATGCTATCTCCTTTCTTAGTGCAATACACTCTTCAGTGATATGGCCAAAATCTTCATGAAAGGCACACCATTTGGATTTGTCTTTCCATCTTGCCTTGTTGTCCTTCCTTGGCCATCTTTCTTTGTCCCCTAGATCCTTCATGGCATACATCAAACCTGTTACATCGACAGAAAAACAATATTCTGATAGTTTAGGGCAGTTATCCTCATCGTCATCCTCTACCACATTGACCTTCTTATTATCAGGCCTAGCATATGGTTTATGCTTATATGGCTCGTATGTGGGAGTGGATTTTCAATTGGGATCGTTATATTTTGAGGATGATTCTATCCTCTCTTGTATCTTCTTATCATCCTCAAGTCGAATGAATCTCAAAGCTCTGTTCCTGACTTCATCCAAGTTCCTGCATGGATTCATCACCAATTCCTGATAGAATGGTGAATCTCTCTGCAGCCCTATCTTGAATGCCTGCACTACTGTAGTGATATCCAGGTTCGGGAAGTCAAGTGCTTCCTTTCCAAAGCTGGTAATATATTCTCTTAATGATTCCCCCTGTGGTTGAGTTACCCTTTACAAATCACTTGTCAAACGTTTGAATGTTCGACTACAAGAAAACTGGTTATTAAACATGTTAATTAAATGTGCAAAAGAAGTAATAGAATAGGGTGGAACACTTAGGAGCCATTTCAGGGCTGGACCGGTGAGAGTTGAACCAAATCCCTTGCATAAACATGCTTCATTCAGATTGGCAGGTATTGGATTTATTTCCATCCTTTCCCTATATTGAGCCACATGCTCCTCAGGATCTGTAGATCCATCATAAAGCTTCATGCTTGGAGTTTGAAATCGTTTTGGAATCTCTGCATCACATATGGGAGGTGCAAATCTTGACACTCTATGGCATGCCGAGGATACTTCAGGGATGGGCTGTACTATCCCTGTAACACTCAATACCATATCCTTGATCTTCTGAAGTTCCCTTGCTAGCTGAGGGCTTATTCCTGTATCCTGCAAAGAAGCAACCTCATTAGCAGTAAAAGTACTAGAACTTAAATTGTTACCGTTGGTATTATATCCTTGGGATGGCACAGGTGCATATCCTGTATCCCTGGTGGTTGCCATCCTGGGAGCAGTAATCGTTTCTGGGTCAGAGAATCCAGAACTCATGGGGATGAAATCTCCTTGATGTACTCCTCCAGAGATGCTATAATTAAAATCTAACATCCTGGGTTGCAATGGTGTCCCCATGTCTTCACTTGGCCTCCTTGAGGATGACTTAAGGGCTTGTATTTCTCTTACTAGCATCCGGAATGTGTCTTGTTGTTGATGTATCAAATCCTTCATTAGTGCAAACATAGAAAGTAATTCCTCATTTGATACAAAGATAGGAGGAGTAGATCCAGATGTTCTAGGTGGGATTTGGGAAGTGGAACTTCTTGGAAGTGCAGGTGGAGGTGGTAAGGCAGTGTTTCTAGCAGAGGTTGTAGATGGCATGGATGTTGAAACAGATTTTTGTGAAGAAGCCATGGTTGTCAAATTTTGTAAATAGAAATCAAATAAAAGAGAGTTTTAACAAAGTTTTTTCTTAAAATAGCACCACCTGCCCCACGGTGGGCGCCAAATTGTTTTGGTAAAAAATTATCCAATAAAAATAACTTTGTATTCCAAATTAGTTTATGTGAGGTAGAGTGCTAAATGTGTAGAAATATGTTTGTAAATCAATAATACTTTTGAGATGGTGTATCAGGATGTTTAATAAGTAATAATATGACAACTATGATCGGGATGGCTTAGGTTAGTTTCGGCATGAACAGTTATATCCTCAGGATGGACAGTTATATCCTCAGGATAGAACTATTAGAAATAGACAAATAATGCAAATAACGAGAAGAACAACACACGATCTACGAGGAAAGCCCTTGATCAATTGTAGATCGCCGGCATAAAACCTCGGGAGGAGTCTAGGCCCCTGCCTTGTTTGTTAATATTAAAATAGTAAAAAGATACAACTTTGGATGAGTATGTGAATGAGTGTACTACGATTATAATGATTGTGTGAGTGTTTGTGATCAGCTAAATGTATGTGTTTAGCTATAGTGTAAGCAGTGTGTATGTAAGTGTCATATAGTCGTCCAATACCCCCTTTATATAGTACATGAAACCAACAACGAATCCGTTATGTAGTTAAGCTCCTTCAATATCGGTTGGGCTGTTTCATGTGAACGTCAGAGGTGTTTCAACTGAATTAAACCGTTAGATAATGGTCTCTTCCTAGCTTAGTTATTGTTTCAGCTGTTTCCTCATTTATCGCTGATAATAAATGTATATCAGTTACATCCTTGACTTCTTCTTTACGCTCAGACCTTGGCTCGTAACCTCCTCCCTATTTAGCTTCTTTGACCAACTAATATAGACGTTGGAAGTCAGTTTCAGGTCCATATTATAATGTAGTTGTACCTGCAATTATATCACATAAACATATCTTGTTAGTATATCTTCAGGATGTGCACATGCTGAAATACAGTTATATCCTGAAGTCAGTTGAGTCCTTCAGCATCCTGGGGATGGTACGTTAGGGATGTGAGGTAAAATCATCCTGAGGATTTTCACCCACAACACCGTCCAAAGTGGGGGCTAGCTTTTCATGATTCTCAGCATTAGAGACCTCACTACTGCGGAAGACATAATCGCTAATTTTAAATTGGCACAACTTGACCTTTTTATTATAATAGCGCTGCAACTGATTCTTGTACTTAGCTTCTATATATGCGGCGATTTTACACTGTTCTTCTAGTAAGTCAAGGTTTAGGCGGAGCTCTTCGTCATTTGTTCCTTTGTCCGCCATGAGTACCCATGTGAAGGGACACTCTATTTCGGCGGGAATGACGGCTTCGGAACTGTATGTGAGGCTAAACTGATTTTCATCATTGTTCGTCTTGGTCATTGTGCGATGGCCAAAAGAACGTGCGAAAACTAATCTACCCATCCAGTTCTCTTGGTTCCAAACCGCGCCTTGATGCTTTCGACTATGCTTCTATTTGTTCTTTCGACTTGTCCGTTTCCTTGTGGGTGCGCGACAGATGTGAAGATTTGTTGAACTCCCATTTGCGCCAACCATTCTTATAAATGATGGTCTGTGAATTGGGTGCCATTGTCATTCACAAGTTGGTATGGTAAGCCAAATCAGCAGATGATAAATTCCCAGATGAATTTCTTGACGTGCGCCCCATCAATCTTTGCTAGGGATTTCGCCTCAATCCATTTGGTGAAGTAGTCGATGGCAACAATCAAGAACTTGACATTTCCTGGCGCTGTAGGGAATGGCCCAACAAGATCCATTGCCCATTTCTGGAATGGCCATGCCGCAGTTACAGGCACCAGGTCATTTTTGGGGTGCAGGGTGTTTGGTGCATGGCGCTGGCAGAAGTCGCATTTGTGCAGTTCCGCAACCGCGTCAGGGTGCATTCTTGGCCAATAATACCATCCATTTATCAGCTTGGCGACAACCATTCTTGGCCCTGCGCACAAGCCACATATGCCCTCGTGGATATCTCGAATGAGGAAAGAAGCATCCGCGGAGTAGCGTCCCTAGGTAAGATCGGCATAGAGTACGCCGTCGGTCAGCTGATAATGTAAAGCTTTGTATTAGATTTTCTGGGCCTATGATTTGTTTTCAAGTAGGATTCCGAAAGCCATATAGGCTTTGATTGGGGTCATCCAGGACGCATTTCCTGTTTGGATGACATTGACTTGTCACAGTGGGATAGACGGTTTATCTAGTAGCTCTATGCGAATTTTTTTTGTCCATGTGTTAAAAACCGTTGAGGCCATTTTGCTCGGCGCATTAGCAGGTTTATTCTCGCTTTTATTAATGTGAATGATAGTACAAGAGATAAACCTACGCATGAGTAGCTTGGCCTATTCAAGGTAGAGTGCCATGGTAGAGTCGCGTGCGTCATAGGTTCCATTAACGTGTCTCGTGACAAGCATTGAATCCACATGTATTACCAGGTGGCGGGCTCCCATTTTTTCCGCAATGCGGAGGCCGGCCAGCAAAGTTTCGTATTCCGCCTCGTTGTTCGTGGCTCAAAAGTCTAGGCGAATAGCGTAGGTGAATTTCTTGTTATCTAGCCTGATGAGGCATAATCCCGCGCCTGCCCCATTGCCGTTTGAGGCCCCGGCAGTGTATAGGGACCATTCTTTGGTTTCGTCCTTTGGTTGCGCGTGCTCTTCGTCTGCCAAGCAACCTTGTACTTTATCGGCTGGTATTTTTGTTGCAAAGTCAGCGAGTACTTGTCCTTTTATGGTGGCTCTGGGCTTGTAATTGATGGTGGGCTCACCGAGCTTAATCGACCATTTTGCGAGGTGAACTGACATTTCTGGTTTTCGATGTACATCATTGATTCCGTAATCAATTAGGACATTGATGGGATGTCCGTGGAAATACCGGCGCAGTTTGCGCAAGGCATGGATGAGCACGAAGACCAATTATTCCATTCTGGAATACCTTGTTTCGGCATCTAGAAGGGTGCAGCTAATATAATAGATTGGTGTTTGAACTCCCTGGCGATCCACGAGGAGAACGGTGCCAATGGCCCTTACCGTGACAGAGAGGTATTGCGTTAGCGGTTCCTTGGGTAGGGGCGCTGTTAGAGTTGGGAGATTCATAAGACATTTTTTCATTTCTTGAAATTCGTTTTCCGCCTACGGAGTCAAGAAGAAATTGCTCTTTTTTAAGCAATTCATTAAGGTATCTACAAAAGGAAGAGATCTAGATGCGTAATTGCACAAGACGACCCATCAGTGTTTGTACTTCCTTGATGGATGCGGGAGAAGGCATTCTTTCGATCTCGATGATTTTGTCAGGGTTTGCGCGGAAACCATCGCGCACAACAATGACTCTGAGGAACTTGCCTTTTTTCATGCCAATGGAGCACTTGCTGGGGTTGAGATTCATGCACACCTTGCGGAACTGATCGAATGTTTTTTTGTATATCCCCCAACATGTGTTTTTCCTCCTTACTTTTGATGACAAGGTCGTTGATGTAAAATTCCAAGTGTATGCCTATTTCGTCAATGAATGCTCTGTCCATGAGGTGCTGATAAGTAGCTCCCACGTTTATAAGGCAAAATGGCATTTTTGTATAACAAAAGGTGTCAACGTCTGTACGGAAGGCTGTTTTGTCTGCATCCTCCTTTGCCATCTGGATTTTGGTAGTCGCCTGTGTACGCGTCCAATAAGCATTTGAAGCGGTACGGCGCTAGAGAGTCCACTTTGAGATCGATTTCTGGCAAAGGGTAGCAGTCTTTTGGACAGGGTTTGTTCAGATCTTTGTAGTCAACGCACATGCGCCATCCCCCGGTTAATTTGCCTACCATGACTGGGTTGGCAACCCAAGTTTGGTAGCGGATCAGGCGGATGATGCCTGCGTTGAGCAGCTTTGTTACTTGTTCATTCATGGCCTTTGTTTTCTCCAGCCCATGTTGCGCTTTTTCTGTATGACTAGCTCCACCAATCTGTATGTGTTGAGTTTAGGTTCCACGACGTCGCGTAGAACACCAATCATATCAGATGGTTGCCAGGTAAAGACATCAATGTTTTTTACAAGGAGCTGTTTTTGTATGCGTATAGGATCGGCTATTCAACAAAGAATTTGATTAAACAAGTTCAATTCAGGTGCGGAATCCCTGAATTGATCACAAAATGATAATAAAACTAGCAAAACACACAAATCATCATAAACACATTCATTTCATTCATTGACATAATCATTTACACATTGAAAGCTTGTTTATAATGATATTAATCAAATACAGACTTGACAAAAACCCTAGGGAGAGACACACTCTGAGAGGGAAACAAAATGACCAAAAGTTTACATTCAAAATTTGATTCAGCCTTATATAGACCTACACATTCGCCCAAATAGCTTGGTCGAATGTGCAGGTTCGACCATTCATATAGGGCGAACCTGGACATATATACATGTAAATCTTCATTCGACCTCTCAGATCCTTCTTCGACCATCTGTTCAAGCTTCGACCATTCAATATCCACCTTCGACCAACCGATTACAACAAAACATCTTAAAATTCGCAATTCAATAACACTAGTCGCACTTTCGTGTATCTACCAACTCCCCCTCAACTATTGCTTGAATTGCTTCAGCCTTCGCTCTTCATCCATAGTCTTGTTCATCAATTTGATACGCAATAGCTTCTTTTGTTCTTTCGTCATCATTGGTTCATGAGTTTGTTTCAGTTTCTTCTTTTCAACATTCTGAATCTTAACAAACTTCCCCAGCTTCTTGTCAAAATCACAACCCACATTGACACCCCACGCAAAACATAAGAATACCACACGTTGGTATTTAGATGCCTGTTCGCTGTCTTTCTCTTCACAGTAAATTGGATTATAGTATAGCATGATAATGTCCTCGTGCGAGCAATTTATCAGCCACATTGGGTCAAAGATATGAATCTTCTTAAAATCCTTCATACTATCCTTCAGAACAATAATAGCCTCTGCTGTCTTCCAATCGTAGTACCACCGCATAAAATCTTTTGAAAAATGTTGTGAAATTTGCATCAAAGGAATATGCTTCAACACTTTTGGTGGTTTATACTTCAAAGTCACCTTGTGCAACCCCGTTATCTCATCTTTTTCCTTCTTGTGAACAATTTTCTTAGGATACTGTCGGGTAAACACATCCCATTTCGTTCTGCTCTCCCTCGCCATGCGATCTGCAAAGTAACCAACAAGATGGTTGTTTACTGAAGCACCTGACATTTCATGTCTGCAGATATCGAGAACAACCCAATACGGTAGTGTCTTAATGTTGTGGAATCTGTTGAAATATAGAATTCCTTTCTCCCATTACACCGCGACACACTTCAGCTGTCTCAAATACTTCCATCCGAGGGCTTTGCCTTTGAAAAGTTTGTTGTGGAATTTGTAAAAACTACCCTGAACTTCAGTCTTAGGGCGGTTAGCTTCTTTTTCTTTAAGCTTCCTCAACAATTCTTTCAAATCATCAGATTGTTCAACATTTGGCTTCTGAAAATCTGTATTCTTAAACACCTCTTCAACGAACTTTTTTCTCTTCTCACGAGCAAGTTTCTCAACCTGGCTCAACAATTCATCAAAGAATTCAGGAAATCGAGAATCTTTATCATTCTTGAAGTATTCTGGATATTCCTTACTCGTAATATCCTCCATCTCTACCTCTTCAAACACTGGAACATCTCTATCATCAGAGTGATTACTTGCTTCTTTCTCAGGTATATTCGGTATTTGGAAGGATCCCTGAATTGTGTCAGCAGACGCTTCTCGTCAACCACAAAGTCTCCTTGTACCACTGCATTGCCTTCTAGCAATACCATTTTGAAATCAGTCTTTATGGTCTCCTCTTGCTTCTTTTTGGTAGCAGGCTTTGATGTTGATTGTCTTGCACCAAAAGTTCTAACTACTAAAGTTTGTGATACTTCAGAAGTTTTGAACTTCTCTAGATTTGTAGCCTTATCCGCCTTGAATATTTTATATGTGTCATATAATGTATCTTCTCTCTATTTTGACACTTAAGCTTTTGAACCAAATCCATTGGCTACCAACTCTTCTATGACCTCAGCTCTCTTTGCTTTTCTATCTTTTTCTGTGGCAAGTTTGTCAGATACAATCCGAGCTCTTCTTGTAAGTTCATCAATCGAGAGCCCTTTGAGTGGGTACTTTTTAGTTTTGCTGTTCTTGGTGATGTAAGTCATCAGTTGTTGTCTTTTATCTTCCTCAGCAACTCTTTCTAGCTCTTCTAACTCACCCAATTTTTCTTCATATTTCTCAAGATTTTCATTGTAGCTCAAGTCATCCCTTGCTTCTAGGCTGTCCCAAATCTTATCTTCCTTGGCCTTCTTCTGAGCTGCTTTTGAACTCTTCTCCAAAAGTTCTTTTGACATTTATATAGGAGCAGGGTTTAAGACAGTTGTTTGAGTGGGTGCAGACCTTGGAATGTTAGTTGGAATGTCTTTAGTTGCCTTAGAAGGCTGTTCAGTTTGAATGAAGGAAGTGTTAACTACTGAAGTGTTGATTAGGCTATCAACTACTGAAGATTGTCTTCAGTACTTTCTTGGACTTCAATAGTTTCTTCAATTTGTCCTTGGGACTTCTCAGCTACTTCTTTAGCGTCTTTAAGGAGCCTATCTTGATTTTCTTTTTGTTTTTGGGCATCCTTTTGTTGTTGTGCCTCTTTTGCCTTTCTACTGGCTTCAAGTGACACTGTTGGTTCCTTAATCTTCTCCCCCTTTTGGCTTCATCCACTTCTGGAAACCAAACAGGTAAAGAAGTTCCACCAGATAATTTAGCAAGTTGTCTTGTATTGTTGTCTATCTTCTTTGACAGCTCACTAATTTTGTTGTTGATCACCTCAAATTTAGTGTTGGTATTCAACTCCAAAGCAGTTGTAAATGATTTGAGATGTTGAGAGATTAGGGTGTTCATCATCTGGTATAGGGGACCAACTGGGCTGCATAGGTGGTTCAAGTCTATGCTTGATGACCTAGTGAATTGGGTAGGCTTTTGAAGTGGAGGGGGTGGTTTTGGGTGATCTTCAGTATGAAATGAAGATGCCACTTTAGGGGAATCATGGTTCTAGTGGTCTTTAACCTGATCTTTTGTGACCAGCTCTTTGAGCTTAGAGACATCAGATTCAGGACCTTCACAAGTAGCCGTCAATTCATGTTGTGGAGAGAATGAATCATCATCCAAATCAATGGAATCATCTGAATCCCTGCTGATTTTCTCAATGAGAACATCATCAGTTGTATCATGAGCTAGGCCTAACCTTGTTTTCTCATGAACCTCTTTGTTTTGGTACTGAGGATTTCCTACTTCAGGCATAAAGCCTTCATTAGTAGTTTCCACATTTGAGGTCTTAGCTATGTTACTTCTGTCCTCAGATCGACCACTGGATGGTAAATGAGTAGTAGCAGCCTCAAATGCACCTAAAGTATCTAAGTTTGGGGTTAGACACCTTGGTTCATCCTCATCTCTTGGGATAGGGCTATTAACATCCACATCCATGTCAACTTCTGATGGTATATTCCCTGTTTGATGTGTTTGTTGGGGAATGACATGTTCAGATGGGATTGTTTCTTTTAGCCTAGAGAGAAGTTTGGCAATTTCTATTGTGGTGTGTGATATTTCTGGTTCAGTAGTTTTGGGTAAGGGATCAGCAGTTTCAAATGAAGGATCAGTAGTTATGGCATTTTTAAGTTCATTCCTATGAAATAAAATTGTAATGGGTGCTCTTTTGGGGGGGGGGAGGGGTTTGAGATGGATGGGACTGACAGGATGTTTCAGTCACATCTTTAACAAGTCCAGATTGCACATCAGTAGTTTCAGGCATCTCAGCTTCTTGAGCTGCCTTTCTTTTAGGGTTGGTGGGTTTTGATTTTTGTTGTTTGTGTTTCTTGGCCTTTTTGGTTTGGAAGATGTAGGTTCTATGGGGACTGGTTCTTGTTCCCCTTGGTCATCTTCTGGCAAGGCTGCCGGTTTGTTATGCCTTGAGTATGCTTGTGAGGTTAATGGGTTTAAAAGTGATGTTTTACCCACAAGCACCTCATTTCCAAGTTCTTTAATTATGCATTCCATGATGAACCTTAGATACAACAAAAATTTCTTTTTAGAATTTTGGTGATGCAACACTAACTCATTAAAGAAAAGTGCTAATACCCTGAATTTTGTTTCATTCACAATGGAATGAAAAATAGGTTGAAAAGTAGAGGGCATCTGATCATAAGATCCAGTTTTGGGACTTAAACACATGATTATGTAATGAAACAAAAGTTTGTATTTTGGTTCAAAATATTTCTTATAGATTGTTGCATGTAAGAGAGTACCTTGGTAACCATACTCTGTCATGATTAAGTGAATTTCCAAATTGGGAATGTTCTATGGTGCATCAGCATCATCCAGACCAAGTCGTCTTCCCAAAGTAGCCGGTGTGATTGCCATAACCTTCCCTTGGATAGTTGATTTGAGGGAAATCACTCTGTTGTTCACTGTCACTGCCTCGGCGTTTGCCCAGAACTCATTAAGAATTTGAGTGTGAATTGGAGGATCAATGGTGAAAGCAGTGTTGTATTGGGATTGGATAACTAAATCAATGATTTCGTCATATTGGGATCAGGCTTCATCTTTCACAAAGTAGCCTCGTTGGTTATGTCCCTGTTTCAGTATAAGAGCCATGGTGTTTTTGTGTGTGTGTGGATTGAACAATGTTTTTGTTGTTTGCAGGGGAGGGTTTGTGAGTGTTTTTGAGAAAGAAGGAGGGAATTTTGCTTTTTGAAAGGATAAGTGTGAGAAAAGGTGTTTATCAGAAGTTTATAACCGCCCTAGGTCAAACTTCTGAAATGGGAAATGTCTTATTTACCCTTAATGACAAAAATGCTGATGAAGAACAATATTCATCAGTAGTTCCCATTTTCTCTTCAGTAGTTTGTTAACCACTGATGAGAATATTTATATACACTTTATTCATAACTTCTGAAGTTTATTTTATCATAAGTTAATCATTTTTCTGAAAATATCCCCATTCTGATGTTTTTGTACATCAATAGTTTCTCTCTTTTTGTTTTTCAGAAGTTTTGTGACAGATTAGTAACAATGTAAGTGAAAGCAAAGTATGTACAAGAAAATGAAAAACACTTACAGTACTTATTCCAAATTTAGCATCCCAAGCATGGATACTAGCTTCTGATATGTTGATGTGTCAAGGGGCTTAGTGAATATGTCAGCTATTTGATTAGCTGTTGTCACATGTTTCACCTCAATCTTGCCTTTTTCATAGCAATCCCTTATGAAATGATACCTGATTTCAATATGTTTAGTCTTTGAAAACTGAACAGGATTTTGAATTATGCTAATGGCAGATTTACTGTCTACAAGCAATGGGGTCTTGGTCTCTTTGATTCCATAATCAAGTAATTGATATTGAAGCCATTGGATCTGTGATGTACAACTTGGAGCTGCAATATATTTTGCTTCAGCAGTTGAAGTTGCCATAGATGTTTGCTTCTTTTATTGCCAGGACACCAGACAGTTTCCCAAGAATTGACAACCACCAGATGTTGATTTTCTTGACATTTTGCACCCTGCATAGTCACTATCTGAAAAAGCTGTTAATTTGGTATTGCTTGAAGCAGGATACCAAATTCCAAGTGTAGGAGTTCCTTATAGATATCTGAAAATTCTTTTGACTACAATTAGGTGTGATTCCTTAGGAGCTGATTGGTATCTAGCACAAACACATGTTGAAAACATAATATCATGTCTAGATGCAGTTAAATAAAGTAGGGAACCAATCATAGATCTATACATGGTTTGATCAATTTGTTTCCCTTGATCATCTGGTTCAACTTGTGTGATTGGTGTCATGGGAGTGGAAGTTGATTTACAGTCTTTTAAAGAAAATTTTCTTAATAATTCTTTAACATATTTTGATTGATGTATAAAAGTTCCACTTGTTGTTTGTTTGATCTGCAGTCCCAAAAAGTACTGCAATTCTCCCATTGTACTTATCTCAAATTTTGATCTTTTGGCTATCAACGCCACCACATGATGCATGATTAACCATCCGTCGTTTTTAACGTTTTTACTGACCGTTAGGTGAACTCAATTCATTTCAATCGACGGTTTCCAAGAATTACAAATTAATTTTACTGACCGTTTGGTGGGAGGGTTGTAATAGTACGAATTAAATTTTAAAACCGGTTTAAAAGTTTAAACCGTGTGAAATTGTAAAAAAAAAAAAAAAAAAGTTTGGGTATTTGAATGAAAATAAATAAAAGAATTAGTGGAGTGTTACCTCTAAAAATGTGTTTCGGTGAAATAAATCAGTGAAGTGATGTGACAAAGCAGGATTGGTTAAAATCAGTGAAAGAAAAAATTTATTATACAAGCACCCCTTGTGCCCTTACAAGTGTCTAGACAAGTTGGTGTGTATAAGGTCCCGCCTTTGATTCCATGCTTTTCCGTGCCAAAGGCGATGACTGAGCCATGAGCTGTTTTAGCTTGTTCGTTTTTTTTTTTTGACCGACAAATTTATACTCCTTGTAGGATTTTAACACATAACTCCCCCTTAAGTGTTTCTAGGCCACCAACCCCTTTAGCTTGTTCGTATTAATTGGCTGCTTCGCATTTGCCTCACATTTTGGAAAACGACTTACAACCACTGTCTACTTTTTGAAAACTTTTGGCCAAAATTAACTATTTTAGTAGTTTTCCAAAAAAGGAAAAAAAAAAACTATTTTAGTAGTTTTCCATCATTAACTACAAGTCAAAGGCTTGGTCCCAACCATGTGTATCTCATTTTTGTTCACTAGGTGGTCCCGATTGTTTGCGGGGCATTTTCAGAACCCAAAATATAATCAGACCAAATGTATGTATACTTGTTCTAAAATGATTAATTAAATAAACGGCCTTACACATAACACACATCTATATCTATATCTTAGTAAATATACACCAACTTTAATATGTGATACCCATAGTGTAATTCTCTAATTTTTTTACTAAATTCTTCTCTTTATATCCTTGTTGTACAATTTTTAAGACTAATAGTATAAACCACTAATGCAATAGGAAAATTAACCCAACCAATAGACCTTGAAACCATAGCATTCAATTCGTTCTCTCATCAATGGTCTTCTTGAATGTTATAATAATTGTGCCTAATGTCTCTTTTGATTAAAACATTCATTGTGCTTAATGGCGGTAATAAAAGTCTTTTTTAATTTTAGTTTCTCAAGTTTCCACTATAATATATTTTTTCTGAACAGTGAACTTCATTAACAAAATAAGCGCATCCTCAAAAGAGGACCACAACATCATAACTTTCAACATATACACCGGATTACCAATCCAACCATTCCAAACAAGACACGAAGTAATTAGTGTTTTACGTATATCATCAATCTTTTTAGTTGAGAAGAGTGTTAATAATATGTTGCAACTTGCAATTGGCATCTCAAGTTGGTCCAGGACAAGTGGTTTAACAAGTAGTCCTTACTTTGCCTTGTATCTTATATTATTAGGTTGATATGGATTAACTGTGTGTTCTGATATGTAATGCTATCACATATATGGAGTATATCAACTCGAATCACATCAAAAAATGTATGAAGGATATGTCCCTATCAAAGTTTAAAAGAACGAAAACGAGCCTTGAGGCGATTTTCCTTCGCCTCATGAGACATAAGCCTCGAGCCGAACTGAGACATAAGCCCGAGGCACAGTAAAAAAATAATATAAAAATTATGTGTCTTATAAAAAATAAAACAATTTACCTAGAAAAGTCCAAAACATTAAAAACACACAACAAAATTAAAATAATTGACCCAACAAGAATAAAACACCAAAAAAAAAACCCAACAAAAACAGCTTAAACTACCTGAGGTGCACCCAAGGCGCACCTTAGGTGCACATTTTCTTAGTGCCTTAGCCCTTAGAGGCGTATGTACAATCTGAATCCCATGAGGCGCGCCACAAACTCGTTTTCTTAGTGTTTCGTCTTGAGGTGCACCTCGAGGCGCACGCTTCACCCGTTTTTTTAAATCATGGTCCCTATGACATACAGTGACTACTTTAAAAGGATTTCCAAGTGTGACACTAACGTGTTTTTTTGCCATTTTTATTTAGTATTTAAATTTATATTCATAATAGCATTGCAAAAAAAGTGAAGAGACTCGCTTGAAATTCTACTAGACATATTGAAATATTCATCATATTCGTCAAAAACGTTACCGGTAGCAAGTTGATGAATCGCGGATGTGCATTTTGGTTTCGCCGTAAAGCTCATTTTCCCCCTAGCATCACACCCTACTTGAAACCATTCGTACTTAGCTTCGTCCCTGACAATCATTAAAAATAATTCCTTTGATAAACGAAATCGATTTTTAAACACCTCGTCGTTGTACTTTGGGTTTTCTACAAAGTAATCATTTATCAAAACGTCATTTGCCCCCACCGATCACGCTGCACCATTCTTTTCTTTGGGCGTTCCGTATTTGCATGTTGCGCCGCTTCGCAAACTGTTGCAAAAAACTCCATCGAAGAACCCGACGAGTCGGAAGAACTAGACGAGTCGAGTGGACACGAGGGGCCTTCAATTTAATATATATATATATATATATATATTGCTTCTTTGATTGTTGGATGTAAGTTTTGATTGTTAGTGGTATTGATTTTGGTTGAAAATGGTATATATAGGGTCAAGATCGTGTACAAAGTGTTTTTTTTGTGAGAAGTGTGTGAGAGTATTAAAAATTGATACTTAGGCATCATTTTTGGAACTTAGTCGTGATGTTTTGGATTGTTTTGCCTATAAAAACACCAAACATAACAATTAAAAACCGAAAACAATGTATTTTAGGCTTAAAACTTAAAACACCATGCTAAGAACATTAGCAGTGTGTTTTAAGCGTTAAGTAGTGTGTTTTAGCTGTTTTTTAAATTTAATGACTATAATACATTGTATTGTGTTTTAGATTGTTGTGTTTGGTGTTTTTCAAGTTAAAACAACCTAAAAAATCATTCATAAATCCAAAACATGATGTCTACATGTCAATTATTAGTCCTTCTCACACTTCTCACAAAAAATGTACTTTGTACAGGATCCTCAACATATATATATATATATATATATATATATATATATATATATATATATATATAGGGAATGGATAGTTTGAGAACTCATCCGAGTTGCGAGAACCATAGGAACTCTTTTTGACCTTTGATCATGGCCATCCAATGGATGATATTTAATGTTGGGTTTTTTTTTTTTTTTTTGTCTTTTTTGTATACATATATGTTTTTATTTATGAATGGATTAAAATAACCCTGTAAAGGGTATTATTGGTATAAAAAAAGACACCAGCCTTTAAAAAAACTTCCTCGATTCCCTCCCTCTGACATATCACTTCTTACTCTCTCTCTCTCTCTCTCTCTCTCACTGAAAAATTCAAAACCATCAAACCCCTCTCCATTCCTCTCTCATTCTGGTATTTCATCCCCCCTCTCATTCCTCTCGGACACCGGTGATCAAGAATTGGGGACGTTGTTTGTTATTCCTTCCGATCATCGTCGTCCATCATCCTAGTATCAGAGGTATTATTTTTATTATTTTTAAATTTTTAACTGTGCATTGTTTTTTTTTTTTTTTTTGAAAACCTGATAAGGTTAAATGAAACCCTAGATTTTAGTTAAGACTTGTTTTTTTCTATATAGATTGAAAAAATTATTAAATGTGTTCATTGTTTTCCAAAAAACCACCCTAATTATTGTATACGAGTGCTTCTGTATCTGAAAGAAGTTTTTTTTTTCCTCCTTTTTTATGGTGTGTGTGTATATGCTTCGGTGTAAAAAAATGTCGTTTTTAGGGGATGAACAGTTTTGTTATGTGTGTAGAATTTTACGTTGGTGTAAAAAAAATTGTACTTGGGTGTCTTAGGGTTGGAGTATTTTTTGGATTTGAACCTGTTTGGGGTTTTTGTGTGTTATCAGTAAAGACAAGAAAACATGGTGGCTGGTACCAGGAGCTCTAAACGATCCCATGGTGACCTCTCAACTTTTGCAGAAGTTATTTACCTAAGTTTGAATAACAAAGGTAAATAAAAAAAGATCCTCTATTTTGTTTGTATATTTGTTTATTCATTGTTTTGTTAATCCCCTCGTGGTTTGTCAAATGTGCAGCTGACACGACCCCTGTGCAGACTCGTAGGCAACGAAACAACGCATCTTCTGTTAAGCCAATATGTATAGGGTCGTCTACAGGGGGACGCCAAGCCGTTATTAGTAGGGCTACGAAGCAGAAAGAAGCGATCAAGGATTGAGACAGACGTTGAATCCGACGATGATTATGTGTCTGACACGCCACTACAGAAGACAATTGCAAGCTCTTCCCACCAACACATGTGGTGCAGCTTAAAATCGCGTTCGTCCCGTCAACTTTTCTTGGGGATTTCCAAACTTAGTGCCAGGCAGCGCGACGCTGTTCGTCAGATGGGTTTTGGGGAGTTGTTGGGATTTGTTGTTGACGGGATCCCTGTTAAGCTAGCTCACTACGTAGTGGATGCCTTCCAAACAGATAAAATGCGGCTGAAGTGTCGCCAACAGGAAGTGAATATTGACGCAACCGTTGTGCAGAAGGTGTTTGTATCCCCTGTGGCGGAATCAAGTTCTCAAGTTTAACAGAGCCAGACGAGTGGCATCCAAAGTTGCGGGTATGGCGCAATCGCTATCCACTAGCAATTTATGTTTCAATGTCGTCGATAACAGAGAAGATACATGAAGAGGAATATGATGACATGTTCATCTTCAAAGTCGACTTCATTATGCTCTTTGTAACAACCATGATCAGTTCTCATGGGAATGGCCTTTGCAGGGAAGAGATCTCAAAGTGCTATACGAGTGAAACAAAGTTTGAAAGTATTGATTGGTGTGATTTCATGATAACTTCCCTGCGGACATGTAAGCAAAAGTGGAGACGTGGTGATCCAGGATCTGCCTTTGCTGGACCATTGACCTTCTTGACTGTATGATTTTTCCATTTTAGCTTGAAAAACTGCATTTGTTTTTATTCTGTTTTATTCTCAATTTTTTTTATTTTTTAATGAGTTGTTTCCCTTTTTTTCCAGCTACTATATGTGGATAGTTTTGCCCTCCGTGATGGAATGAACACTCCAGTTGGGGTACGGGCAATGCATCAGTGGTCGCAGCAGTTGCTGACGAAGCGGCAAGACTATGAGATAAGCCATGGTGGTTTTGGTATGGGTAGGTTAAAGGACGTTAGTGTTGCTGCAAGTGAGGCTGAATAGCAAGCGGATTTTAGGACAGATTCGGCAGGCAGCGCTTGTGATAGGTTTGAGGTAAACAGTTCCCTGTTTTTTTCCTTCTCTTTTGTATTTGATTTTAGTGATTTTTTTTATTTTTTTATTATTTTTTTTGGTGTGTGTCTACAAGTACGATTTATACGTGGTTTTCGATGTGCACCAGGTTGAATTGCGGGCGGCACGTGATGCGGTGGCAGAGTTCAGGGTGTTGAAGTTGCGAGTAGAGTCGGTCTTGTCTTCCCTGACCTCGCGATATCCCAATAAGAACAGAGTTGTCAGTTTGAAGGCTTCCTATGAGAAGGAATTAGGATTGGACCAGGATCCGTCAAAGCGTTTGGCTACACCATCAAAGGTGATAAACAAAGTTGTTAGAGAGTTGTCTGACGAATACAAGAATCCAGCTCCAAATGATGACACCGCCAGTTTCGATGGTTAAAAAAAAACCTAACACCTGCCGTTTTAATTTTTATTTTTTTACACCGGTGTACATGAAAATAAAAAAGGCAAAAAGAATTTAATATTTTTTTTACACTTGTGTACATGGGCAGGCGATGATGCAACTGATCAAATTGCAGCCAGCAGTCTACCTGGGGCTCATGTCATGAAAAATGTGGCGCCTGGCCCATCTTCAGCCCCTGTTTGTAAGGACACCACAGTTGAAACCGATGACTCATCTGATTCAAGTGTTGATGGTCGATGGTTATTTACCGGCCATAACGCACAACCTGCTGCCGATGTTCCATCACCGGATAATAGGGTTGAGGAGCCGCCCCTTGCTGAGAGTGTCGGTGTGGGCAGTGGAAGCAAAGGTCCCCCATCCTGACACTTGTCTTCCGGTCCACCTATTTATATGTTTATTATTTTTTTTATTATCATTAGTATTTACATTTTTTTTATTCTGCAGCGTCATTGGTTGTTGATGTTGGGATGAGTGGGGGAGTGGCTAAATCATTGGCAAGTGAGCTTGATGCACACAGAAAGAGGTTCGGTCTTTCAACGATTTGGCTTGGTTCAGATTGTAAGTCCCTGTCCTTTTGAAAAATAACGCTCTTTTCCGGTTCTTTTGTTTGTATACCTGTACCCTAAACTGTCCTGTGTTATGCATGGACATTAAAACCCCAGTTCCAGGCACCTCAAGTAACGTCCGTCCAGGATTGAGTCAGCCAACGTTTAGCTTAGGGCTGACACAGGACATCGCGGCCGCCGAGGAGCCAAATGTGAGTGGCCAACAGAAAACACCCCTGAGTCAACCAACTTTTAGCCTTGGTCTCACACAGGAGATGGCGACTGAATTTGTTGTTGGGGATCGCATGGACGTTGAAGGTTTTGTGTCCACATTTTTTAATCCCTACACACTAATTTTTTTTCTTCTTTTTTAGTGATCAGTTTTATTTGTCTATTATTTTTATTGTAGAACCGGACAACTGCGCAGTTGTTTTGAGCCAACCCTCTTTTAGCTTGGGCCTAACCCAAGAACCCGTTAACACCAACTTAGGCTGTTTCCCATGCACTCTAAGGAACGTGTTGAGCAACCAGCAATAAGACTCGATTGTCTCACTGAACCGTAACCCGGCGCCAAAGGTAACGCAACGTTTGTTGTTGTCCACCCCAGTGAAAGGGACAAATATGAGATTGTACCTACGTAAGTGAAACAGGAAATGTAATAAAAAAACACACTACAACAAATTTCCCAGCTGGATAAACTAAATACAAGATCACCCGTACCACTTTACCTATTTGTTTGGTATGTCGCATCGAATGCAAGCAGATCGCCGAATGCTTGGTAATTTATCTTTGATATCTCGTCAGCCCAGAAAACATATCTAAGCTCGCCATTGACAAGGCTATACTTAAAAGAAAAGTTTGGCAAATTCTTCACCCTATCATTCAGCTTGTCAACCATCATCTGTGAATCCCTGTTACCGATGAACATGCGGATACTCCTGGCAAATTTCTTGTAATCAACGGGGTGCCCTTGACATTGTGGTGCCCCCCTTTTAGGCTAACATGCATCTTGTGGGCTACTGTGGGGCCAACTTTGTTGAGGCTTAGTCGGTGAATGAATTCTTTGGTAGAATAATCCAACTTCCTCCCTATTTTTGTTAAATCTCTGTTATATGAAGGAACCAACATGTGACTGTGACTCTCTTCGAAGTGATAAATCTCCCACAATGACGTAACATTGCATAACTTGGCTTTGACACTTGCTTTACAGTCGCACACCTGGAAAGTTGACTGCCTAATCTTCAAAGACGTTTCATCTAGGCAGTCGAATTTCCTTTTGTTTGGGGTTTCCCTGACTTTGAGCACAGTATGTACCTATGGGTGATGATGCCTTTAACCCTTTTCACAGTTCCAATCCTAGTAAAAAAACCACATTTCTTAGCATACGTCTCATACATTTGAACCACATCTTGCCACTCCCTGTACTTAGCGGTCATGTTCGGTTTTAGCGACTCATCTACTATTGGTTTCTAGTACCGAGTGCCATTGGGTGTGAACCAATAAGCACACCCAAATCCTACAAAAAAAAAGGAAAAACAAACCACAAAACCATTACAAAGAAGGTCTACATAAACTTTAACCCAGTTCAAAGCACAGAACTACTCCCTTATGCGATTCTTGTACATCTAAAAGAAAAACACACCAGTATATAACAAAAAGACCCTCCACTTTGCAAAAATGAGGCAGATCTTAGTCCGTAGAAAAAGGCACCTATACAAATACACGCGTTTTACACCTGTATAACCGTTTACATGCGTGGGGTACCGAGTGCATTTTTTTGAACGTAAACACCGGTGTAAAAAACACGCCGATCAAAAACCACCGATCAAAAAACATAAAAAAACAACAAAACACATAGATAGCCGGTGACCCGGTTCAAAACACAACCAAAACAAGAAAGAACAAAAACACACCAAAAAAACACACACAAAAAAATATAGAAAAAGCAACCCCGAAAATGGATTAAAAAGGGAAACATTACCATCTTCCTCAAGGAGAGCCGGTTGGCTTATAGGGGAGGCAGTGATTTCTTCACCGGACGAACCACCTTCATCGACCGAGAAAAGCCCACCAATCGTTTCTTCTGACTCATGCACCGCCCTTTTCCCCTTGTCAGGTACCGATCGCAAATTACTCTAAACCGAACCATTCTCTGCTTCTGAGCTACTTGCTGGAGGTGCTTCTGCCAGAAATCTGGCAACGTCCTCTAGGTCTTGCTCAGTGAAAAATTCAATACCGTGTACGTCGTCGTTTGGTTCGTTCATGATCACGAAAAACAGTGTTTGTAGGGTTTCCCTTTTGTTGAAGATGTGAAATTATTGGTGGTTGTTGCTGATCTGCATGTAAGGGATGGGTTTTAGGTGAGAGTATATATGTGGGTATGGTGAGTATCAAGTACTATAATATTATGGGCGGGAAAATATTTCTAGGGATATTCACCTACTGACATTTGTGTATGATACTCTCACCAAACAAAATATTAAAAAACACTTTGATATTTCTTTTATGAAAGATAATAATAGGGAATGAACAATTATACCCATGAATATAATATACATAACAAGCCTATGCGTCACTTTGTAATTGGCTAATCGGAGTTCTCAAGTTCTCGCAACTAGGATGAGTTCTCAAATGATCCCATTCTTATATATATATATATATATATATATATATATATAGAGAGAGAGAGAGAGAGAGAAAGAGAGAGAGAGAGAGAGAGATTTGGGTGAATTTTTTTTAAAGCTCAAAACGGTCAAATGACCGTTGGCCAATGCTCATTTTTTTGGCCAAACCAATGTGATAGCCATCACGATAAAACTCATCGCGTCCGTGATATTCTCACGCGGGCCGGTGTATCACGGCCATCACGCCATCACAAGGTGGCCATCACGGACCACCATGGCTAGCCTTAGAAAGGTGTTTAAAATGATTGTTTTTTTTTTTTTTTTGAATTCTTCTCAAATCCTTAGTTTTTATTAATTAATGACCATAATCATTGACCATGTGTTATATAGTTGTTTTATATCAATTCTTTTGTTTATATTCACTTGCTCTTTGTGAATTAATATCTTAACTGTATTACCAAATTAATTTCATAACTAAAATACGTAATACCAAACACATAAAATGCAACAAAAATATAATAAAACTCGCAGCAATGCGTAGGCATTCCTACTATGCTTATAATAAATTTATTAACCTGTAAATTATAATATAAAACTTGTGAAAAGTTTTATGATAATGTGTATCATTGGATTGGATAACAAATTTGAAATCCGAAACCATAAATATAATGTTAGGATTAATATATAGGGTAAGGTTCGTGTAAAATTCCATTTTTCCTAAGAAGTGTAAGAAGTCTATGTAAATATTATGTTTTAAATTTTTAGAGAAATGTTTTATATTTATTGGTATTGTGTTACATAGAAAAACAATAAAAGTAACAATTTAAAACACAATCAAATGAATTTTAAGCATTGAATTGTAAAACACACTGATTATCTTCAGAACACACTGATTATATTTCTTCACATGGTGTTTTAGATTTAATGATTAGAATACATTTGATTGTGTTTTAAATCATTACTTTTATTGTTTTTCTATATAACATGATACCAAAAGAATATAAAACACTTCTCCTAAAAATTAAAACACAATACCTACATAGACTTCTTACACTTTTTAGGAAAAATGGACTTTTTAGCCAACTCCTTAACTAATATATATGAAAGTAGTTTATTATAATCTATATCTATATACTACATTATAAAATATACGAAAGTAGTTTATTATAATCTATATCTATATACTACATTATAAAGCAGGAGAGATGTCTACAAAAATCATTTTACATGAATTTTAAATGGCATAGGAAAAGTGTGAAGCTTAAAACCCAAATGTCTTTTAATTTTTTCTTTTTCTACCCTTCAGGCAAAACCTAATTGTACACATTCTTTTATCATAACCTTCAATTACCATTAATCTATATTTATAATCTATATTATATTATAAAGTATTTGACAAATGTATCAAACAAAATTAAGTAATTACTACATTTTATTAAAAAATTGCAATTTTATATAAAAAATTTATATAGAACAAAATTATATAAAAAGGTTTTTACACAGACAAATATATACCTATACACCTTAAAAATAATTATGATGCCTTTTCATAAACAAAAGTGTGCGTGTGAATTGGTTCACGAACCCAAATTGAATCGAAACGAAACTGGTCTTTCAAACCGGCAAAACTAGGGCCGAACCGAACCAAAACCGGTTCAGACACGAACTAGCACCAAACACGAATCGGTTTGGAAGTGGTTCGGTTCCTAGAACTATAAAGCTCTCAGGTTCGAAGGTCATATGTGGAATATTTTCAACTAACCTAACTTCCAATTTTACTTTTTGATGCCACTAATAGAAATTTATGGTACACTTGATTAATAGTTTTATTGCCTTGCTTTTATCATGTGAAAAAAGTTGTGGGTATACTTCTTTGCAGGTTAATTACATATGAGCCGTTCCAACATTTTCTTAATGTGGATCTTATAAAGTTTTCTTTCCTTGGCAATATCTCCATATTTGACATGTCTCCTTGTAGACTTTAAAAAATTACCCCACTACAAAGCACAAGTAAGCACACACACACAAACGTACACCTTACATATTGATTATTTTAATCATTTTAAGGTCTGAATTATGTTTCCGTGAGTTTGCGTTTGGTTGGAGAGTAGTACCACACGCTCTAAAACGTGCCTTTTTTCGCCATTCGACGTAAGACACAAGTCGAAATAACCATTTACGCCAAAAAGTTTGGCGTTTCGTGTCGTCTCGAGAACTTCAACAAGGGTAGGCTCGTTTGTGGAACCGGTTTGGGATGGGTTTGAAGATGAAGCCATGGAATGATGTAAAAGCAAAGCGAACACAAAGACGGGTGTATACGAGAGCGGGTTTTGCGTTTTCAAGTTAATTTTTTTTTTTTTGCGTTTTTGAGCGTTGTGGCAAACCTAAAACATCTAAACCTATTTATACTAAACAAGGGTGGTAAAATGGTGATTTTGGAGGTTGAAAGCCGCTAGTTAACGGCTCTTTTCGAAAAAAAAAAACGGTCAAAAAAACGGTCAAAAAAACGTTTTTTGATGATTCTAACAGTAGGAACCGGTTTTGGGACCGTTCTTGAGATCGGTTCTGGTTTTGGAACCGGTTCGGGCCTGATTTTTTCCTAAAACGTGGAACCGGAACCGGTTCCACTGTATACCGGTTTGGAATCGGAACCGGTTCGGGTCGATTCTTCGATTCCGGTTCTGGAACTGATTTTTTGTTCACCTCTACATACCATGTCTCATGTTTTCTTAAAATATATACATCATCAGGGGCGAAGGTTAAGAAGGGCCATGGGTGGCCCTAGCCCCCCCCCCCCCCACCCGTTTTCTGGTGCAGTGGTGGAAATTTGTAATTTTTATAGGTAAATTGAGTACGGGTTGAGTCCGGCCCCAACCGATTTACCAATACCGATAAAAAAAATTGAGTCTGGCCCCGACTATTTCGCAAACCAACCTTCGCCACTCTACTATCATTATTGACTAACATGACCAGTTAATTATGTTGTCTAAAAAACAGTATAACGAGTCTTTATTTTAAAAGTCTCATTTTTTTTTTATGAAATAACATGGACACAACTTGTCATATGAACTTAACAGAAATCGATAATTAATACTGTATCGGAATTTTATTGGCGTATCCAGCCAATCATGAACATTAAATATTGTTTAATAAATGCATATTACTTTTAACACAAGTAGATGGAGGACCATCTTGTGGTAGTTGCCAGAAAGAAAATGACATATCAAGTCAGGTATGAACAAAATTACCTGTTTTTTTATAGTAATTGAAGCTACTAAAAATGAGAGGACCATGTAATATTGTAAAATAATTGAACTGCACATGCCAAACATAACTAAACTCAAAATGATTGTAGCACATTTTTTATATGGAGGTTGTTAGGATCTGAATTTGATTGTTTTGATTTGTTTAAGTAAAGATGAGAAGAATGAAGTAAACTATAAATGGAAAGTGCAGCGGAATGATAAACTATAAATCAAAACAAGAGAATAATTGTTTTTAATCGAATGATTTCATTAATTGAAAGATTATAATATTACAAGTACTCTCCCTCAGCCTGATCACTCTGTGATTGTTTGTCTGAGAGAATGTTCCGAGTGATGAATAGAACAGTCCAACCACTGTTCTATTTATAGACAAATCTAAACCACTGATGATCTAAGCTGACGTCACCTAAGACAGTGACCTCTAACAGAATAACAACATAAAACATCTGTTAAATACAAACTACTGTTACATTGTAAAACACTGTAAGGTAAACTACTGGTGGAGAAAACTCTGATGGTCTTATATCATCTGTTGGAGCCTAAGTGATGTTGGCTCCAACAGACCTTTAGTCTTCAGCACTTTAATCAGCAGTTGTTATTCATTAGACCTTTAGTCAGCAGTTGTTCTCTAGCAGTTGTTTATCTAGCAGTCCTTTGCAGCAGCAGTTGTTTCCAACAGTTGTTGAGTACAACATATGTTAGAGTCAACAATCTTTTGAGAGAAGTATCTTGTAAATGCTGTTTATTTCTAAGGATCAACTGAGTAGTATATTTTGGCTTTCTAATCATCTGTTCATCTCCAGGTCAGCAGACCCAATAATCTCCCCCCTAGAACAGATGATGCCAAAACTAAACTTTATTCTTGATCTTTATTTCCTCATCAGACTTTCTCTGATTTCACCTTTAAATTGTAACTCAAAGTTCAATGATTAAAGGTCTTTTGCATCTCTTTCAAGCGCAAGGTTCAGCAGTGTTTGGAGGTCATCTGCACACAGGCCATATGCATCATCCATGCTTAGCTTTTGAGCTTCTCAATCTGATCCGAGCAAAGTCAATTCATGGGTGTCTTTATTGACCTTCCATTTTAGAATTTTTTGAATGAGTGGATTTGCTGAGATGCACTTTTATTCTGGATGAGTTTGGTAGAGGCCCTCCTTTATAAAAGTATCAGCAAACTTCTTCTGATCTTCTTCAGACATTTCTTTCTTCCTTTTGAACTGTCTTCTTGTAGCAGCAGATACATCAGAAGTGTCAAGTAAGTTGTCTAATGTAAAAGCCTGTTGAGGTCTCTTCATCATGGGTTCATCAGAGTAGACAGGTTTTCTGGGCAAGGTAGGGTCTTTCTTCCTGTTTTCTTCCAACTTCTTATAAGTTTCAACCAGCCTCAGCTCTGACCATTTAGCAACAGACCTCATCTCCCTATACTTTGCAGCCACAATCTCTTGTCTCATTCTCTTGAACTTCAAGGCTCTGGCTGGATCTCTGCCTTTCCTAAAGTCAGGGGCAGAGACCTTTGTTGGAGGATTCTTGGCCATGTCTTCAATTCTTATGAGTTCTTCTCTGAGAGAATGAGTGGTCCAGCCTGCAAACTGCGTCCTGTTTGCTTTGTAAGGCATGGTTGCCAAGATCTGTTCGAGAAGTGATTCCCTAACATCCCTTTCCATGTCACTACTAAGAGGCATGGTAGATATGGAGTTGCTCAAGGTCTTAGCACAATCTTGAATCCTTCTCAGTTTGCTAAGCTCCGCTGAATGGATGCCCTGAACACTCCTGTCATCTTTCCCTTTGCATTTCTCTTTGATGTTAGCATCTGCCTGTTCAGCCTTGTATATAAGATATTTGTCTATGTTTAGGGGAACAGGAAAATTTGGAAAAGATGGGAAAGATCTTTCAGATGGTTGTTCAGTATTGTAGAAGGATTGCATTTCCCCATTGAGTAGATCAAGTTCAAGAGGATACTAAACAGCCAATGGTGTAATGGTTGGTGGTGGTCTATGGGATGTGAATTGTGAAGTATGTGGTGAGAATGATGAAAGTGGAATGGCTGATATAGGTGTAGATTGTGTGGTTGAAGTAGGAGGTGGTGATGTGTGTATGTTTTCATCCTGTACAACAAAGGTAGATTTTCTCTTCCTTCTATACAAGATTTTTGGGGATGGTGGTGTTGCAGCAGTGGTTGTGTCAACATCTATTGGCACTTTTTTAGAACCAGCAGATGTTTGGGATTTAGGTGGTGGAGTGGTTGTAGGTGGTGTATTGGTGGTTGTGGTAGTAGGTTCAGTGGTTGGTTTGGTAGTTGTAGTGATAGGTTCAGATGTTGTGGTGGTATCAGATGTTGTGGTGGTATCAGTGGTTTTGGTAGCAGCAGTGGTTTTGGTAGCAGTGGTTTTAGCAGCAAGTTCGGATGGTGGTTGTCTGACATGTTTGGCAGGCATTTTCTTCCTTTTAGAGGAACCCACATCTTCAACTTATTGCTGTTGTTCTTTCTTCAATTGCACCAAAAACTCTTCTTTAACTTCCAAAGTGTCAACCCTCTTTTGCTTTTCCTCAGCAACCTTTTCAGCTTTTTCATTAGTAGAGGTATCAACTTCCTTTGCCTTGCTGGTTTTGGCAGTTTCAGTAGCAGCAGAGGTTTGAACATTTGGTTGTTGTTGTTGTTGTGGTGGTGCTGTATGGGTAGACCCTGGTTTGTTGGCAGACTTTGATTTTCCCTATTGTGAGGGTGGACAACCAAAGGGATCCAGCTTTGGCAATCTATCTCTGCTACTCTCCCCCTTTTTGGCATCATCAGCAGTGACATAATCATCATCTTCATCTCTGAGAATTGTGGTAGGGGCAGAGCCAGTGGTCTTCAGCAAATGATCTTTGATGGCTTTAATGTCAGCTTGGGTATCTTTGTACCTAGCATCCACCATAGTTCTGATTTCAGTCATGTATGTTTCATGTGTCTGATCTGTTAGTTTTCTGTGAGCTATGGTGATGGGGGGAAACAGATTTCCATAGCTCACTAGCAATATCAGCTGCAGATGGTTGACTCTTGGTAAGATTAGCCAATGATCCCAATATTGTCTTGATATCTGATTTGATATCAGCAACAGAGGTTTCTATGGAATGTACTCTGGCCATTAATTCTTGGTATTTTAACCCATCACCTAAGTTAATAGGATCAACTGGATTCCTACCAGTGGTAGTTGTAACTGGTTCAGTCCTAGGAGGTGAGTCCAAAGGATGAGAACCAGATGCCCCTTTTTCTTGGTTCTGGGGACTTCCAACTGATTTTGGGGACACTATAGTGGCCTCATCAGTTGTTGCCTTCAAGGAAGTCTTAGCTATGTAACCACTGTCCTGTTGTGAGACAATGGTCTCTACATCAGTAGTGGCTGCTTCACTTGAAAACTCACCTAGAGTTTCATTGAACTCTAGGGGTGTAACATCCTCTTCTGCTTGTGGGATGGCTGATTGATTTTCCTTAGTCCCAGTCACTTGTGGAGGTATACTCTCATTAATGGGTGAAGGAGAGGAACTGGGATTGTCCTGAGTTTTATCAATAGCCTCAAACAGAGGTTGCATGCTTGGAGGGACATGTTTTGGTGAAGGTGGAGGAGTGAAAAGAGAATTAGCCCTGGGAGAGGGGCTTGTGAACATATGGTCAAGTGACTCATATGTATCATGATGTGTTTCCCTTTGGCTTACAACATGATCCTTTTGTGAGGATTCATGAGGAGTTTGTTCAGGTTGAGATATATCCATTTGTTGTGAGGAAGTAACCACAGTGGTTTCTTGTTGCCTTTATGTTGCAACAGGGTTTTCCTCTGGTATCTCATCTTCCAGAGGCCCCTTTTTTGGTTTTAGTGGTGGTTTTTATGGATGGACGTTTTCTTTTGGAGGTGGCTGGTGTGAGTTTCACAACATTGGATGTAGTGCCATGATCATCAGGAGCAGTGGGCTCAACAATAGAGGTTTGGACAACAGTTGTTGTCTTAGTCAGTTAGACTCTTCATTTGAACAGACTCACCCTTTTTAAAATCTTTTTCTGGTAAAACCTTTTGTAGGATTACACTCAAAATTCTTGGGTAAAGTAGAAAAGCATTATTTGACCCAGACTTTATGGCTTTCACATTTGATACTAAGTCCATAAACAGGCCCTGGGATATATTGAAGTCAGAGTCTGACAACATAGCATATCCCAAGTACTGAATCCTCAATGGGATTTCATTGAAGGAAGTAGACTTAGCAGAGACACAGAGAAGGAGGGTATGAAAGAAAAATTTCATGACTGGTGGGAAAAACTTTTTAAACAGAGTTGATCCAGTCATTTGTCCATCATAACCTCTTTCCTGAAACTCTGTGTGAAGCTCAGCCTTAGGGAAAGAGTCGTTACCTGACAAGTCATTGAGTGAGAAGGTTGTGGATATCAGTGAAGGGGTAATGGCAATACTTGTCTCTCCAATTTTTGAGATAATGGATGTAGGCTTTTTGTCTTGAAGAAGAAACTCAGCATTCAACCAAAATTCTTGGAGGATATCGAGATAAATGGGAGAATCAGCGGTTAGGATTGTCAGGTATTTGGAGTTTAAGATGATGTCGATCGTGGAATGGAATGGAAAGCTTTCATCTGTTTTCACCAGATATGGGAGATAATTGTGGGTGGCTTTTGCTTGAAGATCCATTGTAATGGATTTCGAGTGTGAGAGTGAGAGGAATTTGAGGAAGGGTTTGAGGTTTGAAGAAGGCAGTTTCAGTATTTTGAATACAATGAGACAGTGTAACGACTGTTGTGGTAAAACAGGGTTTTTTTATAGGCTCTGGTGAAACCGGTGATGTGGTCAAAAATATGCTTTTGGGAGCAGACGTGGCAAACATCTGATGGCCAAACATCTGGTGGCATACAGCTGTTGCCAAAGGTCTGATGCAAACAGATGTTGTCTTATCAAAGTGCTGATGCCAACAGCACTTGTTTTTTTATTATAGATAGATATATGTATATATATATATATAATGAAATAGTCATTTTATCTGATCAGAGGTTTGAAACAGATTTTTCAACCAAACAGTGGTTGTTTTATCTGATCAGATGTTTGAAATAGATTTTTCAACTAGCAGTGGATAGAGTGGATGAAACAGTGGTTGTTTTATCCTTAACTGATTTTTCAACCAAAATGCTATTTTTAAGGATGAATTTTGATTTTTCTGAAACATTTTAATGTTTTTATTTAAAACATCTTTGTTGTTTAGTCCATGTTTAGCATACCAATTCTAGAAATCAGATTTGTGAAGGTAGATGTGTCTATAGCTTTTGTCAACACATCTGCCAACGGATCCTCTGTTGGAACATGGTGCAGAGAAATCAAACTTTTTTCATAGCTATCTCTGACAAAATGATGTCTGATGTCTATGTGCTTTGTTGTTGAGTGAGATACTGGATTTTTAATGATATTTTCTGCAGCTTGACTGTCCAACATTGTGAGCGAAAGATTTTAGCTAAAACAGGATTATACGATCATACAAGTCACAAAACCAGGTGCGGAAACCCTAGTTCTGAACAAATTGATAAAACACAAGTCAAAACACAATCAAGATCATTTTCAACATCATTTCATAGATTAACTTCTTTCAAATAAGCTTTTACAATCAGTTTATGTTAATCTAGAACACACACACAATATCTCAAAACAACCTCTGAACCTGACCTATCACAGACACAACTGACAACTCTATTACATAATCAAAATCACAAAATCTATTTATAGACACTGCACATTCGCCCCTTTTCACTGGTCGAATGTGAGCTTTTTCCACCTTCGCCCACTTCCAGTGGTCGAATGTGTCTTCATGATCAAGTCCAGTCTACCTTCGCCCATAATCCATCTACCTTCGCCCATAATATCTACATTCGCCCACTTCTATTTACCTTCGGCAAGGCACTAACATATGTTAATAATGTTTATCCAATCCTTAGTCGCAAAACGCATCAACAAACTCCCCCTCGACTATTGATTGGATAGTTTTCTCTGTTGGTCCATTGTCTTGTTCATCAACTTGATTCTAAGCTGTTTCTTCTGCTCAGTAGTCATTGGAGGCTCAAATGTTTTCTTCACAGGTTTAGATACATTAGCTATCTTCACTGTCTTACCAAGTTTACCCTCCAAGTTGCTTCCTGCATTGATGTCATACGCAAAACAAACTCCAACCACTTGCGTATACTTTCTTGCTTGAGCAAAGTCTTTTGGTTCATAGTAGATCGGATTGAAGAAAAGCATGATGATGTCTTCAAAGGTGCAATTAATCAACCACATAGGATCAAATACATGAACATGCTTGTATTTATCCTTTCCATCTCTCAACACGATCACCGCTTCTGCCTTTCTCCAATCATAGTACCAGAAGATAAAGTCAGCACTAAACTGCTGTGGCATCGGCATCAACGGTATCTTCCTCATCACATTAGGTGCTTTGTAAATCAAAGTAACTCGCTTCATATTGGTTTGAGGATCAATATCCCTATGCACTCTTCTTCTGGGATATTGAGGCTTGAATCTGTTCCATCTCGTACGACTTTCCCAAACCAATTTATCTGCGCACCAACCGACATGTGATCCATTTACTTCGGCACCTGACATTGGGAATCTGCATAAGTCTCTAACCGCCCAGTACGGTAGAGTAAGCAAGTCACAGAATCTGTTGAAGTACAGAATTCCGGTTTCCCATTTTGCAGCTATACATTTCAGCCTGCCTAAGTAAGTCCACCCAAGAGCTCTGCCTTTGAACTTATCATTATGAAATCTGTAAAAGTTACCTTGAGCTTCAGGCTTTGGTCGGTTCTCATCCATTTCCTTCAATTTCTTCAAATAATTCTTCAACTCATCAGACTGGTTAGAAGAATCTTTCTTATCAGTACCAAATACCTTCTCCACAAACTCTTCACTCCTCTTCTTAGCTTTCTGTTTTGCTGACTTATTTGGTATCTCAGTGAAGTCAGGAAATACTTCATTTTCATCATCTTGTCTGAAGTATTGGGGAAACTCTTCATGAGTTATATCTTCCATTTCCACTTCATTGTTTTCAGGAGTCTGCACATCATCTGAATGACTTCCAATATCCTTTTCAGGAATAGCTGGAATCGATTCATCCATCATAAACTCCTCAAACGTCTTCCCCACCCTCTGTGCAAGACCATCTAGTATTTCCTTTGCTACAGATGCAGGTAATTCCCCTTCTTCAAGATCTGGATCTTCATATTCCAACTCATATCTTAAGTCATCAGTTTGGAATATCTCAGCGAAGCATCCTGTGAACTCAATGGTCCACTCTCTCTTCTCCAACATATCTTTGTACAGCTGTTTAGCATCATCAGACAGAGATCTCACCTTCTCGTTCCAGAAAATACTTTCATCTGAATCAACGTTCTCACCTTTCTTCTTGGAACTTGATTCTCCAGTATCTTTCTTCTTAGATGTTCTCTTCTCATAAGTGAATCTAGAAGTATCATCTCCTCCATCATGATCACTTCCACTGCTAAACTCATCTCCTTGCTTTTTCCCAGCACCCTCTGCATCATCATCATCATTGTTGTCATCATCATCATCATCGCTTTTCTCTGATTCATCATTATCCTCATCATCATCATCTTCTTGTTCTTTCTCAGATTCAGAATCTTCATAATCGACTTTCTGTTCTTCTTCTTCTTCATCTTCTTCACCCTCTTTCAACTGGGGTGCTCTGCTATAAAGCTCTTCAATCAAATTACCAAGGCGTTTGTTTTCATTCCTTAGTTCTTTGTTATCTGCCTTAATCAATTTGATCCTGCTCTTGTTTCTTTCACACTTTCTTTCAAGCTTTTCATTCTTAGCTTCCAACATCTGAATCTTATCATTTATCTCATCCTGATTAGATTTCGAAGCAACCACGATCTGAAGCATTTTCTCCTCATTTTGCTTAAACTTAGCAATCTCAGCCTGTTGAGCAACTAACATCTTCATCATATCTTCCATTTTCTTATTCACTTTCTTCATGACATCGTCATCCACAGTCACTTTCTTTGACTTTGATCTAGATGGCTCAACTTCAACTACTTTCTCCTTCTGAGGCTTTTTGAACATATCGAGCACTTTATCCAAATCAGCATTGAATTGATCGATTGGTAAAGTCTCTGCCTCTTTCGTTTTCTTCTGCTTCTTGGCGACAGGTGAAGATAGCTTAGATGGTGTACCAGCATCAGGTAATCTTTTACCCTTCAATAACTGAGCTAACTCTTTCTCCCTCAGCTCTTTTATACTCGACTTCTTGGCCATGGTCTTTTGCTTCTTTGTCTTTCTAGGCAAATTAACCACTACAGTATCACCAACACTTAACTCTGCCAGGTCAACACCTAGACTCTCATCTTCACCAGATTTCTTCCTTCTCTCAGCTTCTTCTATCGACTTGTTCAAGGATTCAGACTCACCAACCATAGTGGCCTTACGTTTGGTGGTCCTCACATTCTCATCATCAGAATCCCACTGCTCATCAACCTCAGTCTCCTCTGAATCTACCGACTCTTCGTCCACCAAACCTGATCCTTTCTTCGCCGTCGATTTCTTTCTAACCACTTGTTGCTTAGAACTTCCCTGATCCACAGTCTTTCCCTTGCCCTTCCCTTTGGCTCCAGGATTGACTACTTGCCGTTTCCTCTTAGTGCTTGAATCAACATACACTAAGGGATCATCATTGTCCGAGTCACTGTTATCATGCCTTGCTTTGTTCTGGCCAGGATCAGTGTAATCCGGACGAGCCAAAGCACCAAATAATCTCCTGTTAGGTGGCTTCTCACTATCAGGCACACCTTTGTAACCCTTCATTCTCATCAATGTTCTAATGTTCATATGATCTTGACCTAGGATCATAGTCGGATCCTTTTTCAACATAGGATACTTATAGTCAAAGATCATCATCAGAAATCTTGGATATAACATGAATTTCTTGTTCTTCATTCCTTTCAGCATCTCCAGCATATGATCAAGAATCATCCCAGATACATTAAATGGTTTGTTGAGTGTCAACGCAACCATTAATGAACTTAAACTCCTTCTCATGACATCATAGCCACCGCTCACACACCCAAATACGTGGATAAGAACATGTGCAAAATACTTATACTGCACTCCCAGCTTCCCCTTATACATAGATCCGTCAGTAATTGGACCTTTGTATTTCATTCGGAAGAAGCACGCTTTCTGCTCTGTCCATGACAACTCCCTGGGATCTTCACTATCTTCAAACTTTATCTGTAACGCTTCCCGAATATCAGCTTCAGTCAAGAACATCTCCATATCCTGAATCTTGCTCTTGATGATCGTTTGATTCTCCCAGTAGTCATACTTCGCATTTTGGTAGAAATCTTCAATAATGTCTTTGTATATGATCGTCGGTGTGGCTAAAGCATGAACTATTCTGCTCCTCTTCAGAAATTCTATGATCCCGGTGAACTCCGTATTCTTCTCTACATCTCCGAGATAAGCGCAACAGTTGTGCGACCTTTCAAACGGCCAACTGCTTGGAACAGACGTTTCTGCTTCTGGCACTGGATCTGGAACTGCAACCTCTGTTGGAACTTCAACGTTAACTGCTGGTGCTTCAACGTTCTCGGATTGATCAGCCATCTGCACATAAAAATCAAAGAAATACATCAAAAAATAAAAAAACGACAAAAATTATAAAAATTCTGGTCAACAACATTCTGCACATTCGCCCGTTTTAGCATGGACGAATGTGAGATAATTTGGTCGAAAGAGAGAATTATGGTCGAATGTGAAAATTATCTGAGTAAAAAGTCACATTCGTCCACATTTTTGTACGTTCGCCCAAATCCATTCCACCTTCGCCCGGTTTTTGAACCGAAGGTGAAAAATGTTTTGCCCAAAATTTAAAATTTTGCCAATGTTGTTTTTAATCCATAAAACTGATTCAAATGTGTCCTAATATGGCCGATTATCACTCGTTCATTACCAATTGTCCTCAAATATCAATTTACATCAGTTTTTAAAGAAAAATTAGGTTAAAACAGTCAATTCAGACGATTAAACAATCAAATGATGTTTAAAACCTAATTCCTTCATTCTTCTCCCCCTAAAACTGATGTGGATTGAGTGTTAAACAAAATCAAACATTATTAAACATCCTAAGACCCCTAATTTGAAACCCTAGGTCCGGTTTAAAAACTCGATGATTCAGATCTGTTAACATCTCCAATACCTGCAAATTTAGTCTCAAAAAGATCAGGAATGTATAGGGAATGAAATGCACAATCACAAGAAATCTCAGCATCAAGGTCTGGTTATCAAGAAAGTTTGAAAAAATTTTGAATGTGGGGTTCGAACCTGAATTGGTGTATATATAGGAAGCCACGTTCGCCCGTTTGGTATGGACGAATGTGAGATCTTTCCACATTCGTCCCAAATTAATGGCCCGAAAGTGAAAAGTAAGACCCGAAGGTGAAAAGGATACCCGAAGGTGAAGTATTCCACATTCGTCCAAATGAAAACCGGTCGAAGGTGATGATTTATCCACATTCGACCCATTTAAGGGGCGAATGTGAAATGGAAAAATCTGAAAATTTCGCCAAATCACGAATTCGAATCCCGTTCAACATTTTTCAATCCGTTAAACTTCCAAAACTCAAATTTTCATTTTTTGAATAATACAAAGTCCAGATGGTGTTATCAAATCTCAGAAATTGACCATCAAGCATCCCCGGTTATCAAAAATAAAGCAGAAATGCAAATCTTTTGGTTTTCTGAAATTTTATCAAAACACACCTAAAATCTTTTTGGATTTTGTATCTTTTTGACAATAAAAGTAAAATGCGACAAAGTAAAATGCATTAAAGTAAATGAAAGCAGTAAACATTTTGTGATTTCCAGTAAGAGGATCATATCAGTTTTCTGAGAAATCCGAACACAGCGTTGATCTGTTTCAATATTATCATTAGAGACAATATGTGACACGGCAATTGCTGATATTGTGGTCCACATAAGCTCACATGCAGACAATTACGCAATGCTTTAGAATGATACGAATTAGATGTATTAGACTAACACATTGTGGTTCCCACACACACGACATACTCCCGTATCAAGAAGTAAATGCACAAAGACTCATTGTAAAGCGTGATTATGCTTTCGCCGTCTGTAATTGTACAAGATATAATGCATAGAGGTATACAGGTCAGCAAATTAATGCAGCAAAGTAACATATGCACTATACCAGGTTGAGGACTGATATTAATCATGATTTGCATCAATGATCAATACGATATTATAGATAATCTTTGATCATCATATAACATGGAAAGTTCCTCAATTCGGTAACTTTAGGATTTGGCATATAGCTCTTTTATAAAGACATCCTGTCTGATCTAGGTCCGTAATGACTTACAGCAGAAGATCAGATAGGCTATCCCCAGACAACTAATAACATAACGACCCTAAACCTCCGAGTTTTGTACAAATACCCTATCAAACGAAATTACGGTACTAAGACCATATGTCCATGAGGTGTTCAGCCACAAACGCGTAGTTTGTTATGTTTGTATCACTAATGCACGCAATATTTAGTCTACGAAGCCTATCAGCATATCACACGTAATCAACATACATCTCATTATACTATACAATTCTTTAGCCTGTGTCAGATCCCCACTGATGTACTATCATTTCCTCTTTTTATCCAGGAAATCATTTTGGTTTTTCTAATTTTTAGGTATTTTGAAAATTTTTCAATGTTTTTGGTTTTTCTGATAAAATGACTCCCCCTAAAATAAAGAACATATTTTTGGGTTTTTAATTTTTCTGAAAAACAAAACAAAAATTTTGAAAGAAACAATCTACTTGAAAGCATCAACTTCTTTGAGGATTAAGTAACCCCCTCGAAAGCATCAACTTCTTTGAGGATTATGATAGTAAAGAGAAATTCCCAATTAGCAAAGAGAAATTCCCAATTAGCAAAAAATTTAAACTAAAACTAAAAAGCGATAAACCGAGGAGCCGATTAGTCCTGTTTTTCCTTAATATTGTTTACTTTTAAAAGATATTCAAAGCGGGATCTGTCAAAAGCTTTTGTAAACAAATCTGCACGTTGGTAGTCAGTATGAATTTTGACCATATCAATCAATTCCTTAGCGTAACAATCACGGATAAAATGATATTTAATCCGGATATGTTTCGCTTTAGAATGATTTTCAGTATTTTTAGTTAATGCAATTGCGGCTTCGTTGTCACAGTGTATAGGGGTTTTAAGAAACTGCAAACCGTAATCGACCATCTGTTGTTGGATCCAGAGCACTTGCGAACAGCAACTCGAGGCTGAAATGTACTCGGCTTCACATGTAGACAGTGCGACGGAAGTCTGTTTCTTGCATTGCCAGATAATTAACCTGCTCCCTAAAAACTGGCAACCGACTGTTGTTGATTTGCTGTCTTTGTCACAGCCGCCCCAATCTGCATCACTAAAAGCAATAAAATCAAAATCATCATCATTAGGGTACCAAAGTCCTTTTGATGGACAACCCTTCAGATATCGAAGGATACGCTTGACCGCCGTCAGATGACTTTGTTTCGGCTTCGATTGATAGCGAGCACAGAGACACGTTGCATACATAATATCTGGTCGAGACGCTGTCAAATACATCAGAGATCCGATGATTGCTCTGTATGTAAATGGATCTGTCAGCTCCCCCTTAGCGTCCACTCCAATCCCGTGATTGGGTTGAATCGGGGTATCCATCGGCTTAGAGTCCTCCATCTGGAATCGGCTCAAGATGTCGGAGACATATTTCGTCTGGTGAATGAAGATCCCGTCGGGTCTTTGGTCCACCTGTAAGCCGAGGAAAAACTGCATCTCCCCCATAGCGCTCATTTCGAACTTTTCCTGCATGACAGTTTCGAATTCCCTGCACAAAAGTTCGTTAGTTGAACCAAATATAATATCATCAACGTAAATCTGTACTAGAAGCAAGTCATCTCCCGTCTTCTTCGTAAAGAGGGTGCAATCGACGAGGCCGCGCTTGAATCCTTTGGAGATGAGGTATGTACTTAGCTCCTCGTACCACTGTCTTGGAGCCTGGTGCAAACCATATAAAGCTTTGTTCAGCACGTAGACCTTGTCCCGGTGGATTGGGTCCTCAAAGCCTGGTGGCTGCCCGACATAAACCTCCTCCTTGACTTTCCTGTACAAAAATGCGCTCTTGACATCCATTTGATAGACTTTGAATTTCTTGTATGAAGCAAACGCGAGAAACATCCGAATGGCTTCCATTCGTGCTACTGGTGCATAGATTTCGTTGTAATCAATTCCTTCAATTTGATGGAAACCCTGCACGACCAATCTGGCTTTGTTGCGAACAATAACTCCACGATCATCCTTTTTGCACTTAAACACCCACTTAGTGCCTATTTTCTTCCTTCCCGGCGGCAAATCTGTGAGCGTCCAGACTCCCAATTTCTGGAATTGCAATAACTCCTCCTGCATTGCCTCAACCCAGGCATCTTCATTCAAAGCGTCTTTGTATGTCCTTGGCTCTACCTGCGACACATAACATGCAAACGACCAATCATTTTGACTACCAGATTTCTGAATTTTGGCATACAATGCTAAAGCACCAAAACTCTCTGGCGAGTTCACGCTTTTCAACTGCCCTCTGGTCATAACACCATTTCCAGGATCACCGATAACTTGCTCCAGTGGGTGAATACGATGAATCCGAGATTCCGGATTAACAGGTACAATCACTCCCGTCTGAGCAGTCAAATGTTCTACAGCATCCTGATCATGACCCGTGTTCGATGATGAAGCAACATCTGGATTTGGAGTTGGGTTCACAGATTGCTCTTCTAATTCTTCTGCATGTTCAAGAACTGCTTCTTCAAATTGTTCATCTTCAGATTCTGAAGTGCCTAATGAAGTTGAAGCCTCTTGAAACATCTCTTCTTCTTGTATAGGAGCACTGGTATCATTAGAAGCTGGTGGGGGGTTTACGGTGATTGGACGCATCAATGGTGAAGTCGCCGCGTTTTCACACTCATAAAGTAATCTGATAACAGCTTCTTCAACCAGGCTATCTAGGTTGAATGATTCAAAGAAATCTTTGTAATCAAACATCCAATCAGGGCCCGTGCCTTGCAAATTTTGAGTGTATCGTTGAACTTCCACGTTAGCCCAATCCTCCACTTGACGAGTTTGCTTGTTGAATACCCGTTTGAGCGGGGTTGCATATCCAACAAAATATCCCTCCTCAGCTTTAGGACTAAACTTTTCTCCTGGATTCAACATCGTGCATGGCGCCCCGAAAGGTTCTAGATACTCTAAATTGGGCTTTCGTCGGTGTAACAGCTCATAAGATGTTTTACCAAACTTCTTCACTGTTATAACCCGATTTAATGTATAATTTGCTGCATAAATCGCCTCGTTCCATAACATTACCGGAAGATTTGAGTCAGCGAGCATTGTTCGAGCCGCCTCAATTAGAGTCCTATTCTTTCTTTCAGCAACACCGTTCTGTTGCGGGGTATACGGAGCCGAATATTCATGATGTATCCCTTTGCTTTCACAAAGTTCATCCATCTTAGCGTTTTTGAACTCCGTCCCGTTGTCACTCCTGATTCTTTTTATCTTCAAATTGTAGATATTCTCCAATCGAGTGAACAGAACTTGTAGGTTGGTAAAGGTGTCGCTTTTGTTCTTCAAACACATCACCCATGAAAATCGTGAATAGTCATCAGTGACGACTAAACAATAAAGCTCTCCAAGATGACTTTTGCGCTTGACTGGTCCAAAGAGGTCCATGTGCAATCGCTCAAGCGGCATCTCAACAGAGTTAACTTTCTTCACTTTATGGGACTGTTTGTGTTGCTTGCCTTTCATACAACTTACACACTTGTCGTTCAGATGGAAATGTTTCACGTTTACTCCATCGACAAGCCCATTTCTCACCAATTGATTCATTTTCCTCAGATGAATGTGCCCCATTCTGCGGTGCCACATTATCGATTCTTTTTCGGTCGCCTTGGATAGAAAGCATGTTATCTGCCCCTGTGGTGTCATCGCCTTGGACATATCAAGAATATAAAGATTGTTGACCCGAGGTGCCATCAACATTACCCATTCTTTTGGAATTTTGAAGCCCGGCTTGAGAATATAACAGGATTTGTCATCAAAATGCACAGAAAATTGTTTATCGCATATTTGACTGACACTCAACAGATTATAGTCTATCTGTTTGACATAAGAAATCCGCTCGAAAGTCACAATCCCATTACTCACGCTTCCTTCCATCGTGATATATCCTCCTTTATTACCCGCGAAAGCGACATACCCTCCATTAATATTTTTCACATCAAACAGCAATGCGAGATCCCCCGTCATGTGGCCTGAAGCTCCACTATCAACAATCCAGAGACTGCTAATAGGGCCAGCTGAAGCTCCCTGCACACAAAAATTAAACATTTAGTTCTTTCGGGGGACCCAAGCCTGAGTCTTGGGCCTTTGAACATTGGCTTTCAAAGAAACATCCTCATTAACTTTTTCAACAACTTTCTGTTTTGGATCAATCTTTTTCTGATTGTTCAAAACACTTTCATTTTTCTCAGTTACCTTCGAAGTAGAAGCTCCTGGAGTACCATTAGGTGTCCAAGATTGTTCAGGCCTTTTAAGAATACGAATTTGAGATTTAGGTTTCTCAATTGGTTTCTGAACATGGTTACCAAAAGTAACTTTCTTGGCAACCTTATCTGAGTTAACAGACTTAGGTCCAACATTTGATTTGACAATTGGTTTTTGTGGAACCTTTTGCCTATCAACTGTTGAGTTCACCACAGGTTTTCTCCAAGATTGTTCCATTGCAATCCGATTTCTTTGATCATATTGAAATGGACGATTGTTCCTCATTTGAAAATTGTTTTGATTATAAAACTGTTGTGGTTGAGGAACAACCCGTCTATGTGGTGGAACATAATGATCAATCGGCTTTCTCATGGAATTTCGAACTTCAACCTCATGTCTTTTATGCCTTACATATGGACACTGAGCAAGTAAATGCCCACGTTCTCCACATTTAAAGCATTTTCTATATTCTTCAAAAACATAATGAGCATTTGGTGGAGCAAATGATCTAACAGGAAATTGATCATTATACTGTTGATTCCTCAAACTCTCAGGAAGTGGTCCTTTCGAGTAAGAGGGCTCATGAAAACCATTTGCTTTATCATTTGGTCGAATGAATTCGGTGACATGGACCTTTGGTTCTTGAGGAACTTCTAAAAACAGTTTCTTTAAGATTTCTGGTGGAATTTCGTTGGTTCTCTCATGTTTTGGAAACCATATTGTGCTTTCTTGCCAGATTTTATCAAGTTTAGAATAGTTAACGTTTTTTATCGGAAATTGCTCATCAGAAATGATCTTATCGGATCCTTCCATCCGATAGAACACTTTGACAGGTTTGTCACTTGATTCATTCAACTCATTCGTTTTAACCACATTCTTAACACCATTATCTTTCTTAACATCAATCTTTTCAGACTTTTTATCACGATTAGCATTTGCCATCGGATGAACATGATCAGATGGTGATACTGGTTCAGTAGTAATGATGTGATTTTCTTTTGGAATCTCACATACATTAACAGTTTGATCACTACCAGTATCATCATTTTCTGAGTCTGAATTCACACTCTCAGCATAAACACCCTCATCATTCAAGCCTAAAATCGGTCTCACATCGGAATAGGGATCACCAATACTCGAGGTATTAGATTCCATTTCCGATGATGAGTCTGATTTCACCGAACTCTCCGGTATAACTTGGTGATAGTTATGATTTTCAAAAAGAACCGGAGATGGTACAGACTTGTAATTGGTGGTGTTATCATCAATGATATGGTCTACCACATAAGCAACATTCTTATAACTTTCCAACTTCTTGTTAACCTTTTCAGCAAAGCATTTTATGGCTGCCATTTCCAACTTGGTGTTTTCAATTTCATTGATATAGTTGTTTATTGCCAATTGTTTCAATGACAAAGTGTTTTTCAAGTCAGAAATGTCCTTTTTATAGCCATCTAATACTTTGTTGAAAGCATTCAACTCTTTGCGAGTAGATTGACTGTTCAAGATAGCACTATCTCGTGAAATTCGGAGTTGTTTATTCTCCTCAGTCAATCTATCACATGTTCCACAATATTTATCACTCATAACATCAGTGCTAGATTCAGAACTTACAGGTTTTGGCGGTTCAGTCATGGCCATCAACGCGAAATGAGCTTCCTTTCCAGTGAAAAACTTGGAGTAGTCAATCTTGGTGAAAGCATCATCAGCGATACACGACTTCCTCGTCATTAAAAAGTCAGCTTCTGCCAGCAACTGATCAATATCATCATCTAAAGAATCAACACTTGCCTCTGTGTCTGATTCGCTCTCAGAATCTGAATAAACTGATCTACACTCTTCAGGAACATCAGTAACAGAATCAATCACCATTCCAGAACTCGTTTCCTCAGCCTTAACCTCAACAGGTTCATTCTCCACTTCCATCTCAGTCTCAGAATCATTACTTTCACACTCCTCAGTTTCTTTCTTCTCATCAACCGCCACCGACTCTTCCATATCAACCTGATAAGCAACACATGCCACATTCCCACCAGTAGTCACTTCCTCAACTCCTATTTGCATACCCGACCAGTCAAACCTTTCATCCTGTTGAGTCACCAAAGCTTGGTTCTGACTCGCATTCTGTTGAGTCTCATTAGGTGTAGTGATAGGTACAACTGTTCGGTTTGTGTTGTTAGGAGATTGGTTTTGAATCTGGTTTTGAGTGTTTGGTTGTCTGTTTTGGTTGTTAAAGTTTCGGTTTTGGTAGTTGTTGTTATTTTGGTAAGAAACTTGGTTTTGTTGTTGACGGTTCTGGTAATGTGCATTGAAAGGGTTTCGATTACCTTGTTTAGGTGGCTGGGTGCATTCCCTTTTAAAATGTCCTTTTTCTCCACAATTAAAACACGTAACCTTCTCCTTGTTGAATCCATAGGTTGTGTTGGGAGAAGTTGCCAAATCAGTCCTTCCAGTTTTCTCGATGAACTCTGTTGCTCTTCTCATGATACTCGCAAAAGCCCATTGAATGTCAATGAGTTCCATCTCTTCCTTGTCTATCTGTGCGTAGTCTTCGTTGGTTAAGTTGTTGTTCCCAATCTGACTAGCAACTAATCCATTGTAGGATGAAACCATTGCTGAGACTAATGCAATGTGTTGCTGAGCAACCTCCACAGTCACATTTCCCAAGTTAGATGTATCCAAAACCACCGGTTGTTGATTAGGTTTAGTAACTTGGTTTATTGGTTGTTGTGATTGGTTAGCGGTGTAAAAACCTGCTTGTTGCATTGGGGAGATTGGTGAAATGTAGGAATTATATTGTGGTGGTGTGTATGATGGTTGTGAGTAGGATGATGTTTGTGTCAAGTAATTGGTGGTTGGTTTTGATGAATCCATGACATTGGAAATACATGCAACATGTGGTGCAATGCTTCCTGAGCTCGAGTTACCCACTGGAACTGAAGTGCCTCCAAAATACAAACTGGGATTCTGAGGAATCTGTGACCTTCTAGCTTTCCTCCTATCCTCCAGCTCTTTGTTCTCCAGCTTTTCGATAAACTCTGAAATGGTCCAGAATTGATAAGCATCCTTCTCTCTTAGAACTTCCACATGCTGATCCCATTGTGGTGGTAAAGCATCTGCAAACTTATCCACCTGCTTAGTCATTGGAATCTGTACACCATAACTAGACAATTCGGACAATAAATGCATATATCTAGGAGTTAGTTCTTTTAGAGTTTCATTATTAATAAAAGAAAAATTCTCAAACTCTTTGACTAATTCTTCCATTCTCAGGCTCCTAGTCTTCTCGTTACCATCATGCTTCCTCTTTAGCTTATCCCAAAGCTGCTTTGATGTAGTACATGTCCCAAACTGATGCAACAGGTCACTTGTGATTGCCTGTGTCAGTTGAGAAAACGCCTTCTTCTCCACCACATATTTCTTCTTCTCGTCCTCAGTTAAGCTTTCCAAAGGAATCATCTCACCTGTATTCTCCAGAATCGGTGCTGTGTAACCTTTAATAATCATGCTCCAAGCCTCTGCTCCTTTTACTCCCATGCCTTCCAAATGGATCTTGAACATGGTACGCCACTGATTATACTCTTGCATATCCATGAGTTTCGGTGGCCGAGTTCCACTACCTGTAGACAAATCCTTAATCAAAGTAGAAATAGCATTAGTGGTTTGAGTATTTACCGCCGCAGCTGCTACTCCCCAGTAATCAGATTGTAGTGCCGGATGTGCTACACTTTGAGGCATCGTGCTCGTCGTTGTCATGTAGTTAAGTGGTTGTGAAGACTGTGTGTTCGTCTTTTGCGCTGCCACTGTCCATGGATCCATCGTTTGCTGTTGTGGTTGTGTAGTTGCTGATCCCGGAGTAGTTTGAAAACGCCACATGATCACAATCAAATAAAATCTCAACACTTAGAAAAATTTTCAACAAAAATCCTAGGTTCGCCCGAAATATTCTAAGTTCGTCCAAAATGATCTAGGTTCGACCAGAAACTCCTATATTCGTCCAAATTTTATCACTCTCGACCCTTCTGATTCTACGTTCGCCCAAACAGTAACACCCGAACGTAGATATGACCAGAATGTAAAACAGAATAACAAACATCCACTTTCGCCCAAACTAAACCCGGTCGAATGTGGAATTTTATACCCGAAAGTGAAAAGTTCAACAAGAAATTTCAGGTTCGCCCACTCACTACTCAGGTTCGCCCACTTTTCAACACTTTCGACCACAACACTCAGGTCAGGTTCCAGGTTCGCCCAAAACAATCAGATCTCATTTTTGAAAAACGGTTATTGTTTGAAAAACGGTTATTCTGATCTCAGATTTTCAAATGTTCATGGATTTGAATGATCTCAATCAGGTTATGTTTCGGAATTGATTTGGAGCAACTTTAAGTCTTGGAAAACTTGAATTCAACCACAAAATCACCTTTAAATCGATCAAAAACACTTAAAAACAATGTTTATGTAAAAACAGATGTATTTAGGTCAAAAACATGTCCAAATCAGCTCTGATTTTATCAAATTTGTTGTTGTATGATCCTCTATGCTCTGATACCACTTTGTGAGCGAAAGATTTTAGCTAAAACAGGATTATACGATCATACAAGTCACAAAACCAGGTGCGGAAACCCTAGTTCTGAACAAATTGATAAAACACAAGTCAAAACGCAATCAAGATCATTTTCAACATCATTTCATAGATTAACTTCTTTCAAATAAGCTTTTACAATCAGTTTATGTTAATCTAGAACACACACACAATATCTCAAAACAACCTCTGAACCTGACTTATCACAGACACAACTGACAACTCTATTACATAATCAAAATCACAAAATCTATTTATAGACACTGCACATTCGCCCCTTTTCACTGGTCGAATGTGAGCTTTTTCCACCTTCGCCCACTTCCAGTGGTCGAATGTGTCTTCATGATCAAGTCCAGTCTACCTTCGCCCATAATCCATCTACCTTCGCCCATAATATCTACATTCGCCCACTTCTATTTACCTTCGGCAAGGCACTAACATATGTTAATAATGTTTATCCAATCCTTAGTCGCAAAACGCATCAACAAACATGAGTGGAGTTCTTAGTGCAGTAATCCAAAAATCCAGTAGTTGATTTTGAAGCCAAATGAGTTGGGCTGTACAGCTTGCAGCAGCAATGTATTCAGCCTCAGCTGTTGAAGTTGAAACAGCTGCTTGCTTTTTGCTTTGCCATGAGACTAAGGCATTCCCTAGAAACTGGCACCCTCCTAATGTAGACTTCCTTGTGGTATGGCAGCAAGCAAAATCACTATCTGAATAATCTGAAAGCTCAATGTTTCCATTAGTAGGATACAAGATACCAAGTGTGGGAGCACCTTTTAGGTATCTAAATATCCTTTTCACAGCAATAAGGTTTGACTTTCTGGGTGAAGCCTGGGATCTAGCACAAACACAAGTGGCAAACATAATGTCTGGCCTAGATGTAGTTAAGTACAATAAAGACCCAATCATGCATCTGTGATGTGTCTGGTCAACCAGTTCATCCTTGTCATCAATAGTGAGTAGCTTGACTGTACTCATGGGTGTACTACATGGCTTACAGTCATTCATCTCAAATCTAGTTAACAAATTTTTCACATATTTGCTTTGATGACTGAATATGCCATTTTGCAGTTGCTTCACATGGAAACCAAGGAAGCACTGAAGTTCACCCATTGCACTCATTTCAAACTCTGCTGTCATGAGTTCCGTAAACTCTTCACACATTTTGTCACATGATGTTAGGACAAAAAGGATTGGTGAAACCACTTTTGCAAACCTTAGTCTAATTCACTTCTGTCAAAATACTCTAAGTATAGAACTGCTGAAAACAAAGGATCAAACTGCTGAAGAAGAGATTCAGAAGTGCTGAAGAAGAAAAGTCATCAGAAGTTCTGAAGTTCAAACCAGACACTTCTACTGAAGAACTACTGAAGACAAACTACTCATCAGTAGTTTGTCATTCATCAGTACTTAAAGAAGATCTTTTCCACCGCCTTTGTATATCAGTAGTTTAATACTTTAGTATTTCTTTTTGCTTTATGTACAAGTTCCAAGACTGCAACTTGTTGCAACTTGTTTCTGAACTTGCTTTTGGCAAGGTTCATGTATTTGTAAAGTCTATAAATAGAAGGGTTCATCCCTTTGTTTTAGACATTGATTTTAATACAAGAAATCCTTCAACACTTATTATTGTTATTTCCATTTCGTGTTTACTGAGAATCTGTCAAAGTGTTTCATTCTCATTCAACACTTAGATTCTCAATAAACACTTATCATTTATTAGTTCTTGAATCCAGGGGGAGTAATAACTCCTGTTGATAAAGTGTAGCTATAAACTTATAAACATTCCGCTGTGCTATCACTCACCAAGAACTTGCTAAACACTTAAGTGTCAACTAGCAAGTTCAACTAAAAGAGCAGCATACTGATCCAACAATTGGTATCAGAGCACTGGTTTATCTGATCACATATCAATCTGACACATTGAGAATCAGACACAGGCTCTTATTGATATTCAATAAAGGATTATAAGCTCACTTTTATCAACATCCATCACTTTAAGAGATATTTGTCAAATCAATACTCTTTAAAATGGATCCTCATAATACTGGTTCTGCCACTAAACCTGCCATGCTTGTAAGAAATGAATATAACATATGGCAAAAGAGAATGGCACATACCTTGTCACAGACCAACACAGGTTATTGGAGATCTGTGATATATGGTCCTCACAAACCAGTAAATATAAATCTTGAAACTAAGGAAGAGATTCCAAAAGAACCAAAAGACTATACTGATGATGATTTCCTAAAACTTGAGCTTGATGCAAAAGCTTTTTCTATGTTGGCAATGGCACTCCCAAATGAAATCTATTCTGGCCTATTACATTGTGATAGTGCCAAAGAGCTTTGGGACTGCCTAAAAGAACAGTTTGGAGGAACTGAAGAGGTGATTGCCAACACCAGAGAAATCTTGGCTCAACAGTATGAAACTTTTGCTCACATTAATGGGGAAACTTTAACTCGGCAATTTGAAAGATTTTCCTCATTAATATCTGAGCTAAAACTAAATGGTCAGACCTATACAACTGTATTTATGCTTCATAGATTTTTAAGGTCTTTACCTGATAAATGGGAAACATACTCAATAGTCTTAAGATCTTCACCAGATTTTAGCTCCCTCACTCTTACAAAACTTCATGGGAGATTACTTACTTTTGAGAGAGAAATTGATCAAAAGAAAAAGTTACAAAATTCTGGTAAAACTGCTGATGACTATCTACGTGGTAGTACAGCACTATTGGGACAAGACTCACCAACTTGTTCAAATAGTTTTGGATCTTTTGACCACATTGACATAATTGCTGGGATCTCATCTGAAAGATCATTCCCAGGTTATGACAATAATGACTTTGGTCAAACTGCTGATAACATGTGTTTTATCATGGATGACTTAAATAGTTTCAGCAGTGATGACCTTGAAGAAATGGATATTTTGCACCAACTGGCCATGTTAAGTTTAAAAACAAATAAATTTTACAAAAGGTCAGGAAGGAAGTTTCCAGGACTTAACAGTTCTACAAAAATTGGTTTTGACAAATCTAAACTTAGATGTCATAAGTGTCAAAAGTTGGGACACTTTGCTAGAGAGTGTAGAAGCTCTGGCTTTAACCAATCTCAGTCTGGAAACAATTTTAACCCCAATTATAACAGGAATAATGGAACACAAGGGAGTGCACATTTTGTACAGGAACAAGCTCCACAACACCAATATGTGCCACCAGTACAATATGTACAGATGCCTGCTCAACAGATGCAGAGCCAACAATCAATCCCTCCCTTTCCAGCTGCTCAACAACCTCCACAGCAACAACAACCCTCTCAACAAAGTTTATTTACCTCAGGGTATGTTGACTGGAGCAGTCTTCCTTTTGACACCACAGAGTGCAATCCTGATGCAGACAACAAAATGTTTGACATCAACTGGGGAGAGCCTGACAATGGCAGAAAGAACTTTACCTTAATGGCATTTGAGGGATGCTCCTCAAAATCTGCTTTGTCACAGGTATCAAAAGAATCTTTGACAAAACTATGTTCAAATTCATGCAAAGAATCTTTTGCTCTCATAAGAGAGACAAATGTGCACTTACAAGGAAAGGCTAATGATACTGAGAGAAAACTCACTCAGATAAAATGTGATTTAGAAAGAAAACTTTTTGCAAAAACAAAAGAAGTTTCTAAATTGACTAACTCTGCTATTGAAACCCAAGCACAAATCAAAATAATGATTAATGACCTAGGAAATGTCAGACAAGAGCTTGCTGACACCAAGGTCACATGTGAAAAATGGGTGGAATCTTGTAAGGGGTACCAACTATTGCTAAACAAACAAAGTGCTTCAAATGTTAGGTTTGGCATAGGGTACAATCACACTGAAACACCAACAGATTTCTCTCCCAAAACTACTGAAGATGGGAGAAAAATTGTTTCAGTTGAAACTTCTGAAGAGGAAGAATGCACATCTTTCCATGAAAACTTTCTAAAATCACACAAAGAAAGTTCTTCAGAAGTACTGAGTAAATCTGACTTTAAGCCATCAGTAGTTTCAACTACATCAGGAGTTGAGAACCTGAAAACTACTGATGACCTAAAACCAATCAAAACAGTCAGAGATTTGTCTTTGAAAGAAAAGACAAAAGAATGTGAAATTTGTGGTCTGTTCAACCACAAAACATAATTTTGCAGATATAGAAAGGGTATTCAGTTCAATAAGAAAAATCAACAACTGGTTGTGGGGGAACAAATCAAAAATGATTATGTAAAAACTTTTTCTCCCAAGAAACAACAACCAGCAAAAACCCTTTCTCAGAAAAAGACAAAATCTCAACAAAAGTCTTTTTCTCAAAATTCTCTTTCAGTAGTTAGACCTAAATCATCAGCAGTTTCACAAACTGCTGAGATTAAAGATCTTATGAACATGCTACAACTACTGATGACCAAAGTTGATGGTGGTCCTCAAAAGGATACCACCATTGTACTTAATGCAAAATCCATTGCCAAAAAGACATGGATTTCTAAACCTGGTCAAGAACAAACTGTAAATGTTCTCAAGAGCAAACCCAAAGCCAAACTGGCTTGGGTTCCTAAATCTAACTAATTTGCTATCTTGTGCTGAGAGTTTCCAGAGGCTTAAATAGCATTTGGTATGTAGACAGTGGAGGCTCAATGCACATGACAGGATGCAGATACCTGATAAACAATTTTATCAGTCAAAGAGATGGATCTGTGTCCTTTGGGAACAATGCTAAGGGATATGTGCTAGGACATGGCAATGTCTCCACTGGCAAAATACAGTTTGACAAGGTCAATCTGGTTGAAAACCTTGAGTACAACTTGCTAAGTGTGTCACAAATGTCTGATAAAGGATATTCTTCCTTTTTCACAAAGACAGCATGCAAGATCATATCACCAGATGGCCAGAAGTTGATAGAGAAGATCATTGAAGATCATACTTTGTTAATTGCCAAAAGATGTGGCAATGTCTATGCAGTGGACATTGAAAAAGACAAAGTACTGAACAACACTGCCTGTTTCTTCTCAAGGGCATCAACTTCAGAAACTGATCTCTGGCACAGGAGACTTGGCCATGTGAACTTTAAAACCATAAATAAAGTCACAAAAATGGGCTTGGTCAGAGGTCTACCCTTAAAAGTATACCAGTGTCAAGAACACTGTGTATCCTGTTTAAACGGTAAACAGCATAAGTCCTCCTATAAGTCTATTGAAGAATCAAAAACAACTGCATGTCTTCAACTACTCCATATGGACTTATTTGGGCCTGTAAAGATCATGAGCCTTGGTAAAAAGAAGTACTGCTTAGTCATCATTGATGACTACTCAAGATTTACATGGGTATTCTTCTTATTTTCCAAGGATGAGGCTGCTGAAATCATCAAGTTCTTCATTCTACAAGTAGAGAAGCAATACTCTCTACCTGTCAAAACCATTAGAAGTGATAATGGGACAGAGTTCAGGAACAAAACTCTGAATGACTTCTGTTTGTCTAAAGGGATTATTAGACAATTCAGTGTTACCAGAACTCCTGAACAAAATGGTGTGGTAGAAAGGAAGAACAGAACTTTAATAGAAGGAGCAAGAACAATGTTAGCTGATTCTGGCCTACCTTTATACTTCTGGGCAGAAGCAGTTAACACATCATGTTATGTTCAAAATAGAGTTCTTGTTGTCAAGAGACATTCAAAGACTGCCTATGAAATTCTTCATGGCATGAAGCCCCTTATCTCCTTTTTCAGGGCTTTTGGGTGTCAATGTTTCATCTTGAACATCAAGGAATCTATTTCAAAGTTTGCTACCAAAGTTGACTCAGGTTACTTTCTTGGTTTTTCCTCAACTAGAAAAGCCTACAAGGTTTTTAACTCAAGAACCAGGATAGTAGAAGAAACACTGAATGTCAAGTTCAATGAGTCAAAACACACTCTCATTCCAGCACATCCTGCTGAACTCTTTGACCTTGACAACTTTCATTTTGAACCTGAAAAGACTGTCACTTCATCCAAACCTACTTATTATGGTGATCAAAGGTTTGATGATGAGGATCCAGCACCATGGTCTCCTCAAACAGTCATTAAGTCAACTTCAAAACCATCAGAAGTTTCACAAACTTCTGATTCAACAAATACTGAAGGCCAAACTCAAACATCTGCTTCAGCAACTGCAACTACTGAAGACACTGAAACTGCTGAACCAGACATAATAGACCTCAGTAGTTTGTTTGAAGAACATGAGCCACCAACACCTGTCAGTGGTTTACAACAACTGATCAAATCATGGGTGATATTGCATCAGGTGTTCTTACAAGAAACCAGCTTTCCAACTTTTGTCTATTCTCAGCATTTATTTCACAGTTGGAACCAAAGAAGTACCAGGAAGCTCTCAAAGACAACAATTGGGTGCAAGCAATGCAAGATGAATTGCTTCAATTCAACAAGCAACAGGTTTGGGAAATCTGTCCCTTACCACCAAACAAGCAACCAATTGGCACTAGATGGGTTTTCAGGAACAAACAAGATGAAGCTGGTATTATAATAAAGAACAAGGCAAGACTGGTAGTACAAGGTTACTCTCAAGAAGAAGGCATTGACTATGATGAAACCTTTGCTCCTGTTGCAAGGCTTGAAGCCATCAGGTTATTTCTGGCCTATGCCATTTCCAACAAAATAAAAGTTTATCAAATGGATGTCAAGAGTGCATTTTTGTATGGAAAGATAAAAGAGGAAGTGTATGTTTGTCAGCCACCTGGGTTTGAGGATCCTTCTCATCCTGAGTGGGTGTACAAACTAGACAAAGCTCTTTATGGGCTCAAACAGGCTCCAAGAGCCTGGTATGATACACTTTCAACCTTTTTACTCAAAAATAACTTCACAAGAGGTGCCATTGATAAAACACTTTTCATAAAACATGTTGGAAATCATGTCTTACTTGTTCAAATATATGTTGATGATATCATTTTTGGCTCAACAAACACAAAATTGTGTGATGAATTTAAGAAACTCATGCAATCAAAATTTGAGATGAGTACAATGGGAGAACTGCAGTACTTTTTAGGACTGCAGATTAAACAACAAACAAATGGAACTTTTATACATCAATCAAAATATGTTAAAGAATTATTAAACAAATTTTCTTTACAAGACTGTAAATCATGTTCCACTCCCATGACATCAACCACACAAGTTGAACCAGATGATCAAGGAAAACAGGTTGATCAAACCATGTATAGATGTATGATAGGTTCCCTTTTATATCTAACTGCTTCTAGACCAGATATTATGTTTTCAACATGTGTCTGTGCTAGATATCAATCAGCTCCTAGGGAATCACACCTTATTGCAGTCAAAAGAATTTTCAGATATCTGAAAGGAACTCCCACACTTGGAATTTGGTATCCTGCTTCAAGCAATACCAAGTTATCAGCTTTTTCAGATAGTGACTATGCAGGGTGTAAAATGTCAAGAAAATCAACATCTGGTGGTTGTCAATTCTTGGGAAACTGTCTAGTGTCCTGGCAATCAAAGAAACAAACATCTGTTGCAACTTCAACTACTGAAGCTGAATACATTGCAGCTGCAAGTTGTACATCACAGATACAATGGCTCCAATATCAACTTCTTGATTATGGAATCAAAGAGACCAAGACACCACTGCTTGTAGACAGCAAATATGCCATTAGCATCATTCAAAATCCTGTTCAGTTTTCAAAGACTAAACACATTGAAATCAGGTATCATTTCATAAGAGATTGCTATGAAAAAGGCAAGATTGAAGTGAAACATGTAGCAACAGCTAATCAAATAGCTGACATTTTCACTAAACCCCTTGACACATCAACATTTCAGAAGTTAGTATCCATGCTAGGGATGCTAAATTTGTAAGTGTTTCTCTTTATTTTTCTGCACAAATTTTTTATTTTTCACTTACATCTGTTTTCAAAACACTTGAAAAACTTCTGAAAAGAGAGAAACTACTGATGAACAAACCATAAGTACCGGGAAAATTTCTGAAAAGTGATTAACTTCTGATAAAATAACCTTCAGAAGTTATGAATAAAAGTATTTATAAAGAATTTCTCATCAGCTGTTCAAAACTGCTGTAGAGAAAATGGGAACTACTGATGAAGACAACTCTTCATCAGCAGTTTAGTCAAAAAGGGCAAATCTGACTTTTCCCATCATCAGAAGTTTGACCTAGTCGGTTTAAAACTTCTGATAAAGAGATTTTTAACCTAGGCGGTTTAAAACTTCTAATAAAGAAGATCCAAGCGGTTAAGAACTTCTGATAAATATCTTTTTTTTCAACACTTATCCTTTCAAACACAAAAATTCCCTCCTTCTCTCTCAAGAAAGCTCTCAAACCCCTGAACCTGCAACACAAAAACACTGTTCGATTCATCAACACACAAAAACCACATGGCTTTAGTTCTCAAACAGGGACAAAATCTCAGAGCCTACTTAGAAAAACAAGAAGGCTGGTCCCAATACGATGAGATCATTGATCTTGTCGTCAAATCCCAATATTTCACCGCTCTCACCATAGACCCACCAATACATCCTGAAACTCTCAATGAGTTCTGGGCTAATGCTGAGACAGTGATGGTGGATGATGAAGTTATCTCCCTCAACTCAACAATTAAAGGGAGACAAATGGCCATAACTCCGGCCATACTCTCAAACAGACTGTGGTTGAATGATGTGAATGCCCCTAAGAAGTTTGACAACTCTGCTATCCACCTAACCATGACTGAGTGTGGTTATCAAGGTACTCTCTCACAAGCTACTATCTTTAAAAAGTATTTTGAACCAAAATATAAACTTTTGTTTCATTATATTATTATGTGCTTGAGTCCTAAAACTGGGTCTTATGACCAGATGCCCTCAACCTTTCAACCAATCTTTCATTCTATTGTGAATGGAATAAATTTCAGGGCATCAAAACTTTTCTTTAATGAGTTGGTGTTACATCACAATAACACTAAGAAAAAGTTTTTGTTATATCCAAGGTTCATTATGCAATGCATAATATCTGAACTGGGTAATGAGGTGCTTGTGGGTAAAATTGAAATTTTGAAACCCTTAACCTCACAAGCATACTCAAGGCACAACAAACAGGCTGCCTGGCCAGAAAATGACCAAGGGGAACCAGAACCAGTCCCCATGGAACCCTCATCTTCCAAACCTACTCCACCAAAGGCCAAGAAACCCAAGATAACAAAACAAAAACCCACCAAACCTAAAAGAAAAGCTGTTCAGGAGGTTGAGATGCCTGAACAACCTGTTGTGCAATCTGCACTTGTTAAAGATGTGACTGAAACATCCTCTCAGTCTCATCCATCTCAAACCCCACCAAGAGCACCAATAACAATCCTTTTCAAAAGAAAAAGACTTAAGAAAAATATTCCAATAGATTCATCTTTTGAAACTGCTGAACCCATTGCCCAAACTACTGAACCAGCACCCCAAATTTCTGAACCAGACATTGAATTAGCCAAACTTCTCTTTGGGCTAAAAGAGAAAGTCCCATCTACATATGTCAGTCCCCATCAACCACATCAAACAGGGGACATAGCCTCAGACAGTCACATGGATGTGGACACTCATAGCCCTAACCAAAGAGATGAGGATGAACCAGAGTCTCTAAGCCCAAACTTAGAAACTTTTGGTACTTTTGAGGCTGCTACTACTCATTTACCACCCAGTGGTGGACCTGAGGACAGAAGTAACATAGCTAAGACCTCAACTGTGGCAACTACTGATGAAGGTTTAATGCCTGAGGTAGGAAATCCTCTGAACCAAGAACAAGAGGTACATGAGACAACTGAGTTGGGCTCAGCTCATGATGTAACTGATACAGTTCTCATTGAGGATGTAATCAGGGATTCAGATGATTCCATTGATTTGGATGATGTTTCAAAACACAAAACTACTGAATTGACGGCTACAAGTGAAGGTCCTGCACCTGGTGTCTCTAAGCTCAAGAAGCTAGTCACACCATCTCAGGTTAAAGCCCACTCAATCCATGATTCCCCTAGAGTGGCATCTTCTGTACAACAAGAAGATCAACAAAAAACACACCCCTCACTACAAATGCCTACCCAATTCCCTGGGCAAACAAGCATAGACCTGAACCAGCTATGCAGCCCAGATGGTCCCTTGTATCACATGATGAACACCCTCATCAAGAATCACATCCAAACATACACAGCTAACTTGGAGCTGTCCATAAAGAACCAATTTGGAGTGATACAGACGAAGATGAATGATCTGTCCAACAAGATTGATCACAACAGCAAACAGATTACTCATCTTCAAGGTCATTTCTCCCAAGCTTCAACTTCAAAGGCTGATGAAGCCAAAAAGGGGGAGAAAATCAAGGTACCTATGTATACACTTGAAGCCAGAAGAAAGGCAAGAGTGGCTATCCTAGCAAGAGATCAAAAAGATCAAGCCAGAAAAGAGAAACTGGCACAACAATTTGGTGTCTCTATTCAAGAAATAGAAGATGCTGAAAAGTCTGATGAATCCCAAGGGCACAATGAAGAAACCTCTGATGGCCAAAGTTCTGATGAAGAATCAGAAAGTACTGAAGACAATCCTTCAGTAGTTGACAAACCTTCAGAAGTTGTCAACCCGTCAGAGGTTAACACTTCCAAGACTCAAACTGCTGACCCTTCCAGAACAACTGAACTACTAGAGAATAGTTTAGTTGTAACCCTTCCAAGACTCAAACTGCTCCCACTAGGCCTACTACAACAGTCACCACAATGACTGTGCTAAACCCTTCTCCAATCTCTCAATCAGCAGAACTACTAGAGAATAGTTTAGTTGTAGCCCAAAAGAAGGCCAGAGAAGATCAGATCTGGAAAAATCTGGAAGAAAGGGATGACTTAGATCTAAGCCATGAAGAAAAACTTCAGGCTTATGAAGCTGAACTCCAAAGGCTAGCTAGCCTAGATGAAATTGCTAAACAAGACAAAAGACATCAACTAATGTCTTACATTATGAAGAACAGCAAGATCAAAGCCCACACATTGAAGAGACTCTCTGTGGAAGAGCTGACAAGAAGAGCTCAACTTATTGCAGATAAACTTGCAACAAGTAAAGACACAAAGGCCAAGAGAGCTCAGATGATAGAAGAACTGGTAGCTAATGGTTATGGTTCAAAAGCCTCAGTGTCCAAATGGAAAGAAGAAAGATTGGTGGACACATATAGAAAATACAAGGCTGCAAGGGCTGCTAATCCAGAGAAGTTTCAAACTGCTGAAGCTTCAACTTCAGTAGTTAGAACTTCTGGTGTTCAAAGAAGACCAGCTACACAAAGAAAGAAGTCAGAGGAGAAAGTGAAGACTGATTTCAGAATGGTACTACTAGAAGGTAGTACAGTAGTACATTCTGATTTTGACATAGAAGAGAAGCCTCTGCTCACACAATTCAGGGATCCTTCCACCTTTGCATATCAAATCCAGAAGACCATCACAGACAAACTACACACCAAGGTAGTAACTGAACATCATTTGCCAACATTTCAGATACCTAATGTGATGGAACAACAGCAGGGAAGTGAATCCCACCTGAGAGTCACTGAAGTTGAAAACATTCAACACTCAGGAGAAACCCAGGGTACCACCATGGTTCCCTACACTGCAGACTTTGACAAGTCTAAAGTACCAATCATCAGATGGTCCTTTACTGATAACAACTTAGTACTTGTGACAAGAAGAGATCAAACAAGCAGGGAATATAGGTCGATGAATGAACTGAAGAAACTATCAACCAAAGACCTGCTTACAATCCAACACTTAGAACCAAAGAAAGGGTCTCTTACTGATGATCAACTGAACCCGCTCAAGAATTCCATGTTCAAAGGAATATGGAAAATTGTGAAGGACAGAAAAGAACAATAAGGAATTAGTAAGGTTTTGGCTTCATCAATCCAGGGGGAGATTGTTAGGACAAAAAGGATTGGTGAAACCACTTTTTCAAACCTTAGTCTAATTCACTTCTGTCAAAATACTCTAAGTATAGAACTGCTGAAAACAAAGGATCAAACTGCTGAAGAAGAGATTCAGAAGTGCTGAAGAAGAAAAGTCATCAGAAGTTCTGAAGTTCAAACCAGACACTTCTACTGAAGAACTACTGAAGACAAACTACTCATCAGTAGTTTGTCATTCATCAGTACTTAAAGAAGATCTTTTCCACCACCTTTGTATATCAGTAGTTTAATACTTTAGTATTTCTTTTTGCTTTATGTACAAGTTCCAAGACTGCAACTTGTTTCTGACTTGCTTTTGGCAAGGTTCATGTATTTGTAAAGTCTATAAATAGAAGGGTTCATCCCTCTGTTTTAGACATTGATTTTAATACAAGAAATCCTTCAACACTTATTATTGTTATTTCCATTTCGTGTTTACTGAGAATCTGTCAAAGTGTTTCATTCTCATTCAACACTTAGATTCTCAATAAACACTTATCATTTATTAGTTCTTGAATCCAGGAGGAGTAATAACTCTTGTTGATAAAGTGTAGCTATAAACTTATAAACATTCCGCTGTGCTATCACTCACCAAGAACTTGCTAAACACTTAAGTGTCAACTAGCAAGTTCAACTAAAAGAGCAGCATACTGATCCAACACATGAGGATCCAAAAATGATGTCATCCACATATATTTGAACAATCATTTAGTCTTTCCCTCTCCATTTTAAAAATAAGGTTTTATCAATTTTACCTCTTGTGAAACCAATGGATAAGAGAAAGGTGGAAAGAGTTTCATACCAGGCCCTAGGTGCTTGCTTGAGTCTATACAAGTCTTTGTTAAGCTTGTAGACATAATCAGGATGGAATGTGTCTTCAAAACCAGGTGGTTGACATACATAGACCTCTTCTTGAATTTTGCCATATAGGAATGCACATTTGATGTCTATCTGATACACCTTGATGTTGTGGTTGACAGCAAAGGCTAGGAAGAGTCTGATAGCTTCTAACCTAGCTACAGGAGCAAAGGCTTCATCATAGTCTATCCCTTCTTCTTGTCTGAAGCCTTGAACCACAGGCATGGCTTTATTCTTGACAACTATACCCCTTTCATCAGTTTTGTTTTTGAAGACCCACTTTGTGCCAATTGGACAAACATCCTTAGGCAGTGGTATAAGTTCCCATACTTGTTGTCTTTTAAACTGAAGGAGCTCTTCCTACATGGCTTCTACCCAGCTGTTGTCTTTTAGTGCCTCTTGGTACTTGACAGGTTGTGTGAGAGATAGAAAGCCTGTAAAGAGACAGATATTTGAGGATTGGCTTCTTGTGAGCACACCCTCTCTGATGTTGCCAATGATTTGATCTGGTGGATGAGCTCTTAGGTTGATTAGATCTCCCTGATATGGTATGATGACATTTTGAGGTGAGGGACAGAGGTTTGGTGACTCTGTTGATGTAACATCTGTTTGCACTTCTGTAGTCCCAACAGATGTTTGAAATGGAGGTGGGGGAATGGGTCCAAGTGGTGTAAAACTGGACTGACTTTTGTCAACAGATGTTTGACTTTTGTCAATAGATGATTGAGCAGTGGATATAAATGGTGAAGCAGTGGTTTGAGGGTACGACTGGCCAACAGTGGCTGACTCAGCTGTGACAGAGTTTTGATAGGTGTTTTGAACAGCTGATTCCTCTAATGCAGAATAGACTTTATAGTGACTTGGAATCACAACATCTGTTCTGTAATCTTGTTGTGGAGATTGTGAAATACCTGCACTGTTAGTTTTGACAGTAATATCTTCAAATTTGAATTTATCTAAATTAAACAACTCAGCAGGATTTGCTGGGATTTTTAGGGATGAAAGTTCATTGAACTTTACGTTCAGAGTTTCTTCTATTGTCTTGGTCCTTCTGTTAAACACTTTATAGGCCTTGGCAGCAGAAGAATATCCCAGAAAATATCCACAATCTACTTTGGCTGCAAATTTTGAAATGGAATCTTTAAGATTTAAAATGAAACATGGGCAGCCAAAGATTTTAAAAAATGAGATTAATGGTTTGATTTTGAACAAAATTTCATAAGCAGTCTTTTGATGTCTCGGGTTGATTAAAACTCTGTTTTGAACATAACAAGTAGTGTTTACAGCTTCAGCCCAGAAGGACAGTGGCAAACCAGAATCTGCTAGCATGGTTCTTACAGCTTCAATGAGAGTTCTATTTTTCCTCTCAACCACCCTATTTTGCTCTGGTGTTCTTGGGATGCTGTACTGCCTCACAATCCCTTTTGACACACATAAATCATCCAACTCTTTATTTTTAAACTCTGTTCCATTGTCACTTCTAAAGACTTTTACTGGCAAGTCATATTGTTTTTCAACTTTGGTGACAAAGTCATTCAAGATACCTGCAGTCTCATCCTTAGAGTGTAAAAAGTAAGTCCATGTAAACCTAGAAAAATCATCAACTATGACAAGAAAGAATCTCTTTCTTCTTAGACTCATGATTTTAACTGGGCCAAACAAATCCATGTGCAACAATTGTAGACATTGACTTGTTTTGGACTCATCAATGGATTTGTAAGAGATTTTATGTTGTTTTCCTTTTAAGCAGGAAACACAATGCTCATCACATTTGAATTCTTTTGATGGTAAACCTCTGACAAGGCTCTGTTTGGAAAGTGAGTTGATAGTTTGAAGGTTGGTGTGACCCAGTTTCCTATGCCACAATTTTGTCTCTCTTGTGGAGGCAGCAGAAAATAGACAGACATTTGCCATAGGATTGTCCTTCAACATATCAACCACATACACATTGCCACTCCTGTGAGTAACAAGTTGTGCTTTGCTCTCAGCAATGATGGTATCAATCTTTTTCACCACTTCTGGCCCAATAATCTTGCAAGTTTTCTTTGTGAAGAATGAGCCATAACCTTTGTCACTCATTTGTGAAACACTCAGAAGATTAAACTTGAGAATATCAATAAGATTGACATTTTCAAACTTGAGTTTTCCAGCTTGTACAGTCCCTGACCCAAACACCTTACCTTTTGAATCATTACCAAAGGATATATCACCCCCTCCATGAGCCAAGAAGTCCAGAAGAAGGGCTCTACATCCTGTCATGTGCCTGGAGCCTCCACTATCTACATACCAAAGGCTATCTAAGCATGCAGAACCTCCCTGCACATCAGTAATTGATTAGTTTTGGTGAGTGTCCAAAGCCAAGTTGGCTTTGGATGGGTCCACAGACTTTTCAGCCTCAAGCTTAGGAAGGTGATCAGTGGTTTGAACTAGTTTTTGAATCATGTTCAACAACTGTTGCTGACCATTTGCCAGTGCTTGGATGTCACCACTTGGTGCAACAGATGTTTGATCACTTCCTGACAGATGATAGTATCCATAGGGATTTCTATTCACTCTTGGTTTAGAAGGCCTTTTAGGTTCTTCATAAACATGTGACAGATTATGACAAGGTGGTTGTCCATATCCCCTTGGGTACTTGTTGGTGGGTGGAGCATCTATTACTTGAACATCCCTGGAAGTAGATGTTTCCAAGTTTTTGGTAACAGATGTTTGAGCTGGAGTAAAAGTCTGCTTGGGTTTTCCTTTTGAGGTACTCACCACTTGGTTTGCAAGAGTTTTAGCCTTGTACTCTTGTATTTTGACATCAAAATTTTTGAGATACAGGCACTCTTTGGTTTTGTGATTCTTCTTACCACATATTGAGCATGTGGTCTTAGAATCACACACACTTGTTCCTTTGTTGATATCATATGCTTTTAGAAGAAAATAGTTTTTAGTAACATGATTCTTCTCTTCACAGAAATCACAGAACAAGTGAACAGACTTTTCTTTCTTTTTCCCTTTTTCAGTCTTCTTTTCAACAGATATTTGATCATCTGCTGGAAGATCTATCAGGGGAATGACCTTTGCCTGTGGTGCTTTCTTACCATCAGGGGTTTTGAATTCAACTGGTTTGAAGTTCTCAAGAGTACCACACTCATCAGACCAAGTAGGTTTAAATTCATATTTTTCAAGTTCAGTGAATGATGAGGAATCTTCTGGTTTTTCAAGAACAATTTTCTTGCCATTAGGTTCAGTGATTTTAATCTCTTGACCCTTCAAATTAGTTGGTACTACCTCAACAAACTTTTGATCCCTTTTGTCAGTGTTTTCAAATGCTAGAGCAGTGGTTTCAAAACCAAAACTAAACTTCACATGACTTTTGGTTTGTTTGTTGAGGAGCATCTCAAAACCTTTACATGATTCCACCCATTTCTGACATTCAACTTGGGCGGTCTCTAGCTCACTTTTGCAACTTTGATATTTAGTTATCATAGTTGGGAGCTGGTCTTTGGTTATAGTTGCTTCATGTTTTAAGCTGCCTATTTCAGATTCTTTTTCAGTCAAATTTGATTTTAACTCTTTTGAAAGTTTCTCAAATTTAGCTTCATCATCTAAAATTTTCTTCCTAAGGTTTTCATTCACCTCTTTGATGTTAGCAAATGCTATTACACATTTGTCAGAACACAAATCTTTAAGGATTTGAGGTGATACCTTAGCAGCAGCCATCAATGCACAATCACACTTGCACTCACAATCATCAGATGCACCCCAGGGATCTGAGAGACTCACAACCTCTTCTTCAGATTTTTCACCTGCAACTACCTCATCAACAATATCATCAGTCACAAGTACAGATTCAGTTACCACCTCCTCAGATTCAACTTCTTCTACCATAGCCATGACACAAAATTTTCTGGTTCATTTTCAGCTTTGGCAACTAGGGCAAAATTTTCATCTGTCAACTCATCTAGTAGACTGCTCCAATCAACAAAGCCTTGTGTAAAGAAACTCTGTTGACTGGTCTCTGCAGGGGCAGAGGGTGGAGCAGCAGTTATTGGCACGTGTGCTTGAGCAACATGTGTTTGCACATAGTGGATATGAGGAACATTGGTTTGGACATACTGGACAGGAACAGTGTTTAAGGACTGTGCAAAATGAGTAGTGTTTTTCACATTTCGTCCAGGGGTATTATGGGAAACTTGATAAGTGTTAGTCTGTGGCCTCTGATTTGGAAAGGTAATCATAGGTGTACCATGTTGACTCCTACATTCCCTAGCAAAATGACCAAGTCTATGACATTTATAACACTTCATCTTTGATTTATTCAACCCCACTTTTGATCTGCCAGTTAACCCTGGAAACATTCTCCCAGGTTTCTTTTAAAAATTGTTAGTTCTTACACTGAGAAGGGCCAATTGGTGCATAATGTCCATTTTTTTTCCAAATCATCAGGGTCAAAGTATTTTAAGTCATCATACTCAAAGGATATGTTATTAGATGCCTGGATATCACCACCACTTGCTGTAAAAGCATAGTTTGGTGAATAAGAATCAGAGTTAAAACCTGAGTTAAAACCTGAAGTTATGTCAATGAAATGATCATAACTCTGATCCTTACTATTACCAGGCACCTCATCATGACCCAGGCTGTATTACCAAATACATAGTCATCAGACACTTTTCGAGAGTCATGGAGCTTCTTTTTCTGGTTAAGCTCTCTCTCATAGGTTAAGAGCATACCATGAAGCTGGGTTAGTGATAGGTCCTTGAATCCAATTGAGTTTCTCATAACCATAGCAATAGTGTCCCATTTATCTGGTAGTGATCTTGAAAACCTATGGTTCAAAGTTGAATGAGGGTAAGTTAGACCAACCAGTTTTAGTTTGTTAATACGTGTAGGACCGATACTACATCACCAATCGCTCCTGATTATCTCCACAAGACATCAAACCGAATAGATAAAACAATAAATAATATATGTGTAGAACCAAGAATCTTACTTTCATATATGATAAACAAGTCGACACAGATTCTTCATACATACACACATACATACGTTGTTGAATGGGACGCCAGCCTGAGGTGAGCTCAACCTCAGGCCAACCTGGACTAGACCACACACAGTAGTCTTCTCCTAGAGACTGTTGCAAGTCTCTCTTCGAAACCCTAAACCTAACACATGAATATATAGGCTAAAACATAACTAGGTTTGGGCTGGGCCTCAGGCACACTTGCCTGGGCTACCACAATCGCCCCTACTCTAGTTCTATTAGACTAAGCCCACATAAGTTGCATAGCCACGGTCACAAATGCACCAACAAACTCCCCCTTGACCGTTGCTATCAACTCTGACAAACACTGATAATCATTAGTCACAAAACAGGCACTACCAAACTCCCCCTTGACTGATGATTTCAGGTCTTCTCTGATAAGACTTGATCTTCGTCTACCAATCAGCTGTGTCTGACTCTGTCTGATATCTTCACAAATCCACCGAATACCCGAGACCTTTCGCATCCAATCTCCCCTTCAATGTAAGTATATCCAAATTACTTTTATATCCAACATAATCTGCATCTTTCCTCCTATGAAGAATTTACGCCTGATTAATAAAGGACCCAAGTAACCGGCATATGATAAGGTTCAATCTTCAACTAATTAGTAACGAACATCCAGCTTCATTGCAAAAATATTTCAACAAAATCTCGCACATCTAATTTTCCAGAGAACAATGCTCTAATAATTTTGCCAAAGAAATAATTATCTCCCCCTTTTTCTCTGCAAAATATTACCGCATTGATGTGTATATTTTTTGTTTCCCCATTCACAACTCAAAATAATGAACCCTAGCATCTCGAAATTTTCAAACAAAACCGGAGGCCCAATAATGAACAAACCACCAAAATCCTATACTTTCATATTAATTCCACGGCTCAAAAACATGCAAACTTATTAGTAGTATGGTCCATGACTAAATTAAAAGATAATTGAGAATGGACCAGCCCCATTGTATTTTCGGACTAACAGCCTTGGCCCAATGCCTTACAAATGAAGCAACCACCAAATCCAAACCTCAAAACGAAACAAAAAAAAAACTTCGGCCAATTATAAATGAATATGACAATCTTGGTGCCTAAGTTTCTTCCATATTATCTCCACCAAATATTTTAAAATCAAACCAAAAGTCAAACCATAATTATCTTCCATATTCAACTCACATCATATAATTAATAACTTTCCAAACTACCATGCACAAAATAAGGAAATTATTCAAGGCTCATTAGTGGGATCCGAATTTGTTGGACCCATCTATATCTGAAAAACAAAACACATCTCCAAATGGTGTGCATCAACTGATTTTTCATCCAAAAACAACCACCAATATTATGAAGTTCCATCCTTTACTAATTCCCAAGAACAAACATGAATATCATAACACCCTCGAGCAACTTACTTCCAACAACAAATCAATACCAAAGAGCAAACATAAATCCAACCAATCCATACGGTCAGAAACATATTATCACCATCCAAACTTTGTGTCAGGCCAACAAATAGGAGCAAGATAAATGTATCGAACAAGATAACCTAGAGATTAGTCGATCAAACCAAATTATTATTTTTTTTGTTTTTTTATACAAACTAACCTGCTGCGAACCACAAATACCACTCGGCATCACGTCTTCTATGAGTTTTAGCGGAAATAAAACCCAAAATCAAGAGCAATCGTGAATCGAGAGGCGATTAGACCTTCCGATTCGTAACCATGCTCTGATACCACTGTTAATACGTGTAGGACCGATACTACATCACCAATCGCTCCTGATTATCTCCACAAGACATCAAACCGAATAGATAAAACAATAAATAATATATGTGTAGAACCAAGAATCTTACTTTCATATATGATAAACAAGTCGACACAGATTCTTCATACATACACACATACATACGTTGTTGAATGGGACGCCAGCCTGAGGTGAGCTCAACCTCAGGCCAACCTGGACTAGACCACACATAGTAGTCTTCTCATAGAGACTGTTGCAAGTCTCTCTTCGAAACCCTAAACCTAACACATGAATATATAGGCTAAAACATTACTAGGTTTGGGCTGGGCCTCAGGCACACTTGCCTGGGCTACCACAATCGCCCCTACTCTAGTTCTATTAGACTAAGCCCACATAAGTTGCATAGCCACGGTCACAAATGCACCAACAAACTCCCCCTTGACCGTTGCTATCAACTCTGACAAACACTGATAATCATCAGTCACAAAACAGGCACTAACAAACTCCCCCTTGACTGATGATTTCAGGTCTTCTCTGATAAGACTTGATCTTCGTCTCCCAATCAGCTGTGTCTGACTCTGTCTGATATCTTCACAAATCCACCGAATACCCGAGACCTTTCGCATCCAATCTCCCCTTCAATGTAAGTATATCCAAATTACTTTTATATCCAACATAATCTGCATCTTTCCTCCTATGAAGAATTTACGCCTGATTAATAAAGGACCCAAGTAACCGGCATATGATAAGGTTCAATCTTCAACTAATTAGTAACGAACATCCAGCTTCATTGCAAAAATATTTCAACAAAATCTCGCACATCTAATTTTTCAGAGAACAATGCTCTAATAATTTTGCCAAAGAAATAATTATCTCCCCCTTTTTCTCTGCAAAATATTACCGCATTGATGTGTATATTTTTTGTTTCCCCATTCACAACTCAAAATAATGAACCCCAGCATCTCGAAATTTTCAAACAATACCGGAGGCCCAATAATGAACAAACCACCAAACTCCTATACTTCCATATTAATTCCACGGCTCAAAAACATGCAAACTTATTAGTAGTATGGTCCATGACTAAATTAAAAGATAATAGAGAATGGACCAGCCCCATTGTATTTTCGGACTAACAGCCTTGGCCCAATGCCTTACAAATGAAGCAACCACCAAATCCAAACCTCAAAACGAAACAAAAAAAAAACTTCGGCCAATTATAAATGAATATGACAATCTTGGCACCTAAGTTTCTTCCATATTATCTCCACCAAATATTTTAAAATCAAACCAAAAGTCAAACCATAATTATCTTCCATATTCAACTCACATCATATAATTATTAACTTTTCAAACTACCATGCACAAAATAAGGAAATTATTCAAGGCTCATTAGTGGGATCCGAATTTGTTGGACCCATTGACGGGTGGTTCAACGAACACCCTTTAATAGTGTTAAAACGTTTAGTTTATCCACATTTATTCGTATTATTGCTTGGAATTGGGTAACTACGGTTGCTTTGGTTGCAGGTGTAATAAGGAGTTAAAAATGACGGAATACGGGCTTGGGAATGGACCGGAACGCATCGGAACGAGATGGAACAAAAGAAAGAAGAAATGAAGAATTCTAAAGACCCACCGTACCCCTATGGCCCAGCCGTAGGGTTACGGTGGCCTTAGGCCACAAATTCCCACCGTATGGCAGGCCCAAACTATCGTCAACATTTGAAACCCACCGTACCCTTACGGTGGGACCGTAGGGGTACGGTGGCCCTGCAGATTTTTGTAACTCCTTGCTTTAAAGTGCACTTTATGGTGACCTATCATTATCACTTCCACTTGCAACGTTTCTAATCACACTTTGGGCGATTTTTGGTTAAAAAGAGACATTGGAAACTTATCACAAACATTGGTTTTAGCTTTTGATTCATATGAACATTTCTATGGTTGTTATGATGATCAATCAAGTCATGCTTGGCTAGAACTTTAGATGATCATCTTTGGTGAAGTTTTTCTTAAACTCTTTTATGTTTGTTCCTTTCATTTCTAGAACGATAATTTAGTACATGTTTGCTTGATTATTGTGGTGTTTGAACAATTGCTTGTAGTAGTTAATCAATTTCTCAATTTCTAGTCTTAATCGTACGTTCTTGGTGTTGTTAACAATCGGGATATTGCGGGAAGGATTTGGGTTGGATAATTGATTAATCGGTCATCGGGAAACAACCTCGCATTGCTATAATCCGAGTACTTTGTTCCCTTTTATCACAATAATTGTTTAAACACGAGTTATGTCTATGTAACTCTTTCTAGTGGAACTTTTGCATAAAGGGTTAAGGAAAATGGATCCAAGGATGGTCATTGTTTGTTAATTGGAAGAACAAAACCCATTTCAAATCATTAATTTAGTTTTCTTTTTATTAAAGTCTAAACCCAAAGCAATCAACAAATCTTTGATCTTTAATCTTGTTAGTAGTTAAATATTAGTTAATTCACAAAGTTATTAGTTTACACACATTCCACAAACTCCCTGTGTTCGATACCTTCTTGCCACTATTCAATAGTTGTAATTGGGAAATTTTACGTGTACCACGACAAGCACGTCAAATTTTGGCGCCGTTGCCGGGGAGTAGTGCGCAACGTGTGTTAAGCTTTTAGTTTTGTTTGTTATTTTCGGGTTTACACGGGTTGTGTTTAGTGTGCAGGTACTTCAAGTGTATGCATACTAGGGGCTCTCACGAGTCATCACCACTTTTGTTTGATCCGGAGATTGAAAGAACATTGAGAAAGAACCGAGTTTTGATTCAAAGAAACAAAGTCATTGATTCACCTACTTAACCGTTCACCCCAAGAAACATAATGCAAGACTCTCACATACCAACAACGGGTCAAACGACCTCGTCATTCATGCCTACTTCCTCACACATTTCACCCAACACCACATTACCTAACCTTTCCACCAGTCCTGAAACACCAATCCATACCACCCAACCAAATTCCACTCAAATTGATCCAAACCTTAACTTTAATCCATCATGTACCATACCACCATTTTCTCATTTTTTTCCAACTTCGGGTCAATCATCTTCTACCATTCCACACCCACAAGGACAAGGTTCAACAATTGTCCACACCACATCTTCTTATCAACCACCTAATCAATCGGGTTTTTACCATTCATCTTTCCAAGGTGGTCAAAATTCGAGATTTCAAAGAGATGTGTATGACGATGGGTATGATGATGAGGAGTTTAGTGGGTACAATGAAGAAGGTTATTACTATGGAGGAGAAGGTGCATATGTGGGTTCTCAAGCTCAAACGGGTCAAGTAAGTCAACCACTTTTACAATTTCAAGACCCGGGAAGACTACCGGTTGGTGTGCAACATGTTAGACCGCAAGGATTGCATTTGTAACGTCCCACGCCACTCAATCAAATGCGGCCTCCAAATATGCAAGCTCAACATCAAGGGCCGAATCACCAACAACAACAACCTATGCATCCGAATCAACATCAACAACAATTTGCACCACAAGGTGCAATGCAAGGACAAATGGGTCAACCAAGAGCGCCATTGGGAGCACCTAGAAGACTCCACCGTGATGTTGTACGGGGAATTGAAGCACATTTTCGGCCTATTATCACTAATAATCCATCACCAATAGTGATTCCACAAAATACAAATGGAAGAACTTTTGAAGTTAGAACAACCGCACTTCAAAGTCTACCAAAATTCAAGGGGCTAGCAACGGAAGAGCCTTACTTTCATTTGGAAACTTATGATTCAATTTGCAACACTATTGGGGGCCAAGGATTTACTCCGGATGATGTCAAGTTGGTACTCTTCCAATTTTCATTGGAAGATAAAGCAAAAAGATGGTTCCACACTCTACCATCCGCATCAATTTTCACATGGGCCGATATGCAACAAATCTTTTTGGATGAATTCTATAGTTCGCAAAAGACCAATGATGCAAGGAGGGGGTTGAGAAGCTTTCAACAACAGTCGGGAGAGATGTTCCATGAAGCATTTGAGAGGTTCAACATGATGCTACGAAATTTCCCTCACCATGGTATCCAACTATGGGAATTGTTAAATGCTTTTCATGAAGGTTTGACATTGGAGGATGCACGGGATCTTATGTCCATCACAAATGGTACTTTTGGTACAAATTTTGAACAAGATGATTGGGCATATTTAGAGCAAATGGCAGTGACTTCAAAAAGGAAGGCCCAATCTTCAAGAAGGGCAAGACATGTGATTCAAAGACCACAGGTGCATGCGGTAGAAGGTGGTAATGTGCAGAATACTAATCAATTGTACAATGTTTGCAGCACTTGTCAAGAGATAGGCCACACGGCGGAGGTTTGTGGAGTGGGTGTGCAAGGAACACCAAGTGAAGAAGTGAATGCTATTCAAGGGGGTGGGAGAAATTATGACATGAACTCCAATACTTACCACCCCGGGTTACGAAATCATCCCAACTTTAGATATGGGAATGCTTCTAATCAAGCCAACCCGAATTTTCAAGCTGCTCAAGGTAACTATGTGCCTCGCCAACAATACAATCAAGGGAATTACAGAGGCGGATACAATAGTGGCTACCAAGGGCAAGCTCAAATTGGACAACGAAATTCGGGTCATGATTCGTCAAGCGGAAATGAAGTCATGGAGATGCTTAAAGCTATGCAACAAGATATGCAAAGGCGAAACCAACTTGATGAAGCACGAATACAAAAGGATGAAGTTCGTGATAAAAGCATTCAAGCATTAACAACTCAAATGGGGCAATTAGCAACCGATGTGGCGGAGTTGAAGAAAGGTAAAGGCAAGCTTCCTAGCGATACGCAGGAAATCCGTCACATGGCTCTTCACGAGGTAACAATGTTAATGTTAATCAAGTAAGTGTTTTAAGGAGTGGGAAAGAATTTAAAGCGGACTTGTCACCAAGTTTTGTCGAGGGGGTGGTTGAGGATGTCACGGGTGAGGAAAGTGAAAATGATGAAGTTTCACCGGTTTTACAAAAAGAAATAAATGTTAAAAAACCGGAAGTGAGGGAGAGTGAAAAAACTGAAAATGAGCCGAATCAAGTTCCATTTCCATCGGCTCTACTTGACCCGGGTAAGAAAAATTTTATTGCATCAAGAGGTCCCCAAAAAGAAGAAATGTGGGACATGTTTAAACAAGTAAAAATAAATCTTCCTTTACTTGATGCAATAAAACAAGTACCCGCATATGCTAAATTTTTGAAAGAATTGTGTACGCAAAAGAGGCAACAAAAGAAAAAAATGCCTAAGCGGGTAAATGTTACGGGTCAAGTGAGTGCAGTTTTAAATGGGGAGCTTCCTCCTAAGCTTCAAGATCCGGGCACGCCATTAATAAACATTCAAGTTGGTAATTTTCAAATGGCAAAGGCGTTGCTAGATCTTGGAGCCGGGGTGAGAATTTTACCGGGTGGGTTGTATGATCAATATGACTTTGGTCCATTAGCTAGGGTGGAGACAACGGTTGTTTTAGCCGATCTGTCCCATAAGTTACCCCGGGGGATGGTTCAAAATGTCATTGTAAAAATTGATGAATTTTATTACCCGGTTGACTTTTTGGTATTGGATTACTCATCCGCAGACTCAAAACAGCAACAAAATGTCATATTGGGTCGACCATTTTTGAACACCGCACATGCGGTAATTGATTGTAGATTTGGCACGGTCGACATGACATTTGGAAACCGGAAAATGCGTTTAAATGTTTTTACTAACAATACTAATGATTCCGGTGTTGAAGAATGTTTTATGGCAGATGTCATCGAGGGATGCAATCCATGTGAATATGAGAAAGATGGAATGGAATTGTGTGCTTGTAATTTTTCTGAACAGGTACATGCTTTTGATTTGGAGAGTGAAGAAGAAAAGCAAGATGTGCTAGCTTTGAAGGAGGGTCGACCACCATGGTCCTACCATTTTGATAGTTTGCCAGTGGAGATTGATTCGGGCACCAAACCCTCATTAGAAGTGCCACCAAAGTTGGAGCTGAAAGACTTGCCGAGCCATTTGAAGTATGCTTTTCTAGGGGATAATGACACATTACCGGTCATTATTGCCTCTAATTTGGAGATGGCTCAAGAGCAAGCTTTGTTGGAAGTGTTGAAAGAGAACAAAGGGGCTATTGGGTGGACGATTGCCGATCTCAAAGGAATTAGTCCATCCATTGTGATGCACAAGATTATTACCAATGAAGATGCAAAGCCCACAAGAGAAGTGCAGAGACAGTTGAATCCTAACTTAAGGGAGGTAGTTAAAAAGGAGGTAATTAAGTGGTTAGATGCGGGAATTATTTATCCAACTTCGGATAGCTCTTGGGTAAGTCCTACTCAAGTGGTACCTAAGAAGTCCGGCATTCAAGTAGTCAAAGATGAAAGTGGTGAACAAATAGCCACTCGACCCGTAACCGGGTGGCGAGTGTGTATTGACTACCGCAAATTAAATGCTGCCACTTCTAAGGATCATTTCCCACTTCCTTTTATTGACCAAATTATTGAAAAATTATCGGGTCAAAAATACTATTGTTTTTTAGATGGGTATTCGGAGTACAACCAAATTGCAATTCACCCGGATGACCAACATAAGACCACTTTCACTTGTCCCTATGGTACTTTTGCCTTTAGGCGGATGCCATTTGGCTTGTGTAATGCACCGGCTACTTTTCAACGATGTATGATGAGTATTTTCTCGGACATGGTTGGAGAGTCGCTTGAAGTGTTTATGGATGATTTCTCAATATTTGGCACTAGCTTTGAATCTTGTCTCAATGAGTTACAAAAAGTTTTAAAAAGATGTGTTGAGAAAAATTTAGTGCTTAGTTGGGAGAAAAGCCATTTCATGGTGCAAGAGGGAATTGTGTTAGGTCACATGATTTCGGAGAGAGGTATGGAGGTGGATAAGGCAAAAATCCGGGTTATTTCATCATTGCCACCTCCAAAGAATGTGAAAGGGGTAAGGTCATTTCCGGGACATGCGGGTTTTTATAGACGGTTTATTAAAGGTTTTAGTGTCATTACCAAACCTTTATGTAATTTGCTTTTGAAAGATGTTCCATTTGATTTTACAAATGAATGTTTGCAAGCTTTCAATGTTTTGAAGGAACACTTGGTCAAGGCTCCTATTTTGCAACCACCGGATTGGTCGAAGCCATTTGAGATTATGTGTGATGCTAGTGAAACTACAATTGGAGCGGTTTTGGGCCAAAGAGTTGATAAAAAGCCGGTGGTGATTTATTATGCGAGCAAAACTTTATCCGAAGCGCAACTGAATTACACCACAACCGAAAAAGAATTATTAGCGGTGGTGTATGCTTTGGATAAATTTCGTTCGTATATTTGGGGGAGCAAAGTGGTGGTATACTCGGATCATAGTGCGGTTCGTTATTTGATGGAAAAGAAAGATGCCAAGCCACGCTTGATTCGGTGGGTTCTATTGTTGCAAGAATTTGATGTGGAAATTCGGGACAAGAAAGGAAGCGAAAATGTAGTGGCGGATCATTTATCTCGGATTCCGGTGAATAAAAATGATGATTTTGGAGAAATAAATGAGAGGTTTCCCGATGAGCAATTGATGGCGACATCTACTAGTCATGCACCGTGGTTTGCTCATTATGTTAACTATTTCGCCACGGGGGTCATTCCGGATCATTGGACCAAGAAACGAAGACAACAATTTATGGTCCAAGTGAAGCAATACATTTGGGATGAACCGGATCTCTTCAAGATTGGACCCGATCAAGTGATTAGAAGATGTGTGCCCGAATCGGAAGTGAAAGATATTCTTACACATGCTCATTCATTCGCTTGTGGGGGGCATTTTAGTGGACACAAGACCGGCTACCGGGTTCTATCATGTGGGTTCTATTGGCCCACGATATTTAAAGATGCTTGTGAATTTGCCCGGAATTGTATAAATTGTCAAAGGATGGGAAGTATCTCCAAGAGGGATGAAATGCCTCTACAACCAATCTTGATTGTAGAAATATTCGATGTTTGGGGCATTGACTTCATGGGTCCCTTTCCAAATTCTAATGGGTTTTTGTATATTTTGGTAGCGGTTGATTATGTTTCGAAGTGGATCGAAGCAATTCCTACGAGGACTAATGATCATTCGGTGGTTTGCAAGTTTGTGCAATCCAACATTTTCTCTCGTTTTGGTATTCCTAGAGTGATCATTAGTGATGGTGGGTCCCATTTTAAGAATTTCAATTTTGGCAAGTTGTTGAAGAGATATGGAGTAAATCACCGGATTGCCACCCCGTACCATCCACAAACAAGTGGACAAGTCGAAGTTTCTAACCGTCAAATTAAAGAAATTCTCATGAAGACGGTTCGAGTTGATAGGAAAGATTGGTCGGGAAAGTTGGATGATGCTTTGTGGGCATATCGTACGGCTTATAAAACTCCGATTGGCACGACACCGTATCGAAGGGTGTATGGGAAAGGTTGTCACTTGCCAATGGAGTTGGCACACCGAGCACATTGGGCAATCACCACGGTAAATGCCAATTATGATGAAGCGGGTCGAACGAGAAAATTGCAATTAAGTGAATTGGAGGAAATAAGGGATGAGGCTTATGAAAGTGCATCGGCGTACAAAGACAAGTTGAAGAAAGTGCATGATGCAAAGTTGAGAAGGAAGACCTTTGAAGTGGGTCAAAAGGTGTGGTTGTACAACTCGAGATTGAAGATGTTTGCGGGTAAGCTGAAAAGTAAATGGATGGGTCCATACATCGTTTGCAGGATTGGTAAATTCGGTGAAGTTGAAATATTAGATGAAAGTACCAATAAGCAACAAACGGTGAATGGACACCGCTTGAAGCCATACTTGGATGGAAGTGACATCAATGGTTTGGAGATGGATAAAGCGGGCTATTTCTAAAGCCCAGTGGAAGAGGTGCAACCATGAGAGGCCAGGTTTGGTAGTATAAATAGTTAGCGTTTATTTTATTTTATTTTTCGTTTGTGTGTGTTCGAAATCCGTGTTTGAAACAAGTGTGGGGACGTTCCGGTCACGAAACGGTTCTAGCATTGTGTTGAGGACAACACGGGTTTTTCGAGGGGGTAGGGTAATTTTCATGTTTTTCAAATTACTATATAAAAAAAAAAAAAAAATTTGCCCAGGTCTACCGTACCCTTACGGCCCAGCCGTAGGGTTACGGTAGACATAGAAACCTTACGACCATTCACGTCTGCCTTACGGTGAGAAATTGTGGCCTGAAGCCACCGTACCCCTACGCCCGCACCGTACCGTTACGGTGGGTCTGGGCAACAGCAGCAGCGATATAAAAAAAAAATTATGCACTTGTAGAACAAAACCGGCCCATCACCTTCCTTTTCCACCTAACTTTTTCATTCTTCTTCTTCTTCTTTTCTTTAACCTTCAAGAACACCCATAACCTCCAACCTTTAAATCTCCATAAATCCTTCAATTCTCCATCAAAGCTAGTGATTCTTGGGTCTAACTTGACTAGATTTTTGTCTAGTTTCTGATTTTGGGGAGTAAATTGGAAGATAAACACGTTTTTGGGGTCGGATTTCAAACCCTAAAAATCGCAAAATTGGGGATTTTTCTTGTTTTCTTGTTTTCTTGTGTTTTAGCATCTTCTAATCCAAGGTATGTATCCTATTTGTTAATTTTGATGCTACATTGTAAGATTTTTAGGTTTTTGTTTTTGTCTAGTTTTTTACCCACTTGCTTGTTAATAATGTAGTATGTAAATAGTGTTGTTGAGATGAAAATTGTGAGTTTTTGGTAATGTTATGATTATAAAGGCGTCATGCCCAATTTTTGTCAAACCAAAGAAGACGTGTATGCTTAATAACATCTACTACCATAGTAACAAGCAAGTGTGGAGATGAAAGTTGGATGATGCTTTGTGGGCATATCGTACGGCTTATAAAACTCCGATTGGCACGACACCGTATCGAAGGGTGTATGGGAAAGGTTGTCACTTGCCAATGGAGTTGGCACACCGAGCACATTGGGCAATCACCATGGTAAATGCCAATTATGATGAAGCGGGTCGAACGAGAAAATTGCAATTAAGTGAATTGGAGGAAATAAGGGATGAGGCTTATGAAAGTGCATCGGCGTACAAAGACAAGTTGAAGAAAGTGCATGATGCAAAGTTGAGAAGGAAGACCTTTGAAGTGGGTCAAAAGGTGTGGTTGTACAACTCGAGATTGAAGATGTTTGCGGGTAAGCTGAAAAGTAAATGGATGGGTCCATACATCGTTTGCAGGATTGGTAAATTCGGTGAAGTTGAAATATTAGATGAAAGTACCAATAAGCAACAAACGGTGAATGGACACCGCTTGAAGCCATACTTGGATGGAAGTGACATCAATGGTTTGGAGATGGATAAAGCGGGCTATTTCTAAAGCCCAGTGGAAGAGGTGCAACCATGAGAGGCCAGGTTTGGTAGTATAAATAGTTAGCGTTTATTTTATTTTATTTTTCGTTTGTGTGTGTTCGAAATCCGTGTTTGAAACAAGTGTGGGGACGTTCCGGTCACGAAACGGTTCTAGCATTGTGTTGAGGACAACACGGGTTTTTCGAGGGGGTAGGGTAATTTTCATGTTTTTCAAATTACTATATAAAAAAAAAAAAAAAATTTGCCCAGGTCTACCGTACCCTTACGGCCCAGCCGTAGGGTTACGGTAGACATAGAAACCTTACGGCCATTCACGTCTGCCTTAGGGTGAGAAATTGTGGCCTGAAGCCACCGTACCCCTACGCCCGCACCGTACCGTTACGGTGGGTCTGGGCAACAGCAGCAGCGATATAAAAAAAAAATTATGCACTTGTAGAACAAAACCGGCCCATCTCCTTCCTTTTCCACCTAACTTTTTCATTCTTCTTCTTCTTCTTTTCTTTAACCTTCAAGAACACCCATAACCTCCAACCTTCAAATCTCCATAAATCCTTCAATTCTCTATCAAAGCTAGTGATTCTTGGGTCTAACTTGACTAGATTTTTGTCTAGTTTCTGATTTTGGGGAGTAAATTGGAAGATAAACACGTTTTTGGGGTCGGATTTCAAACCCTAAAAATCGCAAAATTGGGGATTTTTCTTGTTTTCTTGTGTTTTAGCATCTTCTAATCCAAGGTATGTATCCTATTTGTTAATTTTGATGCTACATTGTAAGATTTTTAGGTTTTTGTTTTTGTCTAGTTTTTTACCCACTTGCTTGTTAATAATGTAGTATGTAAATAGTGTTGTTGAGATGAAAATTGTGAGTTTTTGGTAATGTTATGATTATAGAGGCGTCATGCCCAATTTTTGTCAAACCAAAGAAGACGTGTATGCTTAATAACATCTACTACCATAGTAACAAGCAAGTGTGGGGATGTTTTGTCATGTTGGCTAATGTGTTTTGTTTTGTTTGTTTTTGGTTTCTTTGTTTGTTTGTGCATTGTATAGGGAAATGGCACGCACGGGTGAAGCCGCTGGGTCAAGTTCATCTGCTGCAAAGGCTAAGGGAAAGCAACCGGCTCAGCAGTACAAACGAAGGAAGTATGTTTCTCACAATACTGAGTCTGATGTCGAGATGGAACAAGCACCGGAGCCACCACGGTTAGACCCGGCTGATAAGCCGGAATAGAAGACTGGCCCGTTGAATGCAAAACCAAGGATCTGGCAAGCTACTTTATTTCATGATCAACTTAAAAAGTTGTCAGATCGGCCAGGGGCATTTATTTATGAAAGAGAGGTGAGCAGAAAAGACTTCGAACCATTTGGGGTTTTTGATAGATTTAAGGCGCTAGGATGGGAAGCTGCACTTTACTGCTATGATCAAGAAGAGAGAAGGGTATATTTGGATGAGGTAGAGGAATGGATGGCAACATTAAGATGTCCGAGATATGATTCACCCTCAAAGATGAAGCTAATCGGTGAAGTAAATGGGATAGAGGTGGAAATGTCTTACGAGACATTACGAAGGCTTGCAAAGTTTGACAGTTTACCGGCGAAAGAATATAAGAATCCGAGCATTGACGAGTTGTTAATTAATCCGGACAAGCATCCACGTTGGATGGACATGTTGAGTGATTTATTTTTGCCGGGTACTTATCATGGTACCTTATATCAAAAGAATTTGAAGATAGAGCCTAAATTGTTGCTGAATTTTACCATCCTGAATGTATTACCGAGACTTGCTGATAAGGAACAAGTGCGTTTTTCCGAGGTTCCTATTTTATATGCTTTGACGCACGGTGGTCCGAAATTCTCTATTCGGTACTTGGTCTTGAATCATGTGTGGATATGTAGAAATTCACCGGAGAGGACAATCATTCCTTATTGTCGAATAATTACTGGGTTATTGAAGCAGCAAGGTGCGATCACTGATGAAGATGAAGGAAGAAAAAGGAAAAAATTCAAACCTATTGATCTAGCAATAATGGGTTCTGGTTGGGTGTATTCTGAGTCCGAAAGGTATCATAAATTGAAAAGTGGAGGTCAAAAGTGGAGAATGTTAAAGAAAGATGCACGGGCACTTTTTCCCGGTGAGGAGGATGAACCCGAGAGTGGAGGTGAAGCGCCACCAAGTGATGATGAAGAGTACGAAGACAATCTGGCGGGGGGACATTTGGATATAGGCCAAGGGAGTTCGAGTGGATATCATGGTGGAGGATTTTATGATTTTACCGAGAGGGCATATGTGGATGGTTGGGCCTTTGGGGGATCGATGCAGGAGGTAATTGAAAGTCAACGCCCCCCAACCTCGGTATTTGATACTTGGTCGGGTTCGGAACGAACATTATTTGATCATCAAACGATGATGGGAGCTAGCATGGAGCGAAGGATGCAACAAGGCTTTGATCGTCAAGAATTATGGAACCGTGGACACGCTTACGCTCAGCAAGTGGAGATTAATCACAGATACATTGATGATCAGAATAGGAGAATGAATGATGATTGGCATGCGGGGAGGCCCGTAGTCGCAAATCCACCACCGGTGGATTACGGGTCCCTACCGCCGTATGATGGAAGCATCTCCTATCCGACCCCACCAATCCACCATTCCCAATGGGTCAACCCACAGCAGCAACAGCAACCCACAGATCAAGGAGGAAGCAGTGATGGAGCATTCGGCTTTGGCGAATGGAATGATTTGTTCGCTTCGGTGTTCGGGCCGCCTCAGCCGCGCTACTACTAATCAGGTCGTGCTTCTTGTACATAGTTTTATATTTTGTTTGTTTATGTTTGTGTTTTTACCTTTGGGTTTCGGGTGGTTGGGTGGTGTATTGAATCATGTTGAATTGTTGATGAGTTTGGGTTGTGGTAGTTGGATGCGTGTTTTTGTTTAAAAAATGAAAAATCTAAAAAAAATTACAAAATGAAAAAATACAAAAAGAAATTTGTGGTTTGAGTATATGAGCGTTTCTTTCCAAAGCCATGCATTGGGACAATGCATCCCAAGTGTGGGGATGGGAGGAAATTTTTGGAGAATTTTAAAAAAAAATTTTGAGGTCAAGTGCAATGTTGTAAAAATTGGAACACCTTGATTTAACCCCCATTAGACACACCGGCAACCCTTAATACCCGTTTCTTTTTCTTGGTGAGAGTTGAAGCCACATATGTAAATAAATAAATTCTTCCTTTGTGAGAGTGGCAACGGGTGGGGGTGCACTAGAACTTGTGCCTGAATACAGCTTGAATCCTTGATTGGGCATGGGTGTAAAAATGATAAGGGCACTAGGTAGCCTTGAGATGTTGAGTGAGAGTGTGGGAATTGGGGGGTTGGACCTCATACATTACAAATATGAGCAAGGTAGCGAGAGGGGCGGGGGTTTGGACATTTAGTTGCCCATTTTTGAGCCTTAAAGCCTATTGTTTGATAACCCTTAAACTAGCTCGTAAATTTTACCCAACTTGACCCGGTCTTTTGTGTTTGGTTTATGTTTATATTAATAGTGTTATTGAAGTGTTGAGTTTAGTATGTGTTAGTATGTTTATGTAATTTGTTTGGCATAAGAAAAGAAAAAAATAGAAAGATGAAAAAAAAATGAAAAAAAAAAGAAATGAGAAAAAGAAAAGAAAAGAAAAGAGCAAGTTAAGTTATGTTATGTGTTTGTATATAGTAGTGTTTCTTTGTTCGCGTGTGTTTGTGTTGTAATAAAAAGACCGGGTAAAGTTTGCGCTACTTATATATATCCTATTCCCTACCTTCACACCTAGCCAAGTTACAACCGTTAAGTCCCTTTGATTTATACTCATGTTCATGTTAGGAGGACTATTGATTTAGGTACAAGCTTATGGTTGTGCAACCACCCGTTTGCATTTTGTGTGTCTAGCTTATCTTTGCTAGAGCTTACTTGATACCGAGAGGAGAGATATTGTGAGGGGTGTGTTGATTGGGGTGTTGAGGATGGGTTAGTACGAGGATTGCACATTTAACTTGACTTTGAAATGATCGCTTATTTGTGGAAAGAAGTTGTAGTAGATTGCTTGGGACAAGCAATGGGTAATTGTGGGGATGTGACGGGTGGTTCAACGAACACCCTTTAATAGTGTTAAAACGTTTAGTTTATCCACATTTATTCGTATTATTGCTTGGAATTGGGTAACTACGGTTGCTTTGGTTGCAGGTGTAATAAGGAGTTAAAAATGACGGAATACGGGCTTGGGAATGGACCGGAACGCATCGGAACGAGATGGAACAAAAGAAAGAAGAAATGAAGAATTCTAAAGACCCACCGTACCCCTACGGCCCAGCCGTAGGGTTACGGTGGCCTCAGGCCACAAATTCCCACCGTATGGCAGGCCCAAACTACCGTCAACATTTGAAACCCACCGTACCCTTACGGTGGGACCGTAGGGGTACGGTGGCCCTGCAGATTTTTGTAACTCCTTGCTTTAAAGTGCACTTTATGGTGACCTATCATTATCACTTCCACTTGCAACGTTTCTAATCACACTTTGGGCGATTTTTGGTTAAAAAGAGACATTGGAAACTTATCACAAACATTGGTTTTAGCTTTTGATTCATATGAACATTTCTATGGTTGTTATGATGATCAATCAAGTCATGCTTGGCTAGAACTTTAGATGATCATCTTTGGTGAAGTTTTTCTTAAACTCTTTTATGTTTGTTCCTTTCATTTCTAGAACGATAATTTAGTACATGTTTGCTTGATTATTGTGGTGTTTGAACAATTGCTTGTAGTAGTTAATCAATTTCTCAATTTCTAGTCTTAATCGTACGTTCTTGGTGTTGTTAACAATCGGGATATTGCGGGAAGGATTTGGGTTGGATAATTGATTAATCGGTCATCGGGAAACAACCTCGCATTGCTATAATCCGAGTACTTTGTTCCCTTTTATCACAATAATTGTTTAAACACGAGTTATGTCTATGTAACTCTTTCTAGTGGAACTTTTGCATAAAGGGTTAAGGAAAATGGATCCAAGGATGGTCATTGTTTGTTAATTGGAAGAACAAAACCCATTTCAAATCATTAATTTAGTTTTCTTTTTATTAAAGTCTAAACCCAAAGCAATCAACAAATCTTTGATCTTTAATCTTGTTAGTAGTTAAATATTAGTTAATTCACAAAGGTATTAGTTTACACACATTCCACAAACTCCCTGTGTTCGATACCTTCTTGCCACTATTCAATAGTTGTAATTGGGAAATTTTACGTGTACCACGACAAGCACGTCAAATTTTGGCGCCGTTGCCACTATTCCTAATTATCTTCCATATTCAACTCACATCATATAATTATTAACTTTCCAAACTATCATGCACAAAATAAGGAAATTATTCAAGGCTCATTAGTGGGATCCGAATTTGTTGGACCCATCTATATCTGAAAAACAAAACACATCTCCAAATGGTGTGCATCAACTGACTTTTCATCCAAAAACAACCACCAATATTATGAAGTTCCATCCTTTACTAATTCCCAAGAACAAACATGAATATCATAACACCCTCGAGCAACTTACTTCCAGCAACAAATCAATACCAAAGAGCAAACATAAATCCAACCAATCCATACGGTCAGAAACATATTATCACCATCCAAACTTTGTCTCAGGCCAACAAATAGGAGCAAGATCAATGTATCGAACAAGATAACCTAGATATTAGTCGATCAAACGAAATTATTATTTTTTTTGTTTTTTTATACAAACTAACCTGCTGCGAACCACAAATACCACTCGGCATCACGTCTTCTATGAGTTTTAGCGGAAATAAAACCCAAAATCAAGAGCAATCGTGAATCGAGAGGCGATTAGACCTTCCGATTCGTAACCATGCTCTGATACCACTGTTAATACGTGTAGGACCGATACTACATCACCAATCGCTCCTGATTATCTCCACAAGACATCAAACCGAATAGATAAAACAATAAATAATATGTGTAGAACCAAGAATCTTACTTTCATATATGATAAAAAAGTCGACACAGATTCTTCATACATACACACATACATACGTTGTTGAATGGGACGCCAGCCTGAGGTGAGCTCAACCTCAGGCCAACCTGGACTAGACCACACACAGTAGTCTTCTCCTAGAGACTGTTGCAAGTCTCTCTTCGAAGCCCTAAACCTAACACATGAATATATAGGCTAAAACATTACTAGGTTTGGGCTGGGCCTTAGGCACACTTGCCTGGGCTACCACAATCGCCCCTACTCTAGTTCTATTAGACTAAGCCCACATAAGTTACATAGCCACGGTCACAAATGCACCAACAAACTCCCCCTTGACCGTTGCTATCAACTCTGACAAACACTGATAATCATCAGTCACAAAACAGGCACTAACAAACTCCCCCTTGACTGATGATTTCAGGTCTTCTCTGATAAGACTTGATCTTCGTCTCCCAATCAGCTGTGTCTAACTCTGTCTGATATCTTCACAAATCCACCAAATACCCGAGACCTTTCGCATCCAATCTCCCCTTCAATGTAAGTATATCCAAATTACTTTTATATCCACCATAATCTACATCTTTCCTCCTATGAAGAATTTACCCCTGATTAATAAAGGACCCAAGTAACCGGCATATGATAAGGTTCAATCTTCAACTAATTAGTAACGAACATCCAGCTTCATTGCAAAAATATTTCAACAAAATCTCGCACATCTAATTTTTCAGAGAACAATGCTCTAATAATTTTGCCAAAGAAATAATTATCTCCCCCTTTTTCTCTGCAAAATATTACCGCATTGATGTGTATATTTTTTGTTTCCCCATTCACAACTCAAAATAATGAACCCCAGCATCTCGAAATTTTCAAACAAAACTGGAGGCCCAATAATGAACAAACCACCAAACTCCTATACTTTCATATTAATTCCACGGCTCAAAAACATGCAAACTTATTAGTAGTATGGTCCATGACTAAATTAAATGATAATAGAGAATGGACCAGCCCCATTGTATTTTTGGACTGACAGCCTTGGCCCAATGCCTTACAAATGAAGCAACCACCAAATCCAAACCTCAAAACGAAACAAAAAAAAAAAAAACTTCGGCCATTTATAAATGAATATGACAATCTTGGCGCCTAAGTTTCTTCCATATTATCTCCACCAAATATTTTAAAATCAAACCAAAAGTCAAACCATAATTATCTTCCATATTCAACTCACATCATATAATTATTAACTTTCCAAACTACCATGCACAAAATAAGAAAATTATTCAAGGCTCATTAGTGGGATCCGAATTTGTTGGACCCATCTATATCTGAAAAACAAAACACATCTCCAAATGGTGTGCATCAACTGATTTTTCAACCAAAAACATCCACCAATATTATGAAGTTCCATCCTTTACTAATTCCCAAGAACAAACATGAATATCATAACACCCTCGAGCAACTTACTTCCAGCAACTAATCAATACCAAAGAGCAAACATAAATCCAACCAATCCATACGGTCAGAAACATATTATCACCATCCAAACTTTGTGTCAGGCCAACAAATAGGAGCAAGATCAATGTATCGAACAAGATAACCTAGAGATTAGTCGATCAAACCAAATAATTATTTTTTTTGTTTTTTTTTATACAAACTAACGTGCTGCGAACCACAAATACCACTCGGCATCACATCTTCTATGAGTTTTAGCGGAAATAAAACCCAAAATCAAGAGCAATCGTGAATCGAGAGGCAATTAGACCTTCCGATTCGTAACCATGCTCTGATACCACTGTTTATACGTGTAGGACCGATACTACATCACCAATCGCTCCTTACTTCCAGCAACTAATCAATACCAAAGAGCAAACATAAATCCAACCAATCCATACGGTCAGAAACATATTATCACCATCCAAACTTTGTGTCAGGCCAACAAATAGGAGCAAGATCAATGTATCGAACAAGATAACCTAGAGATTAGTCGATCAAACCAAATAATTATTTTTTTTGTTTTTTTTTATACAAACTAACGTGCTGCGAACCACAAATACCACTCGGCATCACATCTTCTATGAGTTTTAGCGGAAATAAAACCCAAAATCAAGAGCAATCGTGAATCGAGAGGCAATTAGACCTTCCGATTCGTAACCATGCTCTGATACCACTGTTTATACGTGTAGGACCGATACTACATCACAATCGCTCCTGATTATCTCCACAAGACATCAAACCGAATAGATAAAACAATAAATAATATATGTGTAGAACCAAGAATCTTACTTTCATATATGATAAACAAGTCGACACAGATAATTCATACATACACACATACATACGTTGTTGAATGGGATGCCAGCCTGAGGTGAGCTCAACCTCAGGCCAACCTGGACTAGACCACACACAGTAGTCTTCTCCTAGAGACTGTTGCAAGTCTCTCTTCGAAACCCTAAACCTAACACATGAATATATAGGCTAAAACATTACTAGGGTTGGGTTGGGCCTCAGGCACACTTGCCTGGGCTACCACAATCGCCCCTACTCTAGTTCTATTAGACTAAGCCCACATAAGTTGCATAGCCACGGTCACAAATGCACCAACAAATAATTTGCATAGCGACGGTCATAAATGCACCAACAAACTCCCCTTGACCGTTGCTATCAACTCTGACAAACACTGATAATCATCAGTCACAAAACATGCTCTGATACCACTGTTAATACGTGTAGGACCGATACTCTACATCATCAATCACTCCTGATTATCTCCACAAGACATCAAACCGAATAGATAAAACAATAAATAATATATGTGTAGAACCAACAATCTTACTTTCATATATGATAAACAAGTCGACACAGATTCTTCATACATACACACATACATACGTTGTTGAATGGGACGCCAGCCTGAGGTGAGCTCAACCTCAGGCCAACCTGGACTAGACCACACACAGTAGTCTTCTCCTAGAGACTGTTGCAAGTCTCTCTTCGAAACCCTAAACCTAACACATGAATATATAGGCTAAAACATTACTAGGGTTGGGTTGGGCCTCAGGCACACTTGCCTGGGCTACCACAATCGCCCCTACTCTAGTTCTATTAGACTAAGCCCACATAAGTTGCATAGCCACGGTCACAAATGCACCAACAAATAATTTGCATAGCGACGGTCATAAATGCACCAACAAACTCCCCCTTGACCGTTGCTATCAACTCTGACAAACACTGATAATCATCAGTCACAAAACATGCTCTGATACCACTGTTAATACGTGTAGGACCGATACTCTACATCATCAATCACTCCTGATTATCTCCACAAGACATCAAACCGAATAGATAAAACAATAAATAATATATGTGTAGAACCAAGAATCTTACTTTCATATATGATAAACAAGTCAACACAGATTCTTCATACATACATACGTTATTGAATGGGACGCCAGCCTGAGGTGAGCTCAACCTCAGGCCAACCTGGACTAGACCACACACAGTAGTCTTCTCCTAGAGACTGTTGCAAGTCTCTCTTCGAAACCCTAAACCTAACACATGAATATATAGGCTAAAACATAACTAGGATTGGGCTGGGTTGGGCCTCAGGCACACTTGCCTGGGCTACCACAATCGCCCCTACTCTAGTTCTATTAGACTAAGCCCACATAAGTTGCATAGCCACGGTCACAAATGCACCAACAAACTCCCCCTTGACCGTTGCTATCAACTCTGACAAACACTGATAATCATCAGTCACAAAACATGCACTAACGTAGTTCACTAATGAGACAGTTAAACCTCTTAAATTGTTGAGTTAATGACTCTCCCTTAATATGACTGAATGTTTCATATTGTTGGTTAAGTATTTCACGGTTGTTTTCAATAATCTCTTCAGTCCCACCAAATTGTTCTTTCAGTGCATCCCATAACTCCTTTGCACTGTTACAGTGTATCAGCCCAGCATATATATCATTGGGTAGAGCCATGGCCACAATACTAAAGGCCTTAGCATCTAACTCAATTTTCTGAAAATCCTGGTCGGAGTAGTTTTCAAGTTTCTTAGGCTCCTGAACCTTGGGATCTTCAGTACTCGGCACCATCGGAACATGTGGTCCGAAGATAACCGACTTCCAACACCAAGTGTTCTGTTGAGCTTGATTATGGCTCATCCGACGTTGCCAGATATTGTATTCAGATCTGACAAGCATCGGTGGCTTGTTATTCGTGCCAGTGTTGTGTGGATCGTGATTGATTCAAGCCATTCTCTGATTTTTCAAAAACAAAGTTTGTTTACAAACGGTTGAATCGAAAATAAACTATTACTCTGTTTTCAATCCGACAAACAACCGATATCAATAATTGTGAGCTGATCTGTTTATATTAAATTGATTGGTTAGATCGAATTTAATTGACCAAGCTCTAATACCAATTGTTAGGATCTGAGTTTAATTGTTTTGATTTGTTTAAGTAAAGATGAGAAGAATGAAGTGAACTATAAATGGAAAGTGCAACGGAATGATAAACTATAAATCAAAACAAGAGAATAATTGTTTTTAACCGAATGCTTTCATTAATTGAAAGATAACAATATTACAAGTACTCCCCCTCAGCCTGATCACTCTGTGATTGTTTGTCTGAGAGAATGTTTCGAGTGATGAATAGAACAGTACAAGCACTGTTCTATTTATAGACAAATCTAAACCACTGATGATCAAAGCTGACGTCACCTAAGACAGTGACCTCTAACAGAATTACAACATAAAACATCTGTTAAATACAAACTACTGTTACATTGTAAAACACTGTAAGGTAAACTGCTGTTGGGGAAAACTCTGATGGTCTTGTATCATCTGTTGGAGCCTAAGTGCTGTTGGCTCCAACAGACATTTAGTCTTCAACACTTTAGTTAGCAGTTGTTCTTCATTAGACTTTTAGTCAGCAGTTGTTCTCTAGCAGTTGTTTATCTAGCAGTCCTTTGCAGCAGCAGTTGTTTCCAACAGTTGTTGAGTACAGCAAATGTTAGGGTCAACAGTCTTTTGGGAGAAGTATCTTGTAAATGCTGGTTATTTCTAAGGATCAACTGAGTAGTATATTTTGGCTATCCAATCATCTCTTCTTTTCCAGGGCAGCAGACCCAACAGAGGTTATATTAAAGGGAGAGGTTAACGTATAAAGCTTCTTAACGTAAGAAGCGTAAGAAGCAATCTCAGCCATTAGATTAAGGATGCAGATTAAAAACCCTAATCATACTTGGGTTAAACTAACCAAGGGTAAAATAGGAAAAAACCGTCTAATTTTAATAGATCGATTCCAGATCGTAACAACAAAACTAATTTGAACACTGATTTTTCATCGTTTTCAGATCGATTCATGTTCAGAATGATTACACACTTCAAAAACAAAAAAAAAATCGATCACAATGAACAAAACGTAATATCAGTATTTAAATCTAAAAATAATAAAAAACAGAGGATTAAAATAATCATGTGAACAATTAAGAATCGTAATAGTTGTCGAAATACTCTCGATTTTGTTTCAATAAGGATGATTAAACATAAAAATTAGGTTAAAAAAACTTGCAGAGGAAGAAGATGAAGTTGGTGGAAAACAGAGCACTTTTAAAAATCTCAGACGCACTCACAAATTTACAGACGCACTAATCAAAAATTTTCAGACGCACTCATCAAATTTCAGACGCACTTAGCAAAATTTCAGACGCACTCATTGAAATTTAGAAGCACTCATTAAAAAGTTTGGAATCACTCATTGAAAAATTTAGACGCACTCATCAAAACCCAAATAAAAATTCAAACACACCTTTGCCAAAAATCAAACGCACCCTTCAATTATCATCTTTCAATCACCTTTGCCATAAAATTTTAGAAGCACCTTTGCCATCAATTCAAAAGCACCTTCATCTAAAATTTTAAAAGTGAAATCATCACCCAGAACATCATTTTCCACCACAGTGAGAATATCCTCTAAACAATCATCCAACTTTCCACAAACTGGACCTAATAAACACTTTGACAAAATGAAATTGACAGTATATCCAAGCACGTGAAGCTCAAATCCTCTTTTCAAAGTTGATCACAACACTTTGAGAATAAACTGGAGATACTCTATTCCTAACTCTTTCAAACAAGCAGCAAGAGCAGACCGTGCATCATCACAAACTCTATATAAAACGATTTTTTAGACGCACCTTTTGTGTGTGAGTGCGTCTAACCTATCAAGATACCTGAATTACAAAAATTGAATATCATCTCCTTTGTCGATGTTAAAAGCTAAAGATATTGCAATTTCTGTCCACTTTTGTTGTTAAGACTTTTCTAAACCCACCAATCTCTTGGACAACAATATACAATTCTAAAAGAACAACCTCTTTAGTCTTCACCATTTTCATACATGAGAGGGAATTATTTACCCTTTAAATCCCGTTCTTTTCTCATCAAGATCGAACAATATCGGTTTTTCTTTCCTTTTTTAAGGCATCTAAAGCGAGATTGTTGATGTTCACATCTATGCTTTTGATCTGGGTACAGACGACAGTGATTCGACGGTGATTGACGGCGCGGTGGTGGTGGTGGTCAGATCTCGATCTGTATGTTTCAAAATGAGAATGGGTTACGTTTAGAACAGGGAAGATAGGATTAATTGTGTTTAACTGTGGTTAGGTTAGATTGACAGGTGTCAATCTCTGGTGGCTTCTTACACTTCTTATTTTAAGGGACTTTATATTGTATACTTATTCTATATTAAAACCCCCACTTCTATTCCCACCCCTCCCCCAAAAGCGTCTCGCTTTGGCCTAAGCGAGGCTCTTTGGTTACTATTTTAACTACCTCGGTCCGAGGTTAAGTAATTCTGATTTTGACCCAGGCGCCTCGCTTTGGCCAAAGCGAGACGCTTCGAATCCAGCTTTTATTTTGGGTATTTTTGGTGTTTTGATTTTTTTTTTAATTTTTTAATATAATTATTGTAAAAAAAGTTATAAAAATTGAAAAACAAAATAATAACCACCAACTTGTTTCGACTTGATGTTTAATGGTGTTGTCCTTGAAAATAGTGATGAATGATGTCGATCAAATTGCCAGAGGGTCATTGGTCTTCAGAGTTTTCATCCTTTAAGATGACACTTTTAGGAGATTCATGAATATATTCATCAAGACCTTTGCAGAGGGTCACTATTCATATATAAAGAACATTAAGTAACCAATTGCCAAAGGGGCACTATTCATCAGAGTTTCCAACCACTATGAAATTTATCTACTCACAGTGGTGTGGTCTACCTGTTTGCTTATGATCCAACACCAAATCTCATTAAATTAACGAATGATCCAGAGCAAGTTTTTGTCGGAGATATATCTGTCAACGATGAAGGCAACCTGAAACAACCGGATGGTTGGTAGCTCTAGGTAATAACATTGTGGATGAGGATTGTTTACCTTCCCATTGATTTCAAGTATGTTGCCTTCGTCGTTGATAGATATCTCTCTGACAACAACTGAATTTTACTTGCTTGCCTGAAAATGTAAATCCAAGATCCAGGATGAGCTAGATATTCCTCATGATGAGCAGGAATTGTTTACCTTCTCATTGATTTCAAGTATGTTGCCTTCATCGTTGATAGATATCTCTCTGACAACAACTGAATTTTACTTGCTTGCCTGAAAATTTGAAAATAGTGATGGATGATATTGATCAAATTGCCAGAGGGTCATTGGTCTTTAGAGTTTCCAACCCCTAATACCATACAAATGACCGTGTTTGAAAAATGGAGAGTTATTATGGAAGTTGCTAAAATAGTTAAACAAATGTATTTATGAATAATACATTCATCAAAAAGACCATCTCTTTGTTAGTCACCCTCATAGGGAAATCTACTCTCACACTTGTGCGTAGATCAAGGAGATTCGTGAAGATATTCATCAAGATCTTTGGAAAATGTAAATCCAAGATCCAGGAGCAGGGATTGTTTACCTTCCCATTGATTTCAAGTATGTTGCCTTCATCGTTGACAGATATCTCTCCGACAACAACTGAATTTTACTTGCTTTCCTGAACATTTGTTTTACTAATTTCCGATTCTTGATAGTTTTATTATACTCATGTTCAGCCATTAAATCAAACAGTCGGATCGGCGGTTTTGTTTACCCTCCCATTGATCAGAGAGATTTAAACTAATCAAACTCATATCTCAAGCCGGTGTAAGTTACGTTGGAGCACTGTTCTTCTTGATCTTGATCTTCACACTTGCTTTAGGAGCTCTGATCTTCTTCCTATTATCTTTGTTAAAAGCAGTCCAACTTCTTGCCTTCATCGTTAAGTTAAAAGTGGTCCAAATACCATGGTTGTTGGATGTCCATGTGAGAATGCATAGTACAAAATTCTTTTGACAAACGTCTGGCTGACCTGAAGTTCCTTTGCAACATAGTAGAAAGGAACTAGGTAGCAAATATAATAATAATTTAAAACTATAAAAATCCATCACATCACGATTTGCATCCCGACAATAATGAGTAACCTACTAACCTCTATTAATAGACTTCATTTATTTCTTCTTCATCTTCTTCTACTTGATGTGAAGTGTGATAACTAACCCTTCATCTTCTCTGTTTAAAGTCCTAACAAAATGTAAACTAAAAGAAACAGGCTTCAAACACAAGTTTTTGCTTAAGGTAATATTATTGTAATATAATATTTCAGCTGTACTGGTTGTCGAAAGAAATCGACAGTAGGATCGACGCTAACAAGCAACCCATACAGAGTTCGTTTTATTGGTTGTCGAATGAAATCGAGTGATGATAGTCGTTTTCGGCATTGTAAAGCGATCGTTACTGTAATGATCAGGAACATTCCAAATAACTGTTCAGTTATCGATCCTTTGATCAGAAAATATATTCTCAAACAATTCCTAAAATAAATCTTTCGATAATCGCTACGGTTAGTGGATACCATAGATCAGAGAGATTTAAGCTAATCAAACTCATATCTCAAGCCGGTGCAAGTTATGTTGGAGCAATGATTGTGGAAAGAAATTGACAGTAGGATCGGCACTAACAAGCAACCCATACAGAGTGATGATAGTCGTTTTCGGCATTGTAAAGCGATCGTTACTGTAATGATCAGGAACATTCCAAATAACTCTTCAGTTATGGATCCTTTGATCAGAAAATATATTCTCAAACAATTCCTAAAATAAATCTTTCGATAATCGCTATGGTTAGTGGATACCTTGGATCAGAGAGATTCAAGCTAATCAAACTCATATAAAGTTTTTGATGTTACTGTGAGTAGATAAATTTCGTAGTGGTTGGAAACTCTGATGAATAGTGACCCTTTGGCAATTGGTTACTTACAGTTCTTTATATATGAATAGTGACGCTCTGCAAAGGTCTTGATGAATATCTTCATGAATCTCCTAGAAGTGTCATCTTGGTCGAACTCATGACACGCGACATTCGTCTCATCTTATAAAATAACATAAACACAATCATGTGACCCATGATCAGAGCTTTAAGTTGTGACACACAAAGATAATAGGAAGATGATCAAAGCTCCAAAAGCAAGTGGATCAAGAGGATGCAAGTTGAAGAAGAAGATGACAGATATCACTAACATAACTTGCACCGGCTTGAGATATGAGTTTGATTCGCTTAAAACTCTCTGATCCATGGTATCCACTTTCACCTGAAGCTTTACTTTCCTACCTCTGTTTTGAATTTGTTGCTTTATAAAGTGTTCGATGTCACTGTGAGTAGAAACATTTCGTTGAATAGTGAATGTTTAATATTATTTATATATGAATACTTCCCTACATATGTTATGAATTGTTGGGTCTGCTGACCTGGAGAAGAACAGATGATTGGAAAGCCAAAATATGCTAACAGTTGATCCTCTCAATAAACAGTCCTTACAACATACTTCTCCCAAAAGACTGCTGACTCTAACAACTGTTCTATCCAAACAACTGCTATGACAACTGCTGATACAAAGGACTGCTGAATAAACACTGATGAAGAACAACTGCTGACCAAAGGTCTGATGAAGAACAACTGCTGATCCAAGTACTGAAGACTAAAGCACTGCTGGAGCCAACAGCACTTAGGCTCCAGCAGAGGATACAAGACCATCAGAGTTTTCCTACAACAACTGTTTACTTTCAGTGTTTTCAATGTAACAGTAGTTTGTAATAGGCAGATGTTTTATGTTTGTTATTCTGTTAGAGGTCACTGTCTTAGGTGACATCAGCCTAGGTCATCAGTGGTTTAGGTTTGTCTATAAATAGAACAGTGCTTGTACTGTTCTATTGCATCACACACACAAACATTCTCTCAAACAAACAATCACTGTGTGATCAGGCTGAGGGGGAGTACTTGTATGATTGTAATCTTTTAGATAAATGAAAGCATTCGATCAGATAACAATTACTCTCATGTTTTGATTAATAGTTTATTATTCCGCTGCACTTTTCATCTATATTCATATCAATCTTATCATTCTTAGTTAAACATAATCATAACAATCAAACTCAGATCCTAACAATTGGTATCAGAGCTTGGTCAATTAAATTCGATCTAACAATTCAATTTAATATAAACAGATCAGCTCACAATTATTGATATCGTTTGTCTGTTGGATTGAAAACAGAGTAATAGTTTAATTTCGTTTCAACCGTTTTTAAACAGACTTTGTTTTTTGAAAAATCAGAGAATGGCTTCAATCAATCACGATCCACATAACACTGGCACGAACAACAAGCCACCGATGCTTGTCAGATCTGAATACAATATCTGGCAACGTCGGATTAGCCATAATCTAGCTCAACAGAACACTGGGTGTTGGAAGTCGGTTATCTTCGGACCACATGTTCCGACGGTGCCGAGTACTGAAGATCCCAAGGTTCAAGAGCCAAAGAAACTTGAAAACTACTCCGACCAGGATTTTCAGAAAATTGAGTTAGATGCTAAGGCCTTCAGTATTGTGGCCATGGCTCTACCCAATGATATATATGCTGGGTTGTTACACTGTACCAGTGCAAAGGAGTTGTGGGATGCATTGAAAGAACAATTTGGTGGGACTGAGGAGGTTATTGAAAACAATCGTGAAATACTTAACCAACAATATGAAACATTCAGTCATGTCAAAGGAGAGTCATTAACTCAACAGTTTGAGAGGTTTAATTGTTTAATTAGTGAACTAAAATTAGTTAGTCTTACTTACCCTCATTCAACCCTGAACCATAGGTTTTTAAGATCACTACCAGACAAATGGGACACTATTGCTATTGTGATGAGAAACTCAATTGGATTTAAAGACCTATCACTGACCCAGCTTCATGGTAAGCTCTTGACCTATGAGAGAGAGCTTAACCAGAAAAAGAAGCTCCAGGACTCTGGAAAAGTGTCTGATGAATATGTATTTGGGAATACAGCACTTTTGGGTCATGATGAGGTGCCTGGAAATACTAAGGATCAGAGTTATGATCATTTCATTGACATAACTTCAGGTTTTAACTCAGGTTTTAACTCTGATTCTTATTCACCAAACTATGCCTTCACAGCAAGTGGTGGTGATATCCAGGCATCTGACAATATATCCTTTGAGTATGATGACCTGAAATACTTTGACCCTGATGATTTGGAAGAAATGGACATTATGCACCAATTGGCCCTTCTCAGTGTAAGAACTAACAATTTTTACAAGAAAACTGGGAGAAGGTTTCCAGGGTTAACTGGCAGATCAAAGGTTGGGTTGGATATCAAAGATAAAGTGTTACAAATGTCATAGACTTGGTCATTTTGCTAGGGAATGTAGGAGTCAACATGGTACACCTATAATCACCTATCCAAATCAAAGACCACAGACCAACACTTATCAGAATTCCTATAATACCCCTAGACCAAATGTGCAAAACACTGCTCATTTTGCACAGTCCTCAAACACTGTTCCTGTCCAGTATGTCCAAACCACTGTTCCTCAGATCCACTATGTGCAAACACCTGTTACTCAAGCACCTGTGCAAACGACTGTTGCTTCATCCTCTGCTCCCGCAGAGACCAGTCAACAGAGCTTCTTTACACAAGGCTTTGTTGATTGGAGCAGTCTACCTGATGAGTTAACAGATGAAAATTTTGCATTAGTTGCCAAAGCTGAAAATGAACCAGAAAACTTTTGTTTCATGGCTATGGTTGATGAGGTTGAATCTGAGGAGGTGGTGACTGAATCTGATGTTTTGACTAATGATGTTGTTGATGAAGTTATTACAGGTGAAAAACCTGAAGAAGAGGTTGTGAATCTCTCAGATCCATGGGGTGCATCTGAGGATTGTGAGTGCAAGTGTGATTGTGCATTTATGGCTGCTGCTAAGGTATCTCCTCAAATTCTTAAAGAGTTGTGTTCTGACAGATGTGTAATTGCATTTGCTAACATCAAAGAGGTGAATGAAAACCTTAGAAAGAAAATTTTAGATGATGAAGTTAAATTTGAGAAACTTTCAAAAGATTTAAAAACAAGTTTAACTGAAAAAGAGTCTGAAATAAGCAGCTTAAAACATGAAGCAACCATAACCAAAGACCAGCTCCAAACTATGATAGCAAAATATCAAAGTTGTAAAAGTGAGCTTGAGTCCACCCAAGTTGAATGTGAGAAATGGGTGGAATCATGTAGAGGTTTTGAGATGCTACTCAATAAACAAACCAAAAGTCATGTGAAGTTTGGATTTGGTTTTGAAACCACTGCTCCAGCTTTTGAAAACACTGACAAAAAGAGTCAAAAGTCTGTTGAGATAGTTCCAACCTGCAGGGTCAAGAGATTAAAATCACTGAACCAAATGGTAAGAAAATTGTTCTTGAAAAACCAGAAGGTTCCTCATCATTCACTGAACTTGAAAAGTATGAATTTAAACCTACCTGGTCTGATGAGTGTGATACTCTTGAGAATTTTAAACCTGTTGATTTTAAAACACCTGAAGGAAAGACAGCTCCTCAGGCAAAAGTCATTCCCCTGAAAAACCTTCCAGCAGATGCTCAAACATCTGCTGAAAAGAAGGCTGAAAAGGGGAAGAAGAAAGAAAAGACTGTCAACTTGTTCTGTGATTTCTGTGAGAAGAAGAATCATGTCACTAAAAACTGTTTTCTTCTAAAAGCATATGACATTAACAAAGGAACAAGTGAATGTGATTCCAAAGCCACATGTTCAATATGTGGGAAAAAGAATCACAAGACCAAAGAGTGCTTGTGTCTAAAAAACTTTGATGTAAAAATACAAGAATACAAAGCTAAAACTCTTGCAAATCCTGTGGTTAGTACTTCAAAAGGAAAGCCCAAACAGACTTTCACCCCTGTCTAAACATCTGTTACTAAAAGACTTGAAACATCTGCTTCTAGAGATGTCCAAGTAACAGATGCTCCACCCACAAGCAAATACCCAAGAGGTTATGGACAACCACCATGTCATAGTCTGCCACATGTTTATGAGGAGCCAAAAAGACCCTCTAAACCAAGAGTGAACAGAAATCCATATGGGTATTATCATCTGTCAGGAAGTGATCAAACAACTGTTGCCCCAAGTGTTGACATTCAAGCACTGGCAAATGGTCAGCAGCAGTTGTTGAACTTAATTCAAAAATTAGTCCAAACCACTAGTCACCTTCCAAAGCTTGAGTCTGAAAGGTCTGAGGACCCATCCAAAGCCAACTTGGCTTTGGACACTCACCAAAACTAATCCATTACTGATGTGCAGGGAGCTTCTGCTTGTTTAGATAGTCTTTGGTATGTAGATAGTGGAGGCTCCAGGCACATGACAGGATGTAGAGCCCTTCTTCTGGACTTCTTGGCTCATGGAGGGGGTGATATATCCTTTGGTAATGATTCAAAAGGTAAGGTGTTGGGGTCAGGGACTGTACAAGCTGGAAAACTCAAGTTTGAAAATGTCAATCTTATTGATAATCTCAAGTTTAATCTTCTGAGTGTTTCACAAATGAGTGACAAAGGTTATGGCTCATTCTTCACAAAGAAAACTTGCAAGATTATTGGGCCAGAAGTGGTGAAAAAGATTGATACCATCATTGCTGAGAGCAAAGCACAACTTGTTGCTCATAGAAGTGGCAATGTGTATGTTGTTGATATGTTAAAGGACAATCCTATGGCAAATGTCTGTTTGTTTTCTGCTGCCTCCACAAAGGAGACAGAATTGTGGCATAGGAGATTGGGTCACACCAACCTTAACACTATCAACACACTCTCCAAACAAAGCCTTGTCAGAGGTTTACCATCAAAAGAATTTAAATGTGATGAGCATTGTGTTTCTTGTTTAAAAGGGAAACAACATAAAAGCTCTTACAAATCCATTGATGAGTCCAAAACCAGTCAGTGTCTACAATTGTTGCACATGGACTTGTTTGGCCCTGTTAAAATCATGAGTCTAAGAAGAAAAAGATTTTGTCTTGTCATAGTTGATGATTTTTCTAGGTTTACATGGACTTACTTTTTACATTCTAAGGATGAGACTGCAGGTATATTGAAGGACTTTGTCACCAAAGTTGAAAAACAATATGACTTGCCAGTAAAAGTCTTCAGGAGTGACAATGGAACAGAGTTTAAAAATAAGGAGTTGGATGATTTCTGTGTGTCAAAAGGAATTGTGAGGCAGTACAGCATCCCAAGAACACCAGAACAAAATGGGGTGGTTGAAAGGAAAAATAGAACTCTTATAGAAGCTGCAAGAACCATGCTAGCAGATTCTGGTTTGCCACTGTCCTTCTGGGCAGAAGCTGTAAACACTGCTTGCTATGTTCAAAACAGAGTTTTGATCAACCCCAGACATCAAAAAACTGCTTATGAAATTTTGTTCAAAATCAAACCATTAATTTCATTCTTCAAAATCTTTGGCTGCCCATGTTTCATTTTAAACCTCAAAGATTCCATTTCAAAATTTGCAGCCAAAGTAGATTGTGGTTATTTTCTAGGATATTCTTCTACTGCTAAGGCCTATAAAGTGTTTAACACAAAGACCAAGACAATAGAAGAAACTCTGAATGTAAAGTTCAATGAACTTTCATCTCTAAAAATCCCTGCAAATCCTGCTGAACTATTTGATTTAGATAAATTCAAATTTGAAGATATCACTGTTAAAACTAACAATGCAGGTATTCCACAGTCTCCACAACAAGATTACAGAACAGATGTTGTGATCCCCAGTCACTACAAAATCTATTCTGCCTCAGAGGAAGCAGCTGTTCAAAACAGTTGTCAAAACTCTGCCACAGCTGTGTCAACCACTGTAGACCAGTCTTATCCTCAAACCACTGAACAATCATCTGTTGACAAAAGTCAATCATCTGTTGACAAAAGTCAGTCCAGTTTCACACCACTTTGACCCATTCCTCCATTACCATTCCAAACATCTGATGGCACTACAGAAGTACCAACAGATGTTACACCAACAGAGTCACCAAACCTCTGTCCATCACCCCAAAATGCCATCATACCATATCAGGGAGATCTTATTTACTTAAGAGCTCATCCACCAGACCAGATCATTGGCAACATCAGAGAGGGTGTGCTCACAAAAAGCCAATCCTCCAATATCTGTCTTTTTGCAGGTTTCCTATCTCTCACACAACCTGTCAAGTACCAAGAGGCACTAAAAGACAACAGTTGGGTAGAAGCTATGCAAGAAGAACTCCTTCAATTTAAAAGACAACAAGTATGGGAGCTTGTACCACTACCTAAGGATGTTTGTCCTATAGGAACAAAGTGGGTCTTCAAAAACAAAACTGATGAAAGGGGTATTGTTGTCAAAAATAAAGCCAGGCTTGTGGTTCAAGGCTTCAGACAAGAAGAAGGAATAGATTATGATGAAACTTTTGCTCCTGTAGCAAGACTAGAAGCCATCAGACTATTTTTAGCCTTTGCTGTCAACCACAACATAAAGGTGTATCAGATGGACATCAAATGTGCTTTCCTCTATGGCAAAATTCAGGAGGAGGTCTATGTATGTCAGCCACCTGGTTTTGAAGACACATTCCATCCTGACTATGTCTACAAGCTCAACAAAGCTTTGTGTGGACTCAAACAAGCACCAAGGGCCTGGTATGAAACTCTTTCCACATTTCTCTTATCCATTGGCTTCACAAGAGGTAAAATAGACAAAACTTTATTTATTAAATGGAAAGGGAAACACTTAATGATTGTTCAAATATATGTGGATGACATCATTTTTGGATCCACATGTAACCAAATGTGTGAAGAGTTCAGAAAACTCATGACAACAGAGTTTGAGATGAGTGCCATGGGTGAGCTTCAGTGTTTCCTTGGTCTTCAAGTGAAACAACTGCAAAATGGCACATTCATTCACCAAAACAAATATGTAAAGAATTTATTAACCAGATTTGAGATGAATGATTGTAAGCCATGTAGTACACCCATGAGTACAGTCAAGCTGCTCACTATTGATGACAAGGATGAACTGGTTGATCAAACACATTATAGATGCATGATTGGGTCTTTACTGTACTTAACTGCATCTAGGCCAGACATTATGTTTGCTACCTGTTTCTGTGCAAGATCCCAGGCTTCACCCAGAAAGTCAAACCTTATTGCTGTGAAAAGGATATTCAGATACCTCAAAGGTGCTCCCACACTTGGTATTTGGTATCCTGCTAATGGAAACATTGAGCTTTCAGGTTATTCAGATAGTGACTTTACTGGCTGTCACACCACAAGAAAGTCCACATCAGGAGGGTGCCAATTTCTAGGGAATGCCTTAGTTTCCTGGCAAAGCAAAAAGCAGGCAGCTGTTTCAACCTCAACAGCTGAAGCTGAATACATTGCTGCTGCAAGCTGTACAACCCAACTCATGTGGCTTCAAAATCAATTACTGGATTTTGGGATAACTGCACTACAGACTCCACTCATGTTGGACAGTCAAGCTGCTGAAAATATCATCAAGAATCCAGTCTCTCACTCCACTACCAAACACATTGACATCAGACATCATTTTGTCAGAGACAGCTATGAAAAAGGTTTGATTTCTCTGCGCCATGTTCCAACAGAGGATCAGTTGGCAGATGTGTTAACAAAAGCTTTAGACACATCTACCTTTACAAATCTGATTTCCAGAATTGGCATGTTAAACATGGATTAAACAAATAATTTTTTTTTTAAAAAGGAAAAATAATAAAATGCTTCAGAAAATCAAAATTTCTTCTAAATAGCTGTTTGGTTGAAAAATCTGTTTACAACATCTGATCAGATAAAACAACCACTGTTTCATTCATATCCACTGTTGGTTGAAAAATCTGTTTCAAAACATCTGATCAGATAAAACAACTGTTTTCCCTATATCTATAAAAAAAAGAAACAAAAAAAAATTATATACAACAGTTGGTTCCATCAGCTGTTTGTATCAGTTGTTTGCCAAAACAGCTGTTCTCCACCAGATGTTTCATCCATCAGATGATTGCCACGTCTGCTCATACAAGCAGAGGTTTGGCCACATCAGCGGTTTCTTTTGAGCCTATAAAAACCCTGTTTTACCACAACAGATGTTCCACTGTCTCATTGTATTCAAAATACTGAAACCGCCTTCTTCATTCTCAAACCCTCAATCAAATTTCATTCATCTTCACCTTCGGAATCCATTAAAATGGATCTTCAAGCCAAAGCCACCCACAATTGTCTTCCATATCTGGTTAAAACAGATGACAACGTCTCATTCCATTCCACCATCGACATTCTTCTAAACTCCAAATACCTACCCATCTTAACCGCTGACGCCCCCATCTATATCGATACTCTCCAAGAGTTCTGGTTGAATGCTAAGTTTCTATTGCAAGACAAAAAGGCTACTTCCATTATTTCCAACTCATGTGGCTTCAAAATCAATTACTGGATTTTGGGATAACTGCACTACAGACTCCACTCATGTTGGACAGTCAAGCTGCTGAAAATATCATCAAGAATCCAGTCTCTCACTCCACTACCAAACACATTGACATCAGACATCATTTTGTCAGAGACAGCTATGAAAAAGGTTTGATTTCTCTGCGCCATGTTCCAACAGAGGATCAGTTGGCAGATGTGTTAACAAAAGCTTTAGACACATCTACCTTTACAAATCTGATTTCCAGAATTGGCATGTTAAACATGGATTAAACAAATAATTTTTTTTTAAAAAAGGAAAAATAATAAAATGCTTCAGAAAATCAAAATTTCTTCTAAATAGCTGTTTGGTTGAAAAATCTGTTTACAACATCTGATCAGATAAAACAACCACTGTTTCATTCATATCCACTGTTGGTTGAAAAATCTGTTTCAAAACATCTGATCAGATAAAACAACTGTTTTCCCTATATCTATAAAAAAAAGAAACAAAAAAAAAATTATATACAACAGTTGGTTCCATCAGCTGTTTGTATCAGTTGTTTGCCAAAACAGCTGTTCTCCACCAGATGTTTCATCCATCAGATGATTGCCACGTCTGCTCATACAAGCAGAGGTTTGGCCACATCAGCGGTTTCTTTTGAGCCTATAAAAACCCTGTTTTACCACAACAGATGTTCCACTGTCTCATTGTATTCAAAATACTGAAACCGCCTTCTTCATTCTCAAACCCTCAATCAAATTTCATTCATCTTCACCTTCGGAATCCATTAAAATGGATCTTCAAGCCAAAGCCACCCACAATTGTCTTCCATATCTGGTTAAAACAGATGACAACGTCTCATTCCATTCCACCATCGACATTCTTCTAAACTCCAAATACCTACCCATCTTAACCGCTGACGCCCCCATCTATATCGATACTCTCCAAGAGTTCTGGTTGAATGCTAAGTTTCTATTGCAAGACAAAAAGGCTACTTCCATTATTTCCAAAATTGGAGAAACAAGTATCGTCATTACCCCTGAAATCATATCCACAATCTGCTCACTGAATGACCTGGCAGGTAAGGACTCCTTCACTAAAACAGAGCTTCACACTGAGTTCCAAGAAAGAGGGTATGATGGTCAGATGACTGGATCAACTCTTTTCAAAAAGTTTTTTCCACCAGTCATGAAATTTTTCTTTCATACCCTTCTTCTGTGTGTCTCAGCTAAGTCCACATCCTTCAATGAAATCCCATTAAGGATGCAATATCTGGGTTATGCCATGTTGTCAAACTCTGACTTCAATCTTTCCCAGGGATTGTTCATGGACTTAGTGTCAAATGTGAAAGCAATTAAGTCTGGGTCTAACAATGCTTTTCTAATTTACCTAAGAATTCTTAGTGTAATCTTACAAAAGGTCTTACCAGAAAAAGTTTTCAAAAAGGGTGAGGCAATGCAAATGAAAAGCTTAACTGATGAAACTTTCACGAGAATGCTGGGTGGAAGCACCCAAGAAAAAGTGTCAAAAGTGTCCAAAGTTTCTAAAACACAAACAAAGAGGACAAAGACAACAACTGTTGTCAAAACCTCTGTTGTTGAGCCCACTGCTCCTGGTGATCATGGCACTACATCCAGTGCTGTGAAACCCACACCAGCCACTTCCAAAAAGAAACATCCATCCACAAAAACCACCACTCAACCACAAATGAGACTTCTGGATGATGAGATACCAGAAGAAAACTCTGTTGCACCACAAAAGCAACCTGAAACCACTGTTGTTACTTCCTCACAACAGTTGGACATACCTCCACCTGACCAAACTCCTCATGAATCCTCCCAAAAGGATCATGTTGTAAGCCAAGGGGAAACATATCATGATACATTTGAGTCACTTGGCCAAATGTTCACAAGCCCCTCTCCCAGGGCTAATTCTCTTGTTACTCCTCAACCCTCACCATCACATCATGTTCCACAAACCATGCAACCTCTGTTTGAGGCAATTGAGAAATCTCAGGAAGATCCCAGTTCCTCTCTTCCACCTATCACTGAGAGCATACCCCCACAAGTGACTGGTCCTGAGAACACTCAATCTGCTATCCAACAAACAGTAGAGGAGGTTACACCACCTGAGTTCAATGCAACTCTAGGTGAGTTTTCAAGTGGAGCAGCCACTACTGATGTAGAGACCATTGTCTCACACCAGGACAGTGATTACATTGCTAAGACTCCCTTGAAGGCAACAACTGATGAGGCCACTATAGTGTCCCCAAAAACAGTTGGAAGTCCCCAGTACCAAGAAAAAGGGGCATCTGATTCACCTATTAGGACTGAATCAGGTAGAACTACCACTGGTAGGGACTCAGATGATCCTATTAACTTAGGAGATGGGTCAAAATACCAAGAATTGACGGACAGAGTTCATGCAATTGAAACCTCTGTAGCAGACATCAAATCTGATGTCAAGCTTATACTGGGTTCCATAGCAGATCTTTCCAAAAGTCAACCATCAACAGCTGATATAGCTAGTGAGCTATGGAAATCCGTTTCCCCTATCATCATAGCCCACAGGAAACTAGCTGATCAGACACATGAAACTTATATGGCTGAGATCAGAAACATGGTGGATGCAAGGTACAAAGATACACATGCAGACATTAAAGCCATCAAAGATCACCTGCTGAAGACCACTGGCTCTGCCCCTACCACCATTCTCAGGGATGAAGATGATGATGTCTTCACAGCTGATGATGCCAAAAAGGGGAGAGTGGCAGAGATAGGCTACCAAAGTTAGATCCCTTTGGCTGTCCTCCTTCTAAAAAGGGAAATGCTAAGTCTGCCAACAAACCAGAGGCTAGTCAAACAGCACCACAACAACAACAACAAGCAACACCAACAGCACCACAACAACAACAACAAACAACACCAACAGCACCACAACAAACAACTGACAAAAGCAAAGCAGTAGACAACTCTGCAAACATAGAAGCTGAAAAGGCTGCTCAGGCCAAACAAAAAAGGGCTGACACCTTGGAAGCTAAAGCAGAGTTGCTGGTGAACCTCAAGAGAGAACAACAGCAGGAGACTAAAGATGTGGGATCCTCAAAAAGGATGAAAAGGCCTGCTAAGCATGTCAGAAAACCACCATCCAAGATAAACACCTCTGTTGACAAAACCACTGCTGCTGAAACCACTGCCACCCAAAACACTGAAACCACACAAAACACTGCTTCCCAAACCACTGTACCTAAACCTACAAGCACATCTGAACATACAACCACCAAACCTACACCCAAACCTACATCACCAACCAAATCCCAAACATCTGCTGGACCTACTAAAAGGCCAACAGATGTTAATCCAACCACTTCTACCAAATCACCATCCCCCAAAATCTTGTACACAAGGAAGAGAAAATCAACCTTTGTTGTACATGATGAAAACATACACACATCACCAAACACCACATCAACTGCACAATCCACTCCTATCACAGCTATTCCAATTTCAACATTCTCACCACACACATCCAAATTCAGTTCCCATAGACCACCACCAACCATTACACCATTGGTTGTTCAGTATCCCCTTGAACTTGATCTACTCAAGGGGGAATTACAATCCTTCTACAATACTGAACAACCATCTAACAGATCCTTCCCATCTCTCCCAAATTTCCCTGTTCCCCTAAACATTGATACATATCTTAAATACAAGGGTGAACAGCTAGATGCCATCATTAAGGAGAAATGCAAAGGGAAGGATGACAGGACTGCTCAGGGCATCCATTCAGCAGAGCTTAGCAAACTCAGAAGGATTGAGGATTTTGCTAAGACCCTGAGCAACTCCATGTCCTCCATGCCTCTCAGTGGTGACTTGGAAAAGGAGGTTAGGGATTCTCTTCTGGAACAGATCTTGGCAACCAAGCCATATAAAGCAACCAAAAAGCAATTTAATGGTTGGACCACACATGCACTAAGAGAAGAACTTCTCAGAATAGAAGAAATGGCCAAAGACCCCAAGGCTAAAGTCTCTACTCCTAATTTTGGCAAAGGCAAAGACCCAGTCAGAGCCTTAAAGTTTAAAAGAATGAGACAAGAGATAGTAGCTGCTAACTATGGGGAGATGAGGTCTGTCTCTAGATGGTCTGAGCTGAGGCTGGTTGAGACATACAAGAGTCTTGAAGAAAACAAAAAGAAGGATCCCAGCTTGCCTAGAAAACCTGTCTATGCTGATGAGCCACTGATGAAGAAACCCCAGCAGACTTTTACCTTGGACAGCTTACTTGAAACTTCTGATCTATCAATTGCTGCAAGAAGACAGTTCAAGAAACAGAAGGAAATGTCAGAAGAAGATCAGAAGAAGTTTGCTGATACATTTATCAAGGAATGGCTCTTCAATCAGATACACTTTTTCTCTGATCCTACAACAGAGAAACTTAGGGAACTCATTGGAAGACCTCCATCACCTAACTCATCCCAAATAAAAGTTCATCTCAGCAAATCCACTGACTCAAAAATTCTAAAATGGAAAGTCAACAAAGACAACCATGAATTGACTCTGCTCAGGTCAGATGGAAGAGTTCAGAAGATCAGCATGGAAGATGCATACAGCCTATGTGTAGATGATCTTCAAACATTGCTAAATCTAGAACTTGAAAGAGATGAAGAAGACTTATTTGCTCTGAACTTTGAACTACAATTCAAAGGTCAAATCAGAGAAAGTCTGATGAGGAATAAAGATCAGTAAATAAAGCTGAGTTTTGGCATCATCTGTTCTAGGGGGAGATTGTTGGGTCTGCTGACCTGGAGAAGAACAGATGATTGGAAAGCCAAAATATGCTAACAGTTGATCCTCTCAATAAACAGTCCTTACAACATACTTCTCCCAAAAGACTGCTGACTCTAACAACTGTTCTATCCAAACAACTGCTATGACAACTGCTGATACAAAGGACTGCTGAATAAACACTGATGAAGAACAACTGCTGACCAAAGGTCTGATGAAGAACAACTGCTGATCCAAGTACTGAAGACTAAAGCACTGCTGGAGCCAACAGCACTTAGGCTCCAGCAAAGGATACAAGACCATCAGAGTTTTCCTACAACAGCTGTTTACTTTCAGTGTTTTCAATGTAACAGTAGTTTGTAATAGGCAGATGTTTTATGTTTGTTATTCTGTTAGAGGTCACTGTCTTAGGTGACGTCAGCCTAGGTCATCAGTGGTTTAGGTTTGTCTATAAATAGAACAGTGCTTGTACTGTTCTATTGCATCACACACACAAACATTCTCTCAGACAAACAATCACTGTGTGATCAGGCTGAGGGGGAGTACTTGTATGATTGTAATCTTTTAGATAAATGAAAGCATTCGATCAGATAACAATTACTCTCATGTTTTGATTAATAGTTTATTATTCCGCTGCACTTTTCATCTATATTCATATCAATCTTATCATTCTTAGTTAAACATAATCAAAACAATCAAACTCAGATCCTAACATGAATTAGTATATAGAGAGCAAACCGACTCACATCATTCAAAATTTCAACTTCCTGCTAACCTCTGCGCCATCATCGACTATAGCAAACCGGCGATCTTCCTCCACAACACTCCGTGTATAGGCCTCTCTTTACATCACCGTGCGATTTAAAGGTTCCAGTTTTATTTTTGTTGCTTTTTAATAATAAGTTTTGTATTTATTAAACCCTAACGTCTGAAATATGGATCTCGTTGTTTGATTAGTTAGTGGATACCATGGATCAGAGAGATTTAAGCTAATAAAACTCATATCTCAAGCTGGTGCAAGTTATGTTGGAGCAATGATTTATTATTATTATTATTTTATTTATTGTTATTTTATTTTTGTTTTGAGGGTGTAATGATGATGATGGTTATGATTTGACAAACGATTTATGAAAGTATAAAGAATCGTAAATTAGTAAAACGATTTATGAAAGTATCAAGAATCGGGAATTAGTAAAATGATTTTATAATTCTTTAAAGGCTGAACACGAGTATACTTAAACAAGGGTTTCGCGTTTCGGTACGTTTTAATTGATCGGATGTGACTTCTGAAAACCACAAACGATAAACTAAACATTACGAAATGCTTCAACAGAGACCAGAAGTCCAGCCTGTTGTTTAGACATGCAAAAATCGTGTTTTGAAAAAAATATGGGTATCGACTGTATAGTCGGAGCACCACGTACAATGATTCATGAAAATTGTACAAAATCGGATGTTTCAACCAAGACACACAAACGAGCAATAAACAACCCGTAACGCCTCAAACGAATTTTGTTGTGTTGGGAACAACTAAAAACATTTTAAAATGAATTAAAATTATTTTTTTAATCAATAACAAGTATTTAAAAAGAATTAAAACAAATTATTTTTTTTTAAAAAGGCCAAAGCGCCTGACTTTGGTCAAAGCTAGGCGCCTGGTTTTCTTGATTAGACCACAGGCGCCTAGCTTTGACCAAAGCCAGGCACTTTGGCCGTTTTTTCAAAAAAAAAATAATTTGTTTTAATTCTTTTGAAATACTTGTTATTGATTAAAAAATAATTTTAATTCATTTTAAAATGTCTATGTGTAATTTGTGTTTACTAGTAGTGGCTTGATGGTGCGTGATGTATATATATATTTTTTTGAAGATATTTGTTAACACAATTTCTAGTTTTAAAATAGTTGTTACCCTAAATTAAACTACACACACGAAAGGCAAGTGTAGCTATTGAAAAGTAATATAATTTAAATGGTAAGAACCGGATATCAATCCGTGGACGCGGTTTCTCAATACTAAACTTTTGCTACTGTAAAGCCTTTTCAAAGAGTTGATTTTTGACGTTTCTAAGTTAAATTGCAAAATATTAAAAACTAAGCTAACTAACACAAATGCAATCAATCAAGGAGGAATATCACTTTAATCTCGAATCCATTTAGTTAACAAATGACAATAATCATGGATACATGGAAAGATCACAAAACTCATAAATGACTAAAATCTTGCTAAAGAAATCTAGCCTTATGATTTGTTGGAAAGTTAGGATGAAAAACACAAACTAACCACCTAAAATCATATAAGTAAAAACAAGTGATACAATCATGTTAATGTTTGAAAATATAGATTAATTTCCCGTCAAGGATAACTAATCCAACAACCATTTGGAAAGATCATATGAAAAACACATAACCCACCTAAGGTTGATTAATCTAAGTAATATTCATGTACTTCTTCAATTAATGATTTTCATGTCAAGATTACACAAACTAGCAACTCGTGTCAACAAATCCTAGATGAACATAAGACCTAACATGACAAGATCATTACAAACACTTTGTCTTTTCAAACATAAGCATAAGGATCCACATTTAAGAGTTTATCATGAATAATCAAGACTCCATTCACCATTCCTAGTTAAAAGACATGAACTAGCATAAACCTATACAAATCCATAAATGAAAGTTTAAATTATGAGTTTTCCAACATTACATAATTAAACAATCATAAGTCTTGAACATCAATTAGAACCTTCAAATACACAATACAATTGAAGAATAATCAAAAAATTACTATAACATTAACATAATCATTCCCAATAATTCATAATTTCATCAAATGTTAACTAAACTTCATCTAAATTAAAGTGATACAAAGAGTTTAGCTCATCATGAGCTCAAAAACAACGAACAAGCTTGATATAGTTACAAGTTTCATGGTAAAATTAACAAGAATCAAACCAAGAATCCAAGCTTAGATGATGTAGATGATGTGTGATGATCCTCTTGATGTTAAAATCCCTCCTAGATGCTTGCAAGTGGGTTGAATTTACTGATTTTTTCGAGTTAGAAACCTTGGGGTAGAACTCTCTTCCCTCACAAAATGAGCATACTGTTGTTTTATAGAGAAGAAAGGGAGCACAATTGTGCTCATGGGTGAGCATGGTTGTGCTCGTGTGTTGACCAGATCTACACGCCATTGGTCCTACAATGCCCTAGAAACACTTTTCCTAGGACTAGAATAGGCTTTGATCTCGAGATAGATGAGCATGGTCATGCTTAGTTGGTGCCATGATCGTGATTGCACAAAAGGTAGACTAGGTTTGGCGAGAAAAGCAAGCATGATCATGCTATCCACAAGCATGGTTGTGCCTAGGATTGAGCATGGTTGTGTTTGGTTGTAGCATGGTTGTGCTTGTGCCTTTAACAACATTAGAACATCAACTTTCAACCTTCATCTAGTTCCATTTTATCTTGATTTCTCTTAAATCCTCATAAGTTATCACCAAACCTAAGCATCAACAAATATCACTTGATTAGTGTTTAACCTCTTGAAATTTCCAATGAACATGCACAAAATATGGGTAAATTTGTGTAATAAATATGTGTAATTTTTAAGAACATCAAACATCCCCACACTTAAACCTTGCTTGTCCTCAAGCAAGAAATTAACAAAAACTTCAAATGGCAACAATCAACTAACAACATGAACATAAACTCATAACAAAGGTCTAAGATATACACAAGGAGGAAACCATCAAAAGAAAGAAAACCATGAGATAAAAACGAGAAAATTTTAAGAGCAATGTTTTATCTATGAAATCCCCAACATGACAACTTTGCGCCCTCACAATGTTCACTCACACTCGGCTAATTTAAATGATCATACATAATGTGGAGTATGAATAAAACACTCAATGCCAAGACAATAACTATGCAATAATATAAACTTGTAAAATGATCAAATCTCTACCAACATAGATAGAAACATCGCATAAATCATGAGGACTTTGTTCGGGTTGTAACTTAGCTAAGGTTAAGGTAGGGAAGTTTGGGAGAAAGTGGCTAAAGTGCTAAAAATCCGGAAACTGGGGAAGCTCGAACCAAAGAAACAACAATAATATACAACTACTACCATACTACAAATCGAGAGCTTTTAAGATTTTTCCTCTTTTTGCTTCAAAATTGCTCTAAATGAAAACCAGTTAGGCGGTTTCTTCCTTTCTATCTTTTTTTTTTCTTTTCTTTTTTTTTTCTTTTTTTACTATATATATAACCATGTAGCTCGGAGGGAACTAAGCACGTCTACCTAGACAAAAACTCCAACATGAGAATACATAAAAAACGAAAAAGAAGTGAGACTAACACTAGCCAAACCGGATTTTTAGCAAAATGGTGAAAATACAGAAGGCTAATTTGGCTAAAGTGGTTGTAAACAAATATGGGTGATGTAGATGCATTTTGTGCGACTAATGCTTTGGATTACATTTAACATATGTTTATGTGTTGAGTCGAACGGTCGAAGGAAGAATCATATGGGCGAAGGAGTGTTTTTGAACGGGCGAATGAAGCTCAAAGGTGCGAAGGAGAACTAGATGTCGAAGGTAGAAATAGATTTTTATGTATTGCTTGGTTCGACCAGTGTGATTGGTTGAACCTGCACATTCGACCATACTATATGGGCGAATGTGCAGGCCTATATAAGGTCAAGTTCATTTTTCAAATGGAACTTTTGTCATTTTTGTTTCCCTCCAGTCTAGTGTTCTCCCTAGGGTTTTGAGTCAACTTTGTTCACGTCTTTAATTGATTATATACATCATTTTAACGTGTAATTGAGTTTGATAATTAATGAAATGAATGTTTTGAAGATGATTTCTGCGTTTTGTTGATATTATTATCATATTGTAACTGATTCAAGGATTCCGCACTTGAATTAGTAGACTTGTTTGATCAACTTGATTGTTTTTGTCAATCCGATCCTCCTACAAAGTGGTATCAGAGCCATATGGATCAAAGAACTACAATTTGATAATAGTACAGCTGATTTGGACCCTATTTTAATCAAAAACTTTCTGTTTTCATTGATAAACTGATTTTGGTGATAAATTGATTGATTAGAGCTTGTTTTCATGGATAAAATGCATAATTCTCTTTGTTAAACTTGTTCCAAATCAAATCCGAGACAAAACCTGATTAGAATCATCAAATTTCATCAACTTTTGAAAAGTTTGATCAAAAGTAACTGATTTTCAAAGAATAACCGTTTTTTAATATGCAGGGTCGAACCTAGGGAGACTGGTCGAACGTGTGAGTTAATTTGGTCGAACGTGTGAATTTTTGGTCGAACGTGGTGTTTCATTTGGTCGAACCTAGAATTTGTCAGTGTTTAGTTGTTCATTCGACCATTTTAGTTTCATTCGACCAAACGGGCGGTCGAAAGAGAGTTTTAAACGGTCGAAAGAGGGAGTAAACGGTCGAAAGTGAATTGAGTTTGTTATTTTCTACATTCGTATCTTCTTAAACGGTCGAACGTGAACATTTGTGCACATTCGCCCACTCGCTACATACGAAGGTAGAATCTGTTATAAAATTTTTCTAATCTTTTCGTGTTTAATCATTTTCAGATCGACATGTGGAACTTTCCTACTACACCACGACCTAATTCGACACCACAACAGCAGACAACCATGGATCCTTGGTCGGTTGCTGCTCAAAAGTCTAGTCAACCATCACAACCTATCAATTATATGGTGATGACTAGTACCATTCCCCAACATGTTGCACAACCACAACCACAACCGGTGGCTGATTATTGGGGAGTGGCAGCAGCAGCGGTACACTCTCAGACGACAAATGTTATTTCAACTCTTATCCAAGACTTGTCTTCGGGGAGTGGAAACCGTCCACCTAAACTTATGGAGATGGTCGATTACAACACGTGGAAGACCAAATTCAAGATCCATTTGGAGGGAATGGGTTTGGAGGGAACAGAGGCGTGGCAGATGATTGCGAAGGGCTATGTTGCTCCGATCTTGGAGAACACAGGAGAGCCTATTTCATTGGAGAATCTTGCAGATGATGAAAAGAAGAAATTTGCTATTAAGAAGAAGGCATTTACTCAATTGTCCCAAGCTATTAATACTGATCTGTTGCATCAGTTTGGTTCTTGTACAACATCTAAACAGCTGTGGGACATGTTGAAGAGTAGGCATGATGGAAATGAGAAGACGAGAAAGTTAAGGATGGAGGAACTTCGGAAAGAATTTGAGAACTTCAGCTACATGGGGAACGAGACGCTGAAGGAGTGGGTTCCAAGGTATTGCCATTTACTCACTGAGCTTTCAAGCTACGAGATAAGCATACCTATGTCAGAATTGGTGGACAAGTTTGCCGATGCATTGCCACCGTATTGGAACCAGCATATAGAGGTGTTGAAAGAAAAAGATGCATACCAATATTGGACAATTAATGAGTTCATTCATAAATTGGAAAATAAGGAGATGGAAGAAAAGAGGAAAGCAAAAAGAGCATAGATTCCTCAGAATCCTGACTTGTATCATGGTGGTATTTCTTCTTCTCTTTCTAGTTCAAGTTCGAGTTCAACTGTTGCTCCACACATCGCGTGCGTCTCTAATCATGTTGAACCAACCAAACAACCAATCAATTACCTTGCTCAAACATCATCATATACCCCACCATCATATCCTGCTACATCTTATATTCCACCATTTTCACCCGTACAACAAGCAGCATGTTATTCTGTAAACCAACCTCAACAACAAACATACATCCCTCAAATGAACCCGATGCAAGTTAACCAAAGTCAAACAAATCAGAGCTCGATTGTGTTGGAGACATCGAATCTAAACAATGTGACTGTTGAGATTGCACAACAACACGTTGCATTGGTGTTAGCCATGGTAGCATCGTATAATGGACTAGTTGCGAGTCAAATTGGTAATAACAACTTGACCAATGAGGACTACGCACAGATTGACAAAGAAGAAATGGAGCTCATGGATATTCAATGGGCGTTTGCAAGTATCATGAGAAGAGCTACTGATTTTATTCAGAAGCCTGGGAGAACTGATTTGTCTACTTCTCCAAACACCACTTATGGCTTCAACAAAGCCAAAGTGACGTGTTTCAATTGTGGTGAGAAAGGACATTTTAAGAGAGATTGCACACAACCAGCTCAGCAGGGAAATAGAAATCCTTTCAACTCTAACTACCAAAACCGACAAACCCAAAATCAGTTATCTTACCAAAGTCCTAATATCTCAAGCTTTCAACCACAACAAATTAACCAAAACAGACAAAATACCCAACAAAATAACACTGCTAGACAAAACACAACATAAAACCAAAACCAAAACCAAACACCACAAAACACAAACCGAACAATCATTCCTATTTCTACACCAAACACACAAACCCAAACAGATAATCAAAACCAAGCTTTGGTGATACAGATGGACGAAGGGTTTGATTGGACAGGGATACAGTTAGGTGTTGAAGAGGTTACAACAGGGAATGCGGCTTGTGTTGCACAGCAGATGAATTTGGATGAGCCGGTAGAGGTTGAAGAGGAGGTAGTGACTGAAAAGATATATGAGGTGAGGATCGAGGAGTTGAATGAAGAGAGTGATGTCTGTACAGAGAAGAAGTCTGGAATGATTCTTGATTCGGTTGCTGATATTCGAGAGCAGTTTGATTCTACTTATTCTGATGAGGAGAGTGAGTCTGATTCTGAATCTAGTGTTAACTCACTGGATGATGACATTGGCCAGTTTCTTGCTAAAGCTGACTTCTTGATGACCCGGAAATCATGCATAGTGGATGATGCTTGTACCAGGATTCATTATTCCAAGTTTTTCGCTGGAAAGGAAGCACACTTTGCATTGATGGCCATGACAGAACCTCCAAAACAGGTAAGTACTGAATCTGCTGTTAATTCAAATTCAAATTGTGTTAAACATTGCAAAGCTTGTGATAAATTGACAGATGAGAATAAGCAACTCAAGGTTCAACTTGAGAGTGCAAATATCAACTGTCAATCCTATCAAAAAGAAGCAAAAGAGTTTAACAGAGTACTTGATGGTTATAAGAAAGATGTTTCATTGTTGAAAAAGACTTTATCTTTGAAACAAATGGCCATAAATAATTATATCAATGATTTAGAAAACACAAAACTAGAAATGGCCACCATCAAGTGCTTTGCAAAAAAAGTAAACAAAAAGCTTGGGAGTTATAAGCATATCTCTTATGTTGTTGATCATATAATAGAAGAGCCTTTACAGTCTAGTAGTGCGAACTACAAAGCTGTCCCAGCTCCGGTGTTGTTTGAAAACCATAATTTGCACTCAATAGCACCGGAGAGCTCAGTTAAATCTGACTCTACATCGGATGACGAGTCAAACACTTCTAGTGTGGGAGACCCTTATTCTAATGTTAGACCTGTACTGGGAAATGATGAAGGTGTTGTTGCTGCTGATGATTCTGATGAAGAGGATGAACAGTCTGAGACGGTTTCTGAAAAGATGTGCGATATTTCTAATGAAAATTACATAATCACTAATGAACCTGTTTCACCATCTCAGATTGTCCATCCCATGGCTAACGCTCATAGAAAGAATCAATTAGTTAAGCCTGTTGAGAAGATAATTGAGAAGAAAATTGAAAAGAAAAATGAAAAGAAAAATGAAAAGAAAATTGAAAAGAAAAATGAAATGGAAAATGAATTTTGTGATAAACCTGTTAAAGTTTCTATCGGATGCAAGGATCCGATAAGACAATTTCTGATGAAGAATATCCAATACAATTTGCAAATTATTCAAAAATTGAAAAGATCTGGCAGGAAAGTACCATTTGGTTCCCAAAACATGAGTGAACAAATGTTATACCTCCAGCAATCTTAAAGAAAATTCATTTGGATATTCCAAAAGAACCAAAGGTCCATGTCACACAATTTATTAAACCAATAGAGAAGTCAAATGGTTTTCTTGTGCCAACTTACTCAAAGGACCCAGCTCCTAAGAGTTTAAAAAGAAGGTGTATGGATGATCAATATCCTATCACTAGTTATTCAAAGTCGAACGCCAAGAATAATTTTGAAGAGTACCGTGCGTGTTTTAGGTGCGGGGAGAGAGGGCATTTACTTGCCGACTGCGCGTACGTAAGACACAAGAGGCACGAGGTGGAAATGAAGCAGAAGTATGAATGTCCGGCCGATAATCATTGTTATCCACAGAGACGATTTGTCCCTCAGCCAGCACCTTTTTATAACCAAAGCAATTATTTTAAAAGGAGGGAAAATCGTCCGATGACCTATGATCGCCGTAACCGGATAGCTACTGAAAAACCGTTTAAGAAACCAATGGTGAACGCAACTGTTGACAACAAAAAGGTTCCTGTTAAACCTAATGTCAAATCAATAGTTGGACCTGTCTCTGTTAAATCAGAGAAGGTAACCAAGAAAGTATCGTTCAAAGAAGAAGTAAAGAAATCGGCTGAGACCCCAAAATCTCAAATCCGGATCTTGAAACGATCAGAACAATCTTGGTCACCAAAGGGTTCTAAAGGTGCTTCAACTTCACAACAAAATGTGAAATCAGAGAATAAGAAAGATTTGAGTGATCAGAAAAAGGTTGATACAAATCCAAATGTTTGTGAGAAATCTGAATCTTTGAAACAAACTGTTCAAAGACCCAAGACCAAACAGACTTGGGTCACCCGAAAAATCTAATTCTTTACTTGATATGTGCAGGGAGCTTTAGCTGGCCCTGTGAGCAGTCTTTGGATTGTTGACAGTGGAGCTTCTGGCCACATGACAGGGGATCTTTCGCTACTATTCGATATCAGAAATATCAATGGAGGTTATGTAGCATTTGCAGGAAACAAGGGAGGTTATATTACCATGGAGGGTAGTGTCAGTAACGGCATAGTGAGTTTTCAGAGAATCTCTTATGTGAAGCAAATAGATTACAATCTGCTCAGTGTCAGTCAGATATGTGACAAACAATTTTCTGTATTCTTTGACGACAAATCTTGTTACATACTCAAGCCAGGTTTCGAGTTACCGAAAGAGTGGGTGATGATAAAGGCGCCGAGAGTGAACAACTTATACATTCTCGACATGTCTAAAGCGATGACCACCCAAGGCCAAGTCACGTGTTTTCTTTCCAAGGCTACATAAAAAGAATCAATTATGTGGCATAGGAGAATGGGACACATTCACCTAAGAAAGATGAATCAATTGGTGAAGAATGAACTTGTCACAGGCATGAACATTAAACATTTTCACTTAAATGACAAGTGTGTGAGTTGTAAGAAGGGTAAGCAGCACAAACAATCCCATAGGCCAAAGAAAGTCAATTCCGTTGAATTGCCACTTGAACGTTTGCACATGGATCTGTTTGGACTCGTCAAGTGTAAGAGTTATGCTGGGGAATTGTACTGTCTTGTGGTGACTGATGATTTTTCAAGATTTTCATGGGTTATGTGCTTACACCGAAAGAGCGACACGTTTGATAATTTGAAAGTTCTGTTCACTCGACTGGAAAATATCTATGGTCTCAAGATCAAGAGAATCAAGAGTGATAATGGGACGGAGTTTAAGAATGCACAAATGGACGATCTTTGTGAAAACAAAGGTATTCATCATGAATACAGTGCTCCGTATACCCCACAACAGAACGCTGTCACCGAACGCAAAAACAGGACTCTAATAGAAACGGCGAGAACAATGCTTGCGGACTCAAATCTTCCAGTAATGTTCTGGAACGAAGCAATTTACGCAGCTTGTTATACTCTTAATCTTGTTTTAACGATGAAGAAGTTTGGCAAAACTTCTTATGACCTGTTGAATCGTCGAAAGCCGAATTTAGAGTATCTAGAACCGTTTGGAGCTCCTTGTACTATGCTTAATCCATCTGAGAAGTTCGCACCAAAGGCTGAAGAAGGATACTTTGTTGGATATGCAACCCCGCTCAAACGGGTATTCAACAAAACAACTCGTCAAGTCGAGGAGTGGGCTAACATTGAAGTGCAACGGTATACTCAGAATTTACAGGGAAGCGGTCCAGACTGGATGTTTGATTACAAAGATTTCTTTGAATCATTCAACCTAGATAGCTTGGTTGAAGAGGCTGTATTACATTTATATTACAAGGTCGAAAACGCAGTGACATCACCGTTGGTGCGTCCGATTACCGTGAACCCCCAAGCAGCTTCTAATGATACCAATATTCCTGTTGCTGAAGAAGAGGTATTCCAAGAAGCTTCCACAACTTTGAATGCATCAGAATCAGAAGATGACGACGATGATGTTACAAGTGAAGCTATCTTAGATCATGCTACAGTGACACCACTAGTAAACCCAAATACAAATGGTGCTTCATCATCGAATGTGGGTAATGATCTGGTTTCTGCAGAGAACTTAACTACTCAGACGGGAGTCCAAGTACCAGATTATCCGGAATCTTGGATACATCGAATTCACCCGATCGAGCAGGTTATTGGTGATCCTGGTAGCAGTGTGATGACGAGAGGTCAATTAAGGAATGCTAACTCACCGGAAAACCTTGGCAATCTTGCTTTATATGCCAAAATACAAAAATCAGGTTTTCAGAATGACTGGTCGTTTGCTTGTTATGTTTCGCAGGTTGAGCCGCAGACTTACAAGGATGCTCTTTTGGATGACGCTAGGGTGGAAGCAATGCAAGAGGAGTTGTTGCAGTTTCAGAAACTTGGCGTTTGGACACTGACAGATTTGCCCCCAGGACGAAAGAAGATTGGAACGAAATGGGTATTCAAATGCAAAAAGGATGATAGAGGAGTGATCGTACGGAACAAAGCTCGTTTGGTTGTACAAGGATTTCATCAAGTTGAGGGAATCGATTACAACGAGATCTATGCACCAGTTGCACGCTTAAAGGCTATCCGAATGTTTCTGGTGTTTGCATCCTACAAGAAATTTAAGGTGTATCAAATGGATGTCAAGAGCGCGTTTCTCTATGGTGTGGTCAAGGAGGAAGTATACGTAGGTCAACCACCAGGCTTTGAAGATCCTATTCACTGGGATAAGGTTTACGTATTGAACAAAGCTCTCCACGGGTTGCACCAGGCTCCAAGGCAATGGTATGAGGAGTTGAGCACGTATCTTCTTTCAAACGGATTCAAGCGAGGTTTGGTAGATTGCACACTGTTCACCAAACGAACAGGCGATGACTTGCTTCTAGTCCAGATTTATGTTGACGATATTATATTTGGTTCTACTAACGAAATTCTTTGTAGAGAATTTGAACGTGTTATGCAGGAAAAGTTCGAAATGAGCGCAATGGGAGAGATGTAGTTTTTCCTAGGCTTGCAGGTGGAACAAAGACCAACGGGGATCTTTATTCACCAGACTAAATATGTTTCTGAAGTCTTGAGCCGATTCCAGATGGATGATTCGAAGCCGATGGATACCCCAATACAGCCTAATCACAGGATTGGTGTTGACGCTAAGGGGGAGCTAACTGATCCATTTACATACAGAGCAATCGTCGGATCTCTGATGTATCTCACTGCCTCCAGACCAGATATAATGTTTGCCACATGTCTCTGTGCACGTTATCAATCGAAGCCGAAACATAGTCATCTTGCAGCAGTCAAACGTATCCTTAGATATCTGAAGGGTTGTCCGTCGAGAGGACTATGGTACCCCTAATGATGATAATTTTGACCTAATCGCTTTTAGTGATGCAGATTGGGGTGGCTGTGACAAAGACAGCAAATCCACAACAGCTGGATGCCAGTTTATGGGGAGCAGGCTCGTGACCTGGCAGTGCAAGAAACAGACCACAGTTGCATTATCCACATGTGAAGCAGAATACGTTTCAGCATTGAGCTGCTACTCACAGGTTTTTTTGGATACAACAACAGATGGTGGACTACGGTTTGCAATTTCTTAAAACCCCTATTTACTGTGATAATGAAGCCGCAATTGCGTTAACAAAAGACTTAGTAAATCACTCAAAGGCTAAACATATCCGGATCAAATATCATTTTATCCGTGATTGTTATGCTAAAGAGTTGATCGATATGGTCAAAATCCACACTGACTATCAACGTGCAGACCTTTTTACCAAAGCTTTTGATAAATCAAGATTTGAATATCTTTTGAAAGCTAATGGTATTAAAGAAAAACAAGACTGATCACCACCTCAGTTTATCACTTTTTAGTTTAGTTTTTACTGCTTTTCAGAAAAATTTGAAAATCCAAAAACATTGAAAAATTTCAAAACACATAAAAATTAGAAAATTTTTGTTGACTGCTATATCTTCTTCCCTTAGATTAATGCCGTCAGATTTCTGTGAACAAACGATATCTGGGCAGTCACATATTTGAAATGCTCCAGCTTATCCTTGGGAACAGTAAACTCAAAAATTTATAAAAATCAGAAAAATCCAAAATGATTTCCTGGAGAAAAAGGGGAAATGATAGTACAGCAGTAGGGATCTGACACATTCTAAACAAATGTAATGCAATATAGGGCGTGTGTCTGAGTCTGTGTGATGTGCTGGTAGGCTTCGTAGACCTATTACTGCGTGCCTGATACATACATATCAAACTAATTGTTGTGTGGATGAACTCCTCATGGGCATATGGTCTTAGTACCGTAATTTCGTTTGATAGGGTATTTGTACAAAACTCGGAGGTTTTGTGTCGTTATGTTATTAGTTGTCTGCGGATAGCCTCTCTGATCTTCTGCTGTAAGTCATTACGGACTAAGTGCAAAGGGAGAGATGTAGTTTTTCCTAGGCTTGCAGGTGGAACAAAGACCAACGGGGATCTTTATTCACCAGACTAAATATGTTTCTGAAGTCTTGAGCCGATTCCAGATGGATGATTCGAAGCCGATGGATACCCCAATACAGCCTAATCACAGGATTGGAGTTGACGCTAAGGGGGAGCTAACTGATCCATTTATATACAGAGCAATCGTCGGATCTCTGATGTATCTCACTGCCTCCAGACCAGATATAATGTTTGCCACATGTCTCTGTGCACGTTATCAATCGAAGCCGAAACATAGTCATCTTGCAGCAGTCAAACGTATCCTTAGATATCTGAAGGGTTGTCCGTCGAGAGGACTATGGTACCCCTAATGATGATAATTTTGACCTAATCGCTTTTAGTGATGCAGATTGGGGTGGCTGTGACAAAGACAGCAAATCCACAACAGTTGGATGCCAGTTTATGGGGAGCAGGCTCGTGACCTGGCAGTGCAAGAAACAGACCACAGTTGCATTATCCACATGTGAATTAGAATACGTTTCAGCATTGAGCTGCTACTCACAGGTTTTTTTGGATACAACAACAGATGGTGGACTACGGTTTGCAATTTCTTAAAACCCCTATTTACTGTGATAATGAAGCCGCAATTGCGTTAACAAAAGACTTAGTAAATCACTCAAAGGCTAAACATATCCGGATCAAATATCATTTTATCCGTGATTGTTATGCTAAAGAGTTGATCGATATGGTCAAAATCCACACTGACTATCAACGTGCAGACCTTTTTACCAAAGCTTTTGATAAATCAAGATTTGAATATCTTTTGAAAGCTAATGGTATTAAAGAAAAACAAGACTGATCACCACCTCAGTTTATCACTTTTTAGTTTAGTTTTTACTGCTTTTCAGAAAAATTTGAAAATCCAAAAACATTGAAAAATTTCAAAACACATAAAAATTAGAAAATTTTTGTTGACTGCTATATCTTCTTCCCTTAGATTAATGCCGTTAGATTTCTGTGAACAAATGATATCTGGGCAGTCACATATTTGAAATGCTCCAGCTTATCCTTGGGAACAGTAAACTCAAAAATTTATAAAAATCAGAAAAATCCAAAATGATTTCCTGGAGAAAAAGGGGAAATGATAGTACAGCAGTGGGGATCTGACACATTCTAAACAAATGTAATGCAATATAGGGCGTGTGTCTGAGTCTGTGTGATGTGCTGGTAGGCTTCGTAGACCTATTACTGCGTGCCTGATACATACATATCAAACGAATTGTTGTGTGGATGAACTCCTCATGGGCATATGGTCTTAGTACCGTAATTTCGTTTGATAGGGTATTTGTACAAAACTCGGAGGTTTTGTGTCGTTATGTTATTAGTTGTCTGGGGATAGCCTCTCCGATCTTCTGCTGTAAGTCATTACGGACTAAGTGCAAAGGGAGAGATGTAGTTTTTCCTAGGCTTGCAGGTGGAACAAAGACCAACGGGGATCTTTATTCACCAGACTAAATATGTTTCTGAAGTCTTGAGCCGATTCCAGATGGATGATTCGAAGCCGATGGATACCCCAATACAGCCTAATCACAGGATTGGAGTTGACGCTAAGGGGGAGCTAACTGATCCATTTACATACAGAGCAATCGTCGGATCTCTGATGTATCTCACTGCCTCCAGACCAGATATAATGTTTGCCACATGTCTCTGTGCACGTTATCAATCGAAGCCGAAACATAGTCATCTTGCAGCAGTCAAACGTATCCTTAGATATCTGAAGGGTTGTCCGTCGAGAGGACTATGGTACCCCTAATGATGATAATTTTGACCTAATCGCTTTTAGTGATGCAGATTGGGGTGGCTGTGACAAAGACAGCAAATCCACAACAGCTGGATGCCAGTTTATGGGGAGCAGGCTCGTGACCTGGCAGTGCAAGAAACAGACCACAGTTGCATTATCCACATGTGAAGCAGAATACGTTTCAGCATTGAGCTGCTACTCACAGGTTTTTTTGGATACAACAACAGATGGTGGACTACGGTTTGCAATTTCTTAAAACCCCTATTTACTGTGATAATGAAGCCGCAATTGCGTTAACAAAAGACTTAGTAAATCACTCAAAGGCTAAACATATCCGGATCAAATATCATTTTATCCGTGATTGTTATGCTAAAGAGTTGATCGATATGGTCAAAATCCACACTGACTATCAACGTGCAGACCTTTTTACCAAAGCTTTTGATAAATCAAGATTTGAATATCTTTTGAAAGCTAATGGTATTAAAGAAAAACAAGACTGATCACCACCTCAGTTTATCACTTTTTAGTTTAGTTTTTACTGCTTTTCAGAAAAATTTGAAAATCCAAAAACATTGAAAAATTTCAAAACACATAAAAATTAGAAAATTTTTGTTGACTGCTATATCTTCTTCCCTTAGATTAATGCCGTTAGATTTCTGTGAACAAACGATATCTGGGCAGTCACATATTTGAAATGCTCCAGCTTATCCTTGGGAACAGTAAACTCAAAAATTTATAAAAATCAGAAAAATCCAAAATGATTTCCTGGAGAAAAAGGGGAAATGATAGTACAGCAGTGGGGATCTGACACATTCTAAACAAATGTAATGCAATATAGGGCGTGTGTCTGAGTCTGTGTGATGTGCTGGTAGGCTTCGTAGACCTATTACTGTGTGCCTGATACATACATATCAAACGAATTGTTGTGTGGATGAACTCCTCATGGGCATATGGTCTTAGTACCGTAATTTCGTTTGATAGGGTATTTGTACAAAACTCGGAGGTTTTGGGTCGTTATGTTATTAGTTGTCTGGGGATAGCCTCTCTGATCTTCTGCTGTAAGTCATTACGGACCTAGATCAGATAGGGTGTCTTTATAAAAGAGCTTTAAGCCAAATCCTAAAGTTGCCGAATTGAGGAACTTTTAATGTATTATGATAATCAAAGATTATCTATTACATCGTATCAATTACTGATGCAAATCATGATTGATATCAGCCCTCAACCTGGTAGAGTGCACATGTTACTTTGCTGCATTAATTTGCTGACCTGTATACCTCTGTGCCTCATACCTTGTAAATTACAGATGACGAAAGCATAATCACGCTTTACAATGAGTCTTTGTGCATTTACTTTTTGATACGGGAGTATGTCGTGTGTGTGGGAACTACCGACAATTACGTTTATACTATACATAATCGTATCAGTTTAAAGCACTGCACAAAAGTCTGCATGTGAGTTTATGTGGATCACAATATCAGCAATTGCCAGATCACGCATTGTCTTTAATGATAATATATCAAAAAGATCAACGGTGTGATCAGATTTCTCAATAACTGATATGATCCCTTTACCGGAAATCCCAAAACATTTACTACTTTATCTTTACATTTCTGCATTTTATATTTCTCGTCAAAAATTACAAATTCAAAAAGATTTTAGGTGTGTTTTAACATAAACTTTAGAAAATCCAAAAACATTTTACATTTCTATCTTATTTTTTATAGCTGATGGTGGTTGATGACGATTTTCTAAAACTTGATGGACCATTTGAGCTTTGTAATCTTTAAATGAGATATAATGATTGTTGGATGCTTAAAAGTTGGAAAATATTTTGAACAGGGCTCGATTTTGAGATTTGGTAAAATTTTCAAAAATTCCAGATTACTTTCGCCCCTTCGTTGGGTCGAAGGTGGAATTTTTCTGCTCATTCGTATGTTTCGTATGGGCGAATGTGAGTGTTCATGTGAAAATTTCACATTCGAACCTTTTTGCCACATTCGAACCTTTAACTAGGGTCGAAGGTGACAAAAGTATCACATTCGACCAACACAAACGGTCGAATGTGGAACCTATATAACTCAAAGTCTGCTCATTCGACCCCATTTAAAAAAATTTCAAATTTTCTGAGATTAAGTCCACTTGTTGCTCGTGATTTTTAGATTGTTCATTGTGTTCGTCTGAATCTACTGATCATTTTGCACCATCTTTTATAGGTTATCATCATGTTTTGACTGTTTAATCATTGATTTTCAGTTCAAGCCCTAACCGACTGAAAACATGGATTCAACCGTGTTAATGGGACTAGTTTTTGATAGGGATTCATTGATTCAATGTTTTAGGGGGGAATATACAAAAACATTGGGTTAAACATAACCAGATTACATAATCGATTGTTTAAGTTCATTGAACCCTAGTTTTTGAATTAAAACAAAGAATCAATAAATGATTGATGAAATTGATTGTTAGAAAAGCTTAATCGGTTAGTTTAGATGCTATCCGAATCAAAATGGCGGTTTAAAACAATCAAAATCATACTTTGAAATCTGAGGAAGATGAACAGTCTTCCTTCGCCCCTTAACAAACGATCGAATGTGACAGTTTGGGCGAAGGAGGGTGTTTATTTGGGCGAATGAAGTATAAGTGGTCGAATGAAGAAATTTTTCAAAATATTTTACATTCGAACCTTTAAATCTTTACCTTCGTACCTAGAATCTCTCATTCGCACCAACGAACTGGTCGAATGTAGGATTTGAAAACCAAAATTTTTCAAGTTTTTGTTTTGTCCGTTTTTAACATGTTTGTTTTGATTTGTTTTGCAGCTTTACAATGTCTGAACAGGAAAGTGCGAGTGTTCCTGCTGGATCATCTTCACAGACAGCTGAGAAGGAAAAGAGTGTCGATTTACCGTTTGAATCTGCACACAACTGCTGTGCATATTTAGGCGATGTGAAGAAACACACTGAGTTTGCCGGAATTATTGAGTTCTTGAAGCGAAGTAGAGTGATTGACGCTATTGCTACACCAACCATTATTTACCGTGATCACCATCAAGAGTTCTGGGCTAATGCTAAGATGGACTTCTGGGATAACGAATCGTCACTCGTTAGTAAGATTCAGGGGAGCTGGTGATTGTCTCTGAGAACGATATCAGAGAGGCGTTAAAGCTAGAGGATGAGAAGACAGACCCAGAGAGTTGACATGGACTGAACAACGGAAATGCTTTCTAAGAATGAAGTATAACAGACCAATCACTCACTGACGGTTCGTTACATAAAGGAAAGCTTTGTCCTCAGTTCAAATATTTGGCACATGTGATGATTCATGTTTTCGGATCAGCAGATGGTGGATATGATTTGATGAGAAAGAGTATCAGCTCATTGATGGTAGCTTTGATATTGAACAAACCGTTCAATGTTTCTGGGATGCTGATGGAGCACATGTTAGAACCTATGAGAGGGATAAGGAGCAGGAAATTCTTATTATATCCTCGATTTCTTCAGATGATATTTGATTTGAAGTACAAGAAGTTGAAGAGAGATCCGAAACATATTATTGTTCAGGAGCATATGAATCTAAACACTCTGGCTAGGATGAAGGCTTATAAGGATGTGCCAGGGAATGAACGACCACCGTTGAAGAATCTATTTGGTCATTTGATCAAGATAGATTATGTAGACCCAGGTAAGGATAAGGTGAGGCATGCTGACAGTGGATCAGATGAAGACAATCCTTTACATCCAGTAGACCCTGATGCTAAACGAAAGCGTCAAGTGGTGAATGTGGGAGCAAAGAGTGGTAAAGGTAAAGAAAAAGAAACTGAAGCAGAAGCTGAACCAGCTAAGAAGAAAGTTTCAAGATTACATAAGAATATGGCGAAGAAGGGGTTGCACTTGGTGGATGAGGCGTCTTAGATTCTGAGGAGATGCAAGTGGATGAGAGATGGGATTCTGACGCAGAGATAGTGAAGAGCATCACGCCCAAGGCCACTGTGGCTGGTGAGTCTGTCAGTCTCAATAAGTCGTTGGAGGAACAGAGAACTAAAAGTCCAATTCATTTAGACGAAACTGATGAGGGATTAGGATTGGGATCAGGAGATTTTCCTGGATTGCCAATGCAAGGGGAGAAACAGAATAAACCCCAGTTCAAGAAGAAGGAGAAGGTATTGAAACCCAAGGAGAAGAGAGCTAGAGAAATTGAATCACTGATTGCTGGAAAGAAACTACCACCAGCATCTAGCTCAAAATCACCGGTTGCTACTCCAGTTGCAAAGAAGCAGAAGACAACATCAGGTACTGAGAAAGAGACTGATCTACCTGTTGATGAATTTAATAATGCACTGGATAGAGTGATAAAGAAGATAAAGAAAGGGAAGTTGCTTGCTGTTGCTGAAGCTTCTACACCAAAGGTCACAGTTGATAGTGATGTGATGAACGTTGTTGTAACCTCACGATTTTTCCCATTTATTTTGCATTAAAGTATTTCCCGATCCATGATATAAAGTCTGATTTATTTCTAAGTATTCTTATCTTTATCCGTGCACTCTATTTTTCTAAGTTCCTTTTATCATTGTACTTAAAAAAAAAAACTTCAATCATGATATATGTCCTATCCTAATTCTATTTATAAAATCGTCATTTTATAAGACGGTGTTTTTATTTTCTAATTCAAACTAATGATTTATTTTATTTCTTATTTAAAGCTAATCATTTTTCCAATTACATTTATAATTTCAAACAAGGAAGATATAAATTCGTTTCAAAATATATATATATATATATATATATATATATATATATATATATAGGAAAGGGTTATCTTGAGAACGCTAAATATTGTGAGAACCGTGAGAACAAGTAAAAAATTAATCAAAATCAAATTTTTTTAATACAAATCTCATTATAATCAAAATACAACATTAATAAATGAATTTTTTTTTTTACAAATAATTCATCTTTTCTTGCAAAAACACTTTCAAATTAAGTTTTTACACATGTGTAAATGACACAGTTTATACATGTATAAACAGTAAATTTATACATGTGTAAAAACAAATTATTTTTGTATACGTTTGAATTTTTACGTGTAAATTGTGTTTTTGAGATTGTATTTTAGTAAAAAAGACAATTGTAAAAAGAAATTTTGAATTTGAATGGTTTTAGATGCCGTTCTCACGGTTCGCACGAAATATAGGTGTTCTCAAATTAACTTTCACCTATATATATATATATATATATATATATATATATATATATATATATATATATATATAGGGGATGGTTCAATAGAGAACTCATTTTATTGAGAGAACTCGAGAACTCCTAATTAAATACAAAAAAATATCATAAAAAAATCATAACTCAAAATTTAAGTAAAAAAATAGAAAACTAGTTCGGAGCTTCTCTTTCCCACGTCATACCCGTTCGGAAAAAAAATAAAAAAATAATAAAAAAACACACCTAAAAAACACTACTGCACATGTGTAGTATAACCCAAAAGCCTAAACCACCTACCCCCAACTTACCCCCACCCAAAAACCTAATTCCTCCCCACCCACCCCCACCCTCACTAAAAAACCCAAATCGCTTACCCAAAAACCTAAACCACCCATCGACCTCCTACCCAAAAACCTAAACCCATCCCACCCACCGCCTACCAAAAACCTAAGCCCCACCCGTCACAACCAAAAACCTAACCCCCACCAAAAAACCTAACCCCCTACCCAAAAACCTAAACCCACCTTACCCACCCCCACCCTACTCCTAAAAACCGAAACCTTACAAACTAAATTAAAAAAAAAAACTAACCCTAAAAGCTAAACTAAACCCAAAAACTAAACCTTAAAGCTAACCGGACATTTACTACACAGGTGCATTAGAAGTCGCCTATTTTTTATTTTTATTTTTTTTATTTTTTTTCTGAACCAGGATGACTGGGAAAGAAAAGCTCCGAACCAGATTTTTGGTTTTTGACTTAAATTTTGAGTTATGATTTTTTTTTCTTAATTTAAGTAGGAGTTCTCGAGTTCTCTCCCTAACTATGAGTTCTCAATTGAACCTTCCCCTATATATATATATATATATATATATATATATATATATAGGGGAAAGTTAATTTGAGAACACCTATATTTCGTGCGAACCGTGAGAACGGCATCTAAAACCATTCAAATTCAAAATTTCTTTTTACACTTATCTTTATTACTAAAATACAATCCCAAAAACACAATTAACGCGTAAAAATTCAAACGTATACGAAAATAAATTGTTTTTACACATGTGTAAATTTACTGTTTATACAAGTGTAAACTGTTTCATTTACACATGTGTAAAAAGTTAATTTTAAAGTGTTTTTGCAAGAAAAGATGTATTATTTGGAAAGAAAACTCATTTATTAATGTTGTATTTTGATTATAATGAGGTTTGTATTAAAAAAAAATTGATTTTGATTGATTTTTTACTTGTTCTCACGGTTCTCACAATATTTAGCGTTCTCAAGATAACCCTCCCCTATATATATATATATATATATATATATATATATATATATATATATATATATATATATATATATATATATATCAAAGCCTAGAGTCAACAGTCAAAGTCTTGACAACATAATTCTTGGAGTCAAAGTCTTGTATAGAAATGAAACAAACAAGTTGAACCATAAAGTTTATATCAACCATTTCCTGACCCAACTCTCTATCGATCTCTTGTGGGTTGGCGTGTGCTGGATTAATCCGTCTACAAACCCGTATTGAACTAGCGGTTTCGCAACATCCACCACCGTCGTGAACCACATTCCATACCTTCTCGGTCTCCTCCCTTCTGCTTGTGTCAAACGGACGCCGCTCCGTCCTCCCGACAAGCCACCGGTAACCGACAACCGTCAACTCCAGACCACCGTCCCTTAATGGTCTTAATCTCTGGCGCTCGCCATCACCGCCTCTTCCTCCGACACTGTGAGTCTTATATTCTTTTTTCTCGATCTCGAGCTTCCTGCCAAACTCACATATGAAGATGTGTTTAAGGTGCCCTTTGTTCCTAATTTGGTCAAGTTTGGGAAGTTGTTGTTTAAGAAACTAATAATTGGGGCACATGGACTATCATATCCTTTATACTAAATAAACTTCATATCTCAACTTTTCTTTTGCATCTTATTTGAAGTTTAAAACATTTTCTTTTTCTAATAATTATTTAAAATGATAAACCTATATCAAATTATTTAATGTTTGTCATCCAATTAACTATTTTTTTTACTACTAGTTTAATACTTATAAGTTTTTGTTCAAACTAATTTTATTAAATTATTTTAATCTATGAAATAAAAAAAAAAACATACTGTTATAAATGGGTCATTGCAATTTACGTAGCATGTAAATCTCTTAATATGAAACTCATTTTAGATAATCATTGTAATTGAAATAATTATCCTACGCCCTTAAAGTATTAAAATCTATTTATTATTTTTTTCTATAAACGTATACAATTGATTATATATTTTGAACAATTTCCATTAGAACTTGTTTTATCAAACAATTAACTAAAACTTTTTATGATTAGTTTTTTTTTATGATTTATGTTACACTCCTTTTATTACGTTTCAAATAAATTAGGAACCCTAGAAATACTTGTAGACTAGAAAGACTTATTTATTGTCTTAAACATAGGGTAATACTTGGTAACGTTGGACTACACTTATTCTATTTCACAAGACTTAACACTTTGCTAAGGTGAGTTTACGTAACCTTGTTTATGCAATTCTTTATGCTTGAAACTTTATACTTAAGCAATTCTACATACATGTCTAGTTGTAAACTTTAATGCCTCATGACTTAGACAAAGACTATTAGACTTAAACTTCAACTTACATAATAATTAGCTGTGGCCAAGCCGGCGATATACAATGATAGATCTATTGGATTGACAACCCCAACTAGATTCGTTGACCATTTCTATGGGGAGCGCGGGTGATTGTTATCGTTCCAAACTTTATAAGGAGAACCGTGAATGCGGGATGGACCTAAACTTTATAAGGAGAACCGTGAATGCGGGATGGACCTAAACTTTATAAGGAGAACCGTGAATGCGGGATGGACCTAAACTTTATAAGGAGAACCGTGAATGCGGGATGGACCTAAACTATATAAGGAGAACCGTGGATGCGGGATGGACCTAAACTTTGTCGGAGGATTGATTATGTGCATATTACACTTCATGTTTATTCATGTAGACTTAAACTTACATTAGACATATGAATTGCTAAACTTTTATTCTTCTAAAACTTATTGCTTGACTTGGCTAATGTATTCTCACCAACTTCTAGTTGACCCCCCCATTTTTCCAACTCAACAGGAAATATTGATGCTTGAAGTCTAAAGCTAGCATGAGGAGTTATTTGAAGTTTTAAGTTTCGTTTGTTTGTTTGATGTATTAGACTTTAATGTAATTCAATATTGTAATGAAATAAAGGATTATTTAAACTTATGTATTACCATGAGCTACTGAACAATCATTCATACGTGACACCTCGATGTTTCCGCCATCGGTTGGGGTGTTACAGCTGTGAACCGGAAGCTAGCTGACATGATGAAAATAATCAATCAGCAGCAAGCAGAGATCGAGCAATTGAAAAACAACGACAAGAAAATGCTAGACGTTGTTGAAACATCTCATGACAATCAGGAAACACTTGAAGCTGAGATTAAACGACTTAGTAAAGAAAACAAGAAGTTGTTAAAACACGAACAGAGGAACACCAGAAGATTTATTGCACTAAAAGAGGAGAATAAGAAGCTGAAAGAGAGTAACAAGAATATGGATAACTTTATTAAAGACTTGTACTCTAGAGCTCCTCAACTGCAAGCTGGTGAAGAAGACAAAGAACGTGATGAAGAAGAAGTTGATTTCGAATCATCGGAGAATGAAGAGGAAGAAGATGAGGAGTTAGATGATGATGCTGGTAAGAGATCTCAGAAGAAAAAGAAAGATGATGGTGACGATGATGGTTCGGATGATAATTCTGGTGAAGGAAACAGCTCTGCGAGTTCAGGTAGTGATGATGATGATGATGACAATACTGATAAGTACAAATGTGAGAAAAGAGGATCTGGAAAAGGTGAAGGATGATCCAGTTCAAAAGCTCCTGGAGGATCTGTTGATGATACAGTCTTTTGGAATGAGAAGCTAAGATCGCTATCAGATGAAGATAAGAAGATGTATCGCCAGATGTTAACAGATAGAGTCTGGACGATAGATATGACTAGCAGATTTTCTGAGATCTTTGAATCCAGTGACAGGATGCTTGAATTGGAGTATGACAATCCAGATTTGGAGGATGGAGAAGTTTCTGCGGCGATGTCAAAGGAGATATTAGAAGGTTTGGCGAAACAGGTTGGGAAGACGTTGGAAGAATTATTGGCTGATAATCAGATTCCCAATTTACCTGAAAAAGAAGCCGGTAATCATTCAGATGATCGTGATGTGCCTGTATTCGAGGAGGTTGAAATTGAAGATATAACGAGTGAAGAATATCCAAAATATTTCAAGAAGGATAAAGATTCTGGATTTGCTGAGTTTACTGATGAGTTGCTGAAAGAAGCCAAGAAACTTGCTCGTGAAAAGAGTAAGAGATTTATGGAAGAAGTATTTCCAGGGCAAGATAAACCGAATATAGAACAATCTGATAGTTTGAAGGAATTATTGAGGAAACTGAAGGAGAAAGAAGCAAATCGTCCCAAGACAGAGATCCAGGGAAGTTTCTATAAGTTACACAACGAGATGTTTAAAGGAAAAGCGTTGGGATTGAAGTTTGTAAAACAGTTGAAATGTGTAGCTGTTAAGTGGGAGAAAGGAATACTTTATTTTGAAAGATTCCACGATTTGAAGACTCTTCCATACTGGGCGATTCGAGATATATGTAGACATCAGTTGACTAGATCCGTGAACGATCATATTGCTTATTTTGCTGATCGTACGAGGGAAAGCAGTACGAGATGGAATTTGTTCACTCCTCAGTATCCTAAGCAGATTGTTCATAAGAAATAGATTGATGAGATAACCAGAATGCCTAAGGTGACGTTGAAGTACAAACCACCTAAAGTGTTGAAACACATTCCGTTGTTGCAGATCCCACAACACTTTGCTAAAGACTTTATCTGGTGGTACTATGACCGGAAAACTGCAGAGGCTGTGATTGTTTTGAAAGACGGTGTGAAAGATTACAAGAAGATACACATATTTGATCCTATGTGGTTGATTAACTGCTCACATGAGGATATCATTATGTTGTATTATAATCCGATTTACAGTGAAGTGAAGGATTGTGATCAAGCAAGCAAATACCAACGGGTGGTATTCCTATGCTTTGCTCGTGTCATAAATGTTGGATGTGATTATGACAAGAAGTTGGGTAAGTTCGTGAAGATTCAAGATGTTCCTGATGTCAAAAAGAAGAAGCCGAAACAAGTTTATGCACCGGTGATGACCTTAGAACAAAAGAAACAATTACACATAAAACTGATGAACAAAAGGATGGACCAAGAACGTAAACAATCCAAGCAATAGTTGAGGGGGAGTTTGTAGATGCATTTTGTGCGACTAATGCTTTGGATTACATTTAACATATGTTTATGTGTTTAGTCGAATGGTCGAAGGAAGAATCATATGGGCGAAGGAGTGTTTTTGAACGGGCGAAGGAAGCTCAAAGGTGCGAAGGAGAACTGGAGGTCGAAGGTAGAAATAGATTTTTATGTATTGCTTGGTTCGACCAGTGTGATTGGTCGAACCTGCACATTCGACTATACTATATGGGCGAATGTGCAGGCCTATATAAGGTCAAGTTCATTTTTCAAATGGAACTTTTGTCATTTTTGTTTCCCTCCAGTCTAGTGTTCTCCCTAGGGTTTTGAGTCAACTTTGTTCACGTCTTTAATTGATTATATACATCATTTTAACGTGTAATTGAGTTTGATAATTAATGAAATGAATGTTTTGAAGATGATTTCTGCGTTTTGTTGATATTATTATCATATTGTAACTGATTCAAGGATTCCGCACTTGAATTAGTAGACTTGTTTGATCAACTTGATTGTTTTTCTCAATCCGATCCTCCTACAGGTGAAAATGAAAAACACGGGAAAAGGCTCAACAAGGCTCACTAAATGAATATGTTGGGTGTGGTATGTAAAGGAAATGAAAATGGTTAAAACAAAGAGGTTTTCCTAATGCCTCAATCATCTTTATGCTACGAATCCACTCGAGGCCGAAAGATGTATACGTACCACCAGTTTTATATTGCAAAATTTATCCGGCACGCTCAACTTTTGCCCACAAAAACATGAGCAAAAATAATACTAAAACTAATAAGGCTAAAAAATAACTCAAAGCATCATCAAGGTTATGAAAGATAGTGAACGTGAAAATAGTTAATAAAGGGTTTATTTTATAGTAAGGAGATTATGTAGCAGTGTAAATCGTGGGGTTTGGATCAAAGGTTAGAATCTAGCGTATGAGAAAACATGATTGTGATAAATACCAAAAATTGTAAAAGTTCGAACAAGTTGAAAATAATTAGGTGGCAATGGAGATTAAATTTTGTTCATGAGGATGGAAAGATCTTATCATATTTCTTTTTAAAACTGGTTTCTTATATAAAACAAAAGTTGCTAAATAGTACAAACTAAGTGGCTTTAGATCAGAATATTTTAGTTTAGTTGATGATTTTAAACACAACGTTAGGTTTTATAGATCAAGGTGACATTATATCAAAATCCTTTCTTAAGTATTAATTATGGTTTTAGTCTTTGAATGCCAACTGTTTGACCCGTCGGATTTAAGGGTCTTACATTTGGCCGGCCGGAGAAGACGACGAGGGACTGGGGAAGACAAGCTCATGGGCCGGTTTCATTTCTTGGGTTTGGGCTTGACTGGGTGGGCCAATTGGTTGATTGGGTTAAGAACGTTTTGACAAAACAAAAATAATTAGATTATTTATCTTTATTATTATTATTATTATTATTATTATCATTATTATTATTATTATTGTTATTATTATTATTAGAAAATAAAGATGGTTCAAATATCTAGTTGGGAACAAAATTCGCGATGTTACATCCCATGTGAGTTTAGGAAACGCCAAAGAGCCCCCTCAACGAAAACCAAAATAAGGTTTTTAAAGTGAACACAACTCTACTAAGCGAAACTTAAAAATCGGGAATTTACGGGCGTTACAAGTCTACCCCCCTTAGAAAAGGATTCGTCCTCGAATCCTACTACACGACAAACAAGTGTCTCTCTACTCACTCGGTAATTTGCCTAAGGTAATGGTTTCAAGTAATGAATCTAATCTACGGCCATAATGCGGTAGATACTAAGCTCTTACTAGGCCCCAATCAAGCAAAACGAGAGTACGAAGCTTTAAGTCATACAGGTATACAGGTATCAGTCACGACATCACATACAGATTAAAGGAAAGAGGCAAAAGGTTAGATTAGAATAAATCCAGTGTTAGATACCTGTCACAACTTCTGTATCCTCTTGCGGTTTCTTCCCCTTGCACCTATTGGCAAGATGACCTGTGCCCTTACACTTATAACATACCAAAGTCGGACACTGATAGTGGGGGTGACCCGCCTTCTTACAGCAAAAACAAGTATCAGAACCCTGTTTGTTATCCCCATTACTACCTCCAGTATCCGTATCTTCGGTCTTCACCTTCTTGAGAGAGGGTCCTGTAATGTCTGCCCCATTTCTCTTCCCATCAGAGTTGCGGTTCTAGTTCCCACTCTTTTTGCATTCCAAGACACGTTCAGTATCCCTTTGCTCGTACAACGTACCACTCATAGCTACCACCTGACGAAAAGAGTCCATACTAGTAGTCACAACACCCCGGCGTATATCCAACGGTAATCCCTGAACGTACCTCTTTATCCTCTTCGCTTCTGGTGTAACCATTTCCGGAAACAGGCGGGCCAACTCATTAAACTTGGATGTGTACTCTTTGTGGGATAGATTCCCAGCTTCAAGGTTGACAAACTTCCTCTCCAACTTATCCAACTCATGAGTTGGGCAGAATTGCTCAATAACCAACTGCTTCAGCTTATCCCAACTCATCCTCCTAACTGCCCTATTACCCATAGCCTGTGTTAAGTTATCCCACCAACATAAGGCCTCAAATACAAACGAATGAGCCGCAAAAGTCACCTTGTCTTCATCTTGACACTTACTTATTCGCAGCACGGCCTCCATTTCACGTATCAATTGATGGGCTGCTGAAACATCTTTATTGCCATCAAATGCGGGTGGGTTACACTTTTTGAAATCCCCATAAGTGCAACCTCGAATGACAATCCGATTAGCTCGAGCTCGATCCTCATCACTGGAATAAATAGGTTCGGGTTCCCGGTGTCCCTTCCCGTATCCCTGTCTGGCATCCCTGTCAGGCCCAGTCGCGGCCTTAACCGCCTCAGCAATAATCATAGGCATACCGTTGTGAAGAACCTGATACACCTCATCCGCGATCGCCTCTCTAATTTCGGATCCCAGCACGTCATGGTTATTAGTGTTTGACTCAGGAGTGGGTTCCCGTTCAGAAGTGGGGTTAGGATTACGGCCACCCCCGCGACCACCCCCACGAGCACCACCACGATTACCACGACCGCCCCTAGATGACCGTGTTTTTGCCATACTACCCTTCAAGACAAAACCATCACATGATCAGTCACAAGTATATTTAGAATGTAAAAGTAAGGGTAAACTTCTAATAATGTTGATCAAGTGCGATTAACTGTTTACTTTACTTTAGTCACACTAAACACAACAAGCTATGGTCACATTAAGGGTTTGTCTACACACGAGTATTTGATAAATACAAATACACAAAATAATTATTTATTAAACTTTAAAGGTTACCTCTTGGCGTGCAGCTACTCAGCAGTTGACATTTCTTAGTATTAGTCTGGCCCCATATCAGATTCGAGTTTGAGCACAGACTGCACGAATCCCTCGAACCATTGCTCTGATACCAACTTGTAAGACCCTCAAAACTAACGGGTCAAACAGTTAGCATTCAAAGACTAAAACCATGAATTAATACTCAAGAAGTCTTATTTATTATCAGAAAACACGCAGCGGAAAAATAAATAGTTTGAGTTATCCAAACATGAAATTCCCATAACGGGTCAAAGCATATTCGTAGAACAAACAATAAGTTAAGGAAAAATAGTTTTAAAATAAATAAAGTAGGCTCTTTTATTTCGAAATGTCAACCGCCTCTAAGTAGTCCTACAACAAGCCAAGGCGTCCCTTTTATTCTGCAAGTACCTGAAATCAAACTAATATGCACGCAAAGTAAGGCGAGCTGAGTGAATTCAAGTTTTATAGATTTTGAGTAAATTGTTAAAATATGGTTTAACCAAAATAGTATAACCCCAAGACTTTACTCACCAAATATATAATAAGTGCATACCGCTTAATCACCACAGAATACAATTCAGTACCCTTAGGTAAAACAAAAACTAGAGATTAGAGTAGGCATATCCTACTTCTATCATAACTCGGGTTATAAAAAAATAAACAGTAAACATTATTTAAACCGAAGCTAGAGATCAAAGCAGGCATATCCCGCCTATGCCATAACTCAGTTGATATGAGAATCATATAATACGAACTATGTAACAATCCGAACTCAAAACCAAGACCAGAGATCAGGGCGGGCATATCCCACCTCTGACATAGCCCGGATTATAAGGTCAGGCAGTCGACGAACACAACCTATATATATATAAATACCTAGAAATTCCTGTATACTGTACAAACATAAAAAATATCAGTCAAGACCAAGCCTGGTCAAACAAGTGCGGACTCAACTACAGGTTTAAGACATCAAGCGCATTCCGCTTATCATATAAGACTTAAACCATAAGTATGAATCAGAGCAGACGTACCATATAACTATCGTAGCTCAAGTTATAATGTCAACCGTCATACACAGTTTATATATGTATAAATATATAGTAAAGAATTAAACCTAATCAAGTATAAATCAAGGCAAATCCCGATCTAACAAGCAAGGTTCCACATACATTTTCAAGACATGCATATTAGCCCAAAATGTTTTAAAACAGTAAAAAGGGCACATGAATTCACCTTATTATGCGGCTCGTGTCACGATTAGCTAAGAACTCTAACTGAGACGTGTGCCGTCAATAATCTGGTACATTATACATAGCATTACTCACACTTTATATTTTGTGTGGGTAGCTTACTAGTGATATCCTCATAGTAGTGGCATGCTAATGAGAGATTTTTATTATAAAAAGAGATTTGTATGATCATCCTTATATAACCTAATGAGGGTTTTCGTATGACCCGAACCCATAGCTACATGCATTCAACCACACGATTAACATTTTTATTAAAAAAAAAACAACCACACGGTGTTTTTCTCAACCATGCATGCTGTCATGAATACTTCAAAACACTTTATATTACACACAAGTCACCTCCTTGTGTTTTTCTCAAAGTCAAACACACTATTAATAAAATTATTAATAAAATTATGTGTTAGGATTATTATTTCAAATTATGCACAATTCAAAGAACCATACAATATTAAACGTACAAATGTACAACTTAAAAAAAAAAGGACACAACCATGCGCCTACTAGTTTGTTCAAAGCATCACCTCTTTGAAAACCTCAGCTAACACAGTAATATCAAACTCGATCAAAACCATTTACATTAGTTTACTCAACATTCTAGCATGCCACATAGAAACCAAACCTTCCCTGGCTGCCAGGGCCTGGCAACCCCTTCCCACAACCGTGAGACCCGTACAGAAACACAAGTGAGTCTTACATTAGCACCCGAGTCGGGTTCGAACACCGCTCGTTTGCTAACTCAACCCTTAAACCATTGTGTCCCGTACATGGAATGTCCATCAACCAACTAGTCGATTTCCATTCCATGATTGCTACTACATCACAACAGGAGAGTTAGAAGCTACCTGGGATCGCAAAGATTGGCTATTAATCTCGCCACGAACCACTGAAAGATCTCATACGGCAACCCGGCAATGAGGTTTTGTTTCAGATCTTAGTTTAAGAGTAGGATGAGTTTTAGAGTTCTTGTTGTTGAAGACTAAGTTAAAAATCAAAGGAAATAATAATATTACTACCTTCTGATGATCGTGAACAAGAACAAAGGAAAAGAAGGATTAACAAGTTGCCACCTTGTTCCCTTAGTTGTTTTGTGGACGCCGCTAAAGAGAAAAAAAAAAATTAGTAATATGATATTAAGGTAGGGTTACGGTTGTTTCCTTAGGAAAAAGTAGATGAATATGAGGGTGGTAGACTAGGGTTGGAGATGGGGTATATTAAATAAGAGTGGGGTGTTTGAAAAGTTTAGCATAAGCCCCCTTCTAGTTTGACCCCCAATGTGTCTTGCTCCCAAAGTTATCCCATGTGAGTTTAGGAAACGCCAAAGAGCCCCTCAACGAAAACCAAAATAAGGTTTTTAAGGTGAACACAACTCTACTAAGCGAAACTTAAAAATCAGGAATTTACGGGCGTTACAAAATGTGTCCAATGGGTAAAGTTAAACAAAACAAATGAAAAAAATTTAAGATTTCACACAAACACACACTTGACCTAAAACTCCATAACAAGCTCAATGCAAGCTAAATTCAAAGGGATTTCACCTGCATTACCCTTGTAATGGAACATCTAAGCCTACTAATCGTCTAGGGAGCCTCGAAACATGGTCTTGCGAATCCATGTTATGAGAAGAAGTTTGGGTGTCTTGATAGCTTCGTAGGAATTATCTTTAATCTATGAAAGACTATCTTTGACATGTATATGAATGAGAAACTTGATTTGATTGATTATTGACATCCTGGTAATATTGAAATTGAAATAGGAACGGATCCTTGTGGTCTTTAAGTCCAATAAATAACATTAGAAATATCTCACCTACCAAGAATATGATAATACACCTCAATGAAACTCGATTGCATTCGGGCATAGTTATGGCATAGATATTTTATTTGATAAACTTGTATGGTTATATGAAATCACGCCTAAGAACAAATACCTTAATGTATATGTGGATTACATAATATGGGTCCTAAGCTAGACACTTCAGGAAGCCGCACGAGTAAAGACTTGAAGCAAAAGGGGCACGAGTAATGTAAGTCAAAATCATGACTTTTACATCTTAACTATTCTGACTGAGTGTTTGAGGAATTTGAAAACAATTGTGATTCCCCGCGAAGCTTAAAATTTGAACATGTTACCATATCTTAAGTCGTATAGGTCAGGAGAGTGAGACTAAGTAAAATGGCACATGTGGCCATGGACACAAAAGCATCACTACAACGGTAGTATGACTAAGATGAATTCATACCTTACCAAGACGTTGGTATGGATGACTATTCGTGAATCACATGCTTACATCGGGGATCATAGATAGTTAAACTATATAGTTAATTCTTATCTATGCAAGATGAATGAATAGCCGTTTAAAGTGGAGTCACCCTTTCTTGAATCATGTAGATTATATAAAGATTATAAACTCAATTGTATGTTGGGTGGATTTTGTGATCAAACAACAAGCAATTGAGAATTTAGAAGTGCATAATGCATGATTTTGACATGAAGGGTATTTAAAGGGTCGGATAGATCATGTAGATAATAGTTGTGGTTATAATACTAGAAACCAAAGGAGGGTATGATCATGAGGTCTAATGACTTAGGGGCATGTGTTTTGAGCCAAAAACGATTACGAAAAAGTCCACGGGAATGGTTTTGACCTCATAGATTAACAAAGTCTTATGCAGGAAAATGGACATCAAAATTTGGCTAAGTATAAAAACCTGGAAATTGAGGCAAGTTATTGGGAAAAATAGGGTGTCGTGCCATGCGACGAGGTAGGGTTCCCCTATCGCGTGACACGAGGGGACTAAGACTCAAAAATTATTTTATTTATTTATTGTGTTTTCAATTCTAATTGATTCCAAGAATGTATAACAGTTATTTATCTTGTAAAACCCTAGGTATGGAGGTTTGGATGCCGGGAGATGATCATCCCATGAACTAAGGACCGAACACTAAAGACTCGATAGCTTCCGCATTTTTTTTGTACATGAACTAGTAAATAACATTGTGGGCCTTGTTTTGGATTTTAAACTTTTGTAAAGCATTGAATCACAAGTAGTCAAGGCCGCTTAGTGGCTATGTGTTTAAACATAACATATTCGCATAAACTTTGTTAAGCTTATTTTAAGACGTAAACTTTTAATAATTAATATAGTAATCGGATATGGCCTTTCAACCGTTAACCACCCCAACCGTAACCCAACCCACACCACCATTGTAACCCACCCCATCACAGCCCAAAACCGTCACACCCACCCCAACCCACAACCGTCACCCTCCCGATCCTCTCAACCACAACCACAACCGTCACCATGCCCTACACACTCAACGACCACTATCACCCTCCCCAACCCTCTCAACGGCCGCCGTTACAAATCCCAAGGCTAACATTGTAAAAAGGAGACACTGTATTTCTATACGCCGCGTATAGTAGGGATGAGATCGGTACCGTACCCGTACCTATACCCGTACCCGTACCGAAAATACCCGTACCGAATTTGAACAAAAGTGGGTACCGAGTACCGTAAAGAATATATAGGTACGGTACGGGTACGAGTATGGGTATCGGTACCGGTATTTCGGTACGGTACCCGTTTGGTACCATTTTGTTATTTTTTTCTTTTTTGAGCACTCGTACGGGTACCAAGTATGTAAACAATTACGAGTATCAATACTATACGAGTACCAAATTGAAAATTTTGGTACGGGTACCAATATGGTACATGTACCAAATAGGTAAAATTGATACGAATACCATAAATACCATAATACGAAGTAAAACATATAATCAAATTCAATAGTATATAAAATTCGGTACCCGTACCATTTTTTACCTGTACTCGTACCCGTACCGATACCGAACGTACCGAATACCGAAATCTGTAAAAGTGGGTACCGATACCTATACCGAGTACTCAAAATCGGTACAGGTACGTGTACCGGTACAGGTACGGTATGGGTACGGGTATAGGTACTCGGGAAAAAATGCTCATCCCTAGCGTATAGGGTCATATAGAAGGGTATAGCTTCAAAAGTCGCATATAGAGGAGTGTGCAAACAATTTTTAGGATGTATCTCTACCATGACCCTTTTTCTCAAATGCATTTAATCTCAAGAGGGTAGATATGATTACAACGTCACCATTTATTACCATATTCCATTTGTGTCCCAAACTACCACAGAGTAGGATTCAAAGGTTCCACTACATTTGTGTATAAATAACTAAATATATACATGTAATCAGACTATACAAACAAAGCAACATAGGTTAGAGTTGGGTTTATCAATGGCTGCAACTCCTGGTTTCCTCACAAACTGGCCATGGAAACCACTTGGAAGCTTTAAGGTACAACTCTCTATTGCACACCACCACCTTCGCCATACCCCTTCTCTTTGAGTATTCTTTGTGACATGTGAATCCAAATGTTACTTCAAACCTTCAATTAGTCAACATTTTTTTAAATTCTAAACAAAATTTTGTTAATTCAATGTTTCAAACTTTTTCTACAAACGATTATTGATGGTTAGGAACATAATGAGAATTGTCAAATCTTTATCTTTCTTGTGGGTGTAAATTCGACACGAACATTAAACTCGTGTCGGTCATAAGAAGCCGAATGCCTTTAATGTACTCGTGTGTTTACATAGATCATACGATTCATTTAACCTTAAAACATTCAAATTTATTAATAATATAGGTTCATTTATGCAACCACTTTCAAATGCAAAAATTTAATAATTATTTCTATATAAATTATGTGCTTGCTATATAACATTAGTCATCTATTAACAACTTTATTGCATTTTATGAAATGATTGAAGTATGTGCTATTGGCTCCATGGGTGGTGAAGAGTGTCTATGACTTCATGACAATGGATGTAAACACTAGAGATTCATTGACTATCCTCATTATTCTTTTACTCTTAACAAGAATGTTGCATAATCAAATTTGGATTTCCATCTCTCGATACAAAACCGCGAAAGGTCAAAACCGAATTGTTGACAAGACTATTGAGCTGGAACAAGTTGATCGTGAAAGAGACTGGTTCATTTCACTTCTTTCTCTTATTAACCTTTATAAATCTATATTTTTAAAAACGCATTAGTAGATCTATCGAAGCCATCATACGAATCGATTAAAATAACTAAAATGCCTTTTTTTTTTTCCAGGGATGACCAAATCATATTTAATGGGCTATTGTATTATTTGGTGAATTACTATTCAGCAGGTGCTCAAAACTTACCTATATGGAGGTTGGATGGGGTCATTATTATTGTAGTTTTACATGTGGGACCTGTAGAATTTTTATATTATTGGCTTCATAGAGCTCTTCATCATCATTTCCTCTATAACCGCTATCATTCTCATCACCATTCATCTGTAGCTACGGAGCCAATAACTTGTAAATCTCTCTCTCTCTATCTCTCTCTCTCTCAATACCAATATATACATACATATATATATATATATATAGGTAAGGATAAATTGAAAATCCACTTGACTTAAGAAAACTTAGAAAATCCATGTAAAAACCATTTAAAAAACTTTTTTTTTTTTTTTTGAAAAAATTACACAAGGTAACATACATATAATACAGAGACTACTAAAGATATATACCAATATATATCTTACCGATAGGTTAGCCAAAAGAGGAGGTTGTTTGGACTCTTTTCAATATGTTTTGGTTCGTTATGCTTCAATTTTATGGTTTTATTTCTTGTTTAAAACAACTCGATTCATTTGGGTCTAGTTTATTAGCTAACAGGTCATAACTAAACTAACAACACAAAAGGTTCCGATTTAGTTAGGTGGGCCATCCAGTTTTAAAAACATGGTATTTATACACACAGTACAATTGTTTATGCACACGTTTACAACTATAGACATATCGAACTACAGCCACAATTTATGTAAGACACATATCAATGCACAAGATAAAACCATCTATACACAAAAGAACAAGTATCAATGCACATTGTACAACTATTTGTGCATGAGGTACAACTATATAATCACTAATCTAAATATACAATATACAACTATATATGCATATGGAACAACCACTATTACATGTTTTACAACTATATATGCAAGTAAGACAACCATCTATTACTCAAGGTATAATAACTGTTTATTGCACAAGTTACCCTGATTATATATTATCCTGCAACCAATTGCTCGCAGCCGTGATTCATCCATTTGCGGAACACATTGCCTATTTCGCACTGTTTGCTATCCCGCTGATGACACTAGTCTTGATCGGTAAAGCATCCTTGGCAGCGGTTCTGGGGTACGTGTTATATATAGATCTTATGAACAATATGGGCCATTGCAACTTTGAGTTCGTTCCAAAATCACTATTTGTTATGTTCCCTCCTCTCAAGTACATCATGTACACCCCAACGTAAGTCAAACTCTATTTTTAATTAGACTCATAAATTATTCATATAAATATTAAAATATAAAAAATGGCTTTATGTTATTTCCATCCTAGGTACCACTCTTTGCACCATACTCAATTCCGAACAAATTACTCACTTTTCATGCCATTCTACGACTATATATATGGCACGATGGATAAGTCTACAGACATATTGTATGAGAAGTCGCTCCAACGAATGGAAGAATCACCAAATGTGGTTTATTTAACACATCTAACAACGCCTGAGTCAATCTATCACATGAGGCTCGGGTTCGCTTCCTTAGCATCTAAACCACACACTTCTTCCGAATGGTACTTGTGGTTGCTATCGCCGATAACGGTTTTGTCCATGTTGATCACACGGGTTTATGGGAAAACATTCGTTGTAGAAAGAAATGTCTTCAAAAACCTCAAATTACAAACTTGGTCCATAACAAAATACATGACAGAAGTATGCATACTATTTATTTATTTATCATTTTAATTATTTTCATTTCCTCTTATTTTCTAGACATTTACTAGGATTTTTATTTGTAGTACCTTATGGAAGGTCAAAAACAAACCATCAATGGCTTAATTGAGGAAGCTATACTAGATGCAGAGGCAAGGGGTGTGAAGGTCTTAACTCTTGGTCTACTCAATCAGGTTAGTGCACAAATTTTATTGGTAAATACACAGTTTTTTTATTAGATAAAGTATGTGTGTGTCCTGTGTGCACTACATTGTACACTTCATATGTAAGATATAGCTTATTTTTTTTTTTACCTTTCAAAAAAATAAAAAAACTATTTTCATGAAGGATTTAGATCCTTGTTAACTCTTTACTCCCTTATTAGATATATAATATACATGGTGACGAGTCATCTTACTCATCTCCATTGACAATGGGTTACTGATGATATCACTCATTGGTAGGATTTTGAGTGGAAGTGATGAGGACAAACTTTACCTCTATCCCCGGAGATAAAAAGGCTACTCCCGCTAAGACACGGACTCCAAAAACCTTTTATATACAGTATAGCAATCCAAACACTACTAGAAAAATGGCATTTTGCTACAAAATTTTCTTACGGAAAAAAATTTGTCACAAATTTTAACAAAGTTGCTACTCATTTGTGACGAAAAAAAAACTACATTTTTTTTAGTAAATTTGTGACACAATATATCTACAAATTCTTAGGAAATTGCGTAGGAAATGCGTCACAAATTTCCTACACCATGTTTTCGTCACAAATGCGTTGAAAATTGTGTTACAAATGTGTAGTAATAGGTTTGCGACAAGGGTTTTTCTAACATCAAGGTTTTGTTGAAAGTGCGTCACAAATCTTGCATTTTCTTGATTTGTGACGCATTTTCAACAAAATCTTGATGTTAGAAAAACCCTCGTCGCAAACCAATTACTACACATTTGTAACACAAATTTCAACGCATTTGTGACAAAAACATGGTGTAGGAAATTTGTGACGCATTTCCTACGTAATTTCCTAAGAAATTTGTAGATATATTGTGTCACAAATTTGCTAAAAAATTATAGATTTTTTTCGTCACAAATGAGTAGCAACTTTGTTAAGATTTGTGACGCATTTTTTTCCGTAGGAAAATTTTGTAGCAAAATGCCAATTTTCTAGTAGTGAAATAACATGAAATGTACATGGAAAGCTAAGGCCATAAGACAAATCATTATAGTTGTAAACTACCGCTAACATACAGTGACAACGAGTTAAAGTAGATAAATTTATAAAATGGGTCACAACTAGTTGTTCGTTTGGTTTGACTAGCGCGTTACCACCTTTTCTTTTGTTTTTAAGATTGTTTGATTATTTAACATATGAATTAATTATAGTTTTCTAATCCTTTAGAGGGAGAAATTGAATCACAGTGGGGAATTATTCATTCAAAGAAATCCAAAACTGAAAGTAAAGTTGGTTGATGGGAGTAGTTTAGCAGTTGCAGTAGTCTTAAACAACATTCCAAAAGGCACTACACAAGTTGTTATTAGAGGCAACTTCAATAAGATTGCTTCCTACCTTGCGCTAGCTCTATGTCAAAAGGGCATCCAGGTAACTTCCCTTAACAATATCACAAATATCATAAATGAAAGAATGGGTACTAATATTCCTATGTTGCTCTAACTGTGGCTCTTGAGTTTACTTTGTTTCATTGTAGGTTGTTGTATCTCGAGAGAAGGATTACGAGATGTTGAAATCTATGCTGTACTCAGTTGATGGCCATGATAAGTTGATATTTTCACGTGTTTACACCCAAAAGGTAAATTATCAAAGATTACGAGTAATCAGCTTACATGTTTTTTATATATAAAGGAAAACATCTAGAACCTTTGAAGAAAGCTTAGCTTTAATTTGCTACTTGATTTGTTAAGACATGGTTGGTGGGAGAAGGACTAGCCAAAGAAGAACAAATGAAGCGTCAAAAGGAACCCTCATCATTCCTTACTCACAGTTCCCTCCTAAGAAAGTACGCAATGATTGTGTTTACTACAACACACCATCAATGCTTAGTCCAAAATATCTTGAGAACGTTGATTCTTGCGAGGTTAGACATCAATTAAGTTTTGTTATTAATGGTTGAACCGTTGGCATAGTAATGCTTAATGTTGGTGTGCTTAACAGAACTGGTTGCCAAGAAGGGTGATGAGTGCATGGAGAATTGCAGGGATACTTCATGGGTTAGAAGGATGGAATGTGAACGAGTGTGGGAATGAGGTTTTCAACATTGACAAAGTTTGGGACGCCAGTATTCGACATGGGTTTAGCCATATCATGAAAGCATTCACTTAATCTATCTGTTTATGTTTCTATGTTTACTTTAAGGCTTATTTTTTTAAATAACTGTGTTTGTATTCGCAATGGTTGCTTCCTAGTGATGAACATACTGGTATTAAAAGTGCTACAAGCACCACCTTACTTTTATTCTTTCGACTTCTTCAAACTCTAAGGTATAGATAACTATCAATTTAATTAGGAATAATGGAAATAAATAATCCCAACTATTGACTATTGGCCAATAGCAGTCCCATCTACGTAAATTACGAATAATGGTCCCAACTTTCGACATATTGGAATATAATGGACCCAAACTAACGGAGGTCTAACTCCGTTAGTGTGGTGCTGACGTGACATGCCACGTAGGATCATTTTGCCACTTACACTGTGTTCCAGAGTTTTTTTTATGGAGAGAAAGGAAAGGATTTGAAAGGAAATGAAGAAGATTGGTGTTCCAGAGTTTTTTTTATGGAGAGAAGAGAAGAGGGGAGAAGAGAAGGGAGAGGATTTATAGTGTATATCTCAATCCCTCCAAATTGGAAAGATTATGAGAGAAGGGAAGAGATAATATTATTCATTCCAGATTTGCCCCCGTCTAATGGGCATCCTGTTTGTTTGATGATAGCGTATATTGTCTAGAACAAGTAGAAGAGTCACAATTGTTTGTCCATGTGTAGAACTGTAATTCTAGTTGCAGTGTATAATAGAACGCAAAGGCTTGAATGAAGAAAGTCAGAAACAAACAAAAATAATCAGCAGCCAGAACTGGCAATTTCAAGTCAAAATTGAAATAGCCGTATGTGTATGTTTTGGTGCTTACCACATAGAGATGTTATGGTCTTATCCTTTGTTGGTTATTATTATCTTTTTTTGATGGTATCTTTTTAACACATGAAGTTTGAGGATATATCCATTCTCAGTTATTTTTAGATTGTTTCTGGTTCACATCTTGTTGCGATTTTTTTTTGGTTTAGTCTTATACTATTACTATGTGATTTGATACTAACCTATTTTAATTACATCTGACAGTTTGAAGCCTTTATATTTGTTGGAGACTGTCTTGGAGTTTTGTTTCCACAGCAGACTCCATCGATCGTTTTCATTGCTTTTATGTTAATATTAGCTAAGGGGTATAATAGTAAAATTGTAATTTTCCTTTCTTTTCCTCTTAACTCGGGAACACACAAAATGTTTAATTTCCTTTCTTTTCCTTTCCTCTCCATTAAACTCGGGAACACAAAATATTTTATTTCCTTTCCTTTCCTTTCTTTTGTAACTTCCTTTCCTTTCTCTTCTTTCCTTTAATGAATCTCTGGAACACAGTGTTAGGATTATTTTGCCACCTAGGATGCCACATCAAAACAGAACGGCGCAAATATGAGAAAAATTTAAGGTGAGCATTTTAATGCTTTAAATCAAACGGTGCAACACACAAGTTATGAATTTGACAATTCATTTTACCTATTTATGCAGAGAATAAACATCGGTTTGCCTGGGCTAGACTTTCTGAACTTACTGTTTGGAGGGTAAACATCAAAAACCGGTTTCGCTCCATTTATCTGCATACTGCTGAACAATTCAGTGATAGAACTTTTTCCTCTATTACAATCCTCCAATTCACCTTCAATATATGCAGCTGCAGGCACACTTTTAGCACGTTTCACACTCCAACAAACACAACACTGTGTCTCTTGATTATGTAACCCAACAATTTGAGGTGCCTATATACCGGCTCAAACCTACGCCTTTTGCAACCTTCTTGTAAATATCTTCTAGTGGAATGTATATTTTACGGCTATTTATATTTAACAAAAATACCTAAAATCCCGCTATTTTCACGCTTCGTAGTCGATATCCATAGGATAGCAACCTATTGCCGCATCACTGTTAAAAACTAATGAAAGACATCTTTCATTCTAATAAAAACCTACTACAATATGAATCAAATTCCAAATTAACAAATCCATGACAACATAAAGGATCTCTGAACCCCGAAACATGACAACAAAGTAACAAATCCATGTACAATCAGCAAATATTAACACATTGACCAATCACTTTTAAACATATTTGAACATATAACTTTCAAGTTTCTAGACATGTCAATTCATCGAACACCTGGTGAGCATTTCAATTCCTCCTGATATATAATATGACCAGTTGAATTGACCTTACTACATACACATAATCAAAAGCTGTCCACTTTAATAATAATAATAATAATAATAATAATAATAATAATAATAATAATAATAATAATAATAATAATAATAATAATAATAATAATAATAAAAATAATAATAATGTGTCAAAAAAGATATAAAGAACCCACTCGAATGTTGAAACACAAAAATTAAAAATAAATAAATAAAAAATTGTTGTAAGTAAACGGTTGAGATATATAGATTTCAATAACCATACAAACATATATATTGTTGCTAACCTGATTTTAGGGGCACGATGGAATTTTTAGGGTAATTAAATTCAATTGTTGACTGAGGGGGTGTTTGCAATCGGTCTGAATTAGGGGTGTTAATCTTGTTGGGTTGATGGGTTAGTGGGTTTACGGGTTGCGGGTTGATGAGTTGAAATATGCAACCCGAACCAAACCCATATTATTATTCGTGTCAAATATTTCAACCCTAACTCGACCTACATAAAATCCGGGTCAACCCGAAGACGATTCGTTTAACCCGTATTTTTAAATGAGTCATACATGTTTATAAGTTATAAGCGGATTGTTGGATTGTAAGCGGGTTATTAATAAAATATTTAATGGTGAGTATATAGGTGTGACAAATATATAATATAGTATGCCAAAAATAACACAATTATAACTAACCATGTAAATAGAAATGAAAAAACAAAAACAAAAATATAACAGATTTTTTTTTTCTAAATACTTAAACGGGTCAACCCATTTTATATATGCGTCAACCCGAACCCGACCCATTTTAATACGTGTCGAGCGTTTTTATAAACGAGTCGTGTTACTTGACCAAAATCTGTTTTTTTTTTTTTTTTTTTTTTTTTGTGTGTGTGTGTGTTGGGTTCGGGTTGGTTTTCGGGTCGTGTCAATAATTTCCGCCCATAGTCTGAATGAGTAAGAGACTCTGAACTATTAAGTGATAAGCTAGTAAGGGGTTGTTTGGCTAAACCTCTGAATAACTCTAAAAAAATTATATTTTACCTCTAACCTTCATTTTATTAAAATATAATAAATCAATTAAAAAAAATATCAGACCCACCGTACCTGCTCTCTTTTTCTTTCTTTTTCTTTCTTTTTCTTAAACCCACACAAACACACCACACTCCAAACACCCACGTTTGTTTCTGTCTTTCTCGTTTTCCTTTTCTTTCTTTTTCTTTAACCCACACATAACACACACACCACATAACCAGAGAAGTAGAGAGAGATGGGAGAAGAGGGAGGAGATGGACGAGGCAGCGCAAGAGGCAGTGACGGAGGACGGTGGTCAGTGGATATGGTGGTCAATGGAAACAACGGTTGTTGTAGCGAAGATGGCAGTGACGGAGGACGGTAGCACAAGAGGACAGGGGAGGAGAGGAAGGGGGTAGCGACCGACGGGGGAGGAGATGGAAGAGGCGGCGACGCTGGAGAAGAGGCAGGGAGGTAGGTGTGGCGGTGATAGTCATTCAGATGAGAGGGCAGTTGAGTCAATTTTTTCATTCAGCATCATACATTTGTTGAACCATATAGCTATGAATGGAGCCATTCGGATGTTGTGCCTTGGCAACCAAACACTACCCACCTCTGACCGATTCAGAGGTTACCTCTGTATGGAGCCATTCAGAGGTGAACCAAACAACCCCTAAAGTGTATTTTAGTATACGTCACACAAGTTAGGAAAGAAGGGGGGCGAGAAGCCGTGGGCAACCCTCTAATAGTATAGTCCAAGGGCAACAACCCCTAGATAAGTTCAAAATTTTGTTGAAATAAACGTTGCCTTCTCGGTTATCGTTGATGTACCATCGTTTATACATATTTAGCATGCTTAAATAGTGTATGTGTCAAGGATCGGATCTTCAAACAAAGACTATGATCAAACAAGTTCAATTCAGGTGCGGAATCCCTGAATTGTTTACGAAATGATAATATATTTAGCAAAACACACAAATCATCTCAAACATTTTCATTTCATTGATAAACATAATGATAATCACTTTAAAACGTTGTTTACAATGATAGATATCAATTACAGACTCAACAAAATCCTAGGGAGACAAAACACTCAGAGAGGGAAACAAAAATGACCAAAAGTTAAAGTAACAAAATGATTCATCCTATATATAGACCTGCACATTCGACCATTCGATTGGGCGAATGTGCAGGTTCGACCATTCTATGTGGGCGAATCAACACATATATACATTAAATCTTCATTTGACCTCTCTGAGCTCTCCCTTCGACCAAACTATCTACATTCGACCATATTTGTGACGCCCAGACCCAGATAAGGATGCACCATACACAATTGATACCAACTTACACATAAAACTTCTTATTTATTTATATTAATATAAACTACAAGGTACAAAATTTGGAGCCTTAAAAGTACAAAACATTATCAACTATTCTTAGCTAGAGATATACTTTTCCATTGAAGCACATGAACCAGCATATCCTATTCCACTGGTCACATAGCTTCATGCTAAACAACATGCACAAGAAACAGTCATCACTACCTGTGACACATGCTTAAAACGACGTAAGACATTGCTGGTGAGCTCATGAATAGACACAAGTTATAAACCACATTAATTTAATTATTCATGACTTGTACCCGCCCATGTCATCATAACCTCGTGTCAATCTGGCACCCTCACCGGGTCCTTGACACCTAATGTCAATCTGGCACCCTTACCGGGTCCTTGACATTTTACGTCAATCTGGTACCCTCACCGGGTCCTTGACTTACATTACCATACAGTTAATGCCAGCTACACCGCAGCGTAGTACTGACAAATCGCACCGCAGCGGCACGTATAAGGTCCCCATATATCATGTGTATGTATGTGAAGATTATATACATGCGTACAACAGTCATGAATACAATTATAGCAATTACCAGTTAGGACAAGCATGCTCACATAGTAAAACATTCACAAACTCACCTGTTTAATGGTTGCTTAACACTTGCTAGTCTGATCAGGAACTACCTCAGGGTCCTGGTACAGTTATGTAATCCTGGTTTAGGTAATGATACGACTACTAGTTATTATTAAGGTTGGATATTGGTTAGCACTGCCTTGTTTAAGCATGGGTGATCAGCCCATGCCTAACTAAGGCTAGGCTATCCAGTATCCACCCTTAACCATAACCCTAATCTAGTACAACTAATATATGAAACTCAATGTGGACACTTGTCAATCCCACATTGAGCCTCCAATTACATAGCGAATCAACTAATGCCAAGTGTCCCATTGTGAGAATTTATAAAATTTTCATTTTTATTTAAATAAAAAATCGAGTAAATATATAAACCTAATAACAAAACACGGACATAATCTAATCGCCATAATCTTCATCACCTCCATAACCAACCCTCAACCCTAATCAGGCGATTCAAGGTTTTCCTTCATCTCCAATCCAAGGTAATCTCCATTCTATTCTTTTTTCAATGAATCGATGTTCATCCATGTTTTTTTCTGTCTTGATTTTCAGTGATTTTCCATATCTGAGCGATTCAAGGTTTTCCTTCATCTCTAATCCAAGGTAATCTCCATTCGATTCTTCTTTCAATAAATCGATGTTCATCCATCTTTTTTTCTTTCTTGTTCCATATCTGTTTTTAAATCTATGATTCTGCAGGCCGATTACATCTAGGGTTTTGTCTTTGATTGATTTTAGTATGTTACGGTTTGTCTTTCTTTGTTATGGAGTTTATCTTTGGATTCTTCTTTCAATAAATCGATATTCATCCATCTTTTTTCTGTCTTCTGTTTCTGTTATTTTCATATCTGTTTTTAAATGTATGATGTTGCAGGCCGATTATATCTAGGGTTTGTCTTTGATTGATTTTAGTATGTTACGGTTTGTGTTTCTTTATTATGGAGTTTATCTTTGGATGATTAAATAACTAGGGTTTCATATATAGCATTATCACTAATTATCTTCATAGCTTTGAAATGTTGATGATCACATAACTAGGTATTGTTCAGGTTATTATCGATTTTTTGGTTTTATGGTTGATGGTAGTGGAAACTTGGATGAATATTTCAATAATTGATGCTTTGATTGTGGGTTGATCTGTTTTTATAAGTGATTTGAATCCTTTATGTTATTTTAATCTGTTTTCATAACGATTGTAGGTGTTGTTATTTTTATGGATTGTTGGTTGATTAGCATTTCTTATGTTTCAGCTACATGTTTGTTTACTAATACAGGTTTTTCTTATGTTTCAGCTATACATATATATATATATATATATATATTCAGTAATAATGGTTTACGGATTTTGGGAAAAGTCTGAAGGCAACGACCGTGTAAACCTGGTAAGCAATGTAACAATCTTTGTTATTTAATACTTTTAAATTTCTTGGAGTCACTCGACTATCCTAGATGTCATTTTATTCAGATTCGTTATATTTACATATGACTGTTTTTTTTATGTGCAGGCCTTACCTTCCGAGTATAATGAATGGGTTAAGCAGTACAACTACCCAACTGGGAAAACCAGAATTCACACATTGGATGAGAAAATCTTTGATGTTAAAGTGATGCAGATTGCTGGAAGGTGGTTCTTTTTCAATGGATGGAAGCACATGATTAAAACACTAAATTACCCGTCTGATTGCAACTTTGTTTTTGAATACGAGGATATTATCAACTGTTTTAGAATGATCACCTTTCATCAGGATGCTGTAGTTGCCCCTGGTAAAATTTTCTACTGTAAGATGGACGACCCACTGACTGATGAAAGACGTCTGGTATGCGTTTTCTACTATTAGTTTATACATTATATAAGACATAAAATAGAGTAAATCGTATTAACTTTGAAAACATTGTTTACCACTTTTCAGCATATCAGTTGCTTTGTTTTTCATGGATTACACAATAGAGCCGTTCCTGCCGATTCAATTTTGTGCAGCTCATTTCCAGGTCATGTTTTCAAATCCATATTTCTAAACTGATTTGATATTTGTGCGAGGACATAGGTACATGTCATGTATAGATTAATTAGGGTTCAACGATTTCTCATGAAAATTGTTTAGAAATAATATACAGTTGCTTCGGTTGCCTTTTGTTTCGCTGATATCAACATGTTGACATATTGTTTTTTGAAACTTATGTATCTTTGCTTCAGAACATGCTTTCCAAATCAAGCTTGAAAACGATCGTGGTGCCCTTTACATAACTAAAGGGTGACCTTATATGAAGAAGACGTTTTAGATAACAAGCGATCATCTAATTGTGTTTGAAATTTACAATGAGGTTTGTTTGTCAATTTCTAAATAGTTGTTGTTCTATTTATCCTAATGTAAATCGCAATTACAAGATGCTTCCTATTTTTAATTAATTTGTATGTTTTTCATTTTTCCTTTGTTAATAAAATAGAAATCCTATGAGGTGTCGTTTTTTTAAGAAAAACAAGCTTACTCTGCCTCCAGAGCTTTGGGAATACGATTACAAAGTCGAGGATGATGAAAATAAAGATGAAGAAATCGTTTTTGTTTCCGATAATGATACTGAAGAGATGAGTGTAGGAGATGATATGGAGGAAGAGGTTGATGAATCTGATGATGACGAGGAGGAAGAGGCTGTTGATGATCTTGGCGTTCCAGTTGTTTTCACTGTTGACAGGCATTTTGTAAGTCTTATCTATTCAATTCCTCATATTATATAGCGATTTATGTATACGTACCTTTTTATTAAAATGCAAATTGTTTTTATTTTTATAGCGTATGAAGGTAGATTGGGCCAGGGATAATGGTTTGAACAGGAAGAGGGCTTTGACTATTAAAGATTGTGAGGGTTGTACTTGGGGAGTTTCTGTTGGTATTGAAGGTTCGAGAAGCAGTTACGGTTACAACATTAGAGGTATGTCAGTCTTTGCTGCCGATAAGGAGTTGCAGTCTGGTGATCAGATGCATTTCCTTTTTTTCAACAAACAAGGTCTGTTCCAGCTAACTAAAGTAGTTAGGTTTGATGGTAATTAGTTATGCTTGTGGTGGTAGTTTTTTGATGAACATTAACATGTTTGGTTGGTAACTTTTTGCACCTTAGTGGTGGTAGGTTTTTTGAACATGATTAACGAATGGTGGTCACATACTTTATGCACCTTTTACTGCTGATGTAGTAAAATGTGTGTTTTTTTGGTATGTTATGTCTTTTAAACCGAATATCTTGGTATGGTTTGTTGATAATGATCATGAATATTATGTTCTTAGGAGTAGTCTAAAATTGTAAATGTTAATTTAGTCAACTTTTAATTTGGTCAACTTTTATTTTAGTCAAGTCAATTATTAATTTAGTCAACTTTTTTAATTAAGTATGAAATTTTAAATTTGTATCTTTCTAAAAAAAAAAGTTTTTATTTTTTATTTTTGTTATTTCAAACTTAAAACTTATAAATAATATTTTTTTTCATAAAGAATTTCAAAGTTAAAACTCATAGATTTAAATCATATTATTAACTACAATTCTAACAACTTTAGTTTTGCATAAGTCATTATTATCAAAAGCACAATAAAACGGTTAAATAAAAAGGTTTACAATCATAAAAACAGATAATCGTTATGCTTGAAAATATCAAATTAATTGGTTGTATAGATTGATATAGACACGGGATTTAATTTTTTAGTGTTATATATGAGGCCACTTTTTTTAACATATTAAATCATATTAAACATGTCAAATTTTCCAAATTTCTTTCAAAAGTAAACGCAATTAATAAAAAAAACAAAGTCACAAGTTCTGTATAATTAGCCTTCCAATTTTTTGAATAACATAATAAACTTAATTTTTATTAATCTAATTTCGAAATTTTTTGATTTCCATTATCATAATTTTGTTTCCATTTCTTAAACCAATACTAAAAATACCTTTCTTTAAAATTTCAATTATTAAATACGATTGTTATTATTATAAATCGGTTTCCATTTCTTAAGCCATTACTAAAAATACATTTAATTTTTTCGAAATTACAATATTAAGTATGATTTACATTATCATAATTTTGTTTCCATTTATTAAACCAATACTAAAAATACATTTTGTGTGTATGTTTCTTATTACAATCTTTATTTACATTATAAATAGACTCATCTAATCATCATCTTTTGAGTGAATTTTTTTTTGCAGACTTGCTAAGGTAGTATCTACTATTTTTTTCTTTCATTATTTATTTATATATCACTAAAAACCAAACAATGTAGCATTAACTCTGTTGTTTGTTACATAGTATAAAATTGCAGAATCATGGATCCAAATAATGTCACGTTTCTAAATGACATTACTTGGCGGCTTAATGATTATACAATAAAAGTGAGGGTACTTAAAATATGGAAGAGAGCAAATCGTAAGATATCGGGGGAAACTCTTGCAATTGATATGGTTGTTATGGATGAACAGGTTAGATTTTCTATCATCAGTTCTGTTTTCATTTATTGTTTATACAAGTGTTGTTATATTATTTCTGATTATAATTCGTTGTTTTTTTTAATGTTTTAACATGGTTCTAAAATGCATGCTATGGTGTGGAATCGCTATATGAAGAAACACGAAAATTTTTTAAAAGAAAATGAAGCTTACTATATATTTAGACCACAACTAGCTGATAACAAATCTACAAAACACTTTGCTAAGAGTGAAATACTTTCATTTACTTTTGAAACTAATATAACCAAATGTAAAAATTTTCAAGGCAGCCTTTATGGTTTTAATTTTTCTTCATTTGAGACAATTAAATCTGGTAACCTGTCTGCAGAAAATAGAATTGGTTTGTTTACTCACTGTAAAGTTTCATATACGTTTGGTTTTATTCGTTTATACTATTTTATTTAATTTTGTATCTTTTTAGATTTGATTGGGTTTGTTGATGAATGGACTTCACCAGACCCAACAGAAACTAAATCTGGGTGGAAGAACAAGATGAGTCTTGTGTTGATTGATCTAGAGTATGTGGTTCATCTTTTCAATTAAAAGGTTTATTATTACATCATCTATAACATTATTTTAATTTAGGTGTGTACTATCAATTGGTAGCAATCCATATTTGAATGTTTTCCATTTAATAACCAATGTATTTTTATGTAGTGGTGTAAAAATTAGCTGTACTTTGTGGGATGACTATTCTGACCAGATGTTTGACTACATTAAGCATAATGAAGCGGAAGTCCATGTTGTTCTGGTTGTTCAGTTTGGTAGTTTTAACAATTACAAAGGTTTGTACTTTATTAATGTTTTTTAGATTGTACATATTTTTACTTTTTTAATATATATAACCGTTTGTTAATTTTAATCTATTATAGGGAATATAACTGTTCAAAATGGATTTAATATCACTCGGCTGTTTATCAACGAAGCCATTGATGATATTCTTGCTTTTAAGAAAAGGTAAGATATTTATCTATCTTTTTGTTATAATATATATATATATACATATATATTTTCTTATATATACTAAACTGATAGTCTTATTTGAATTTTAACAGTTATATTGAAAAGTTTATTGCTACCGAATCCTCCTCTGCTCAACGATCTCTCGGATCTTCTGGAAGCATGAATTTGGCAGATGAATTTCTGAACAAGACCCATTTCAGCACTATTCGTGATCTTCCGTTAATAACAGAGGTATATCAGTTTCCACTTATAATAATGTAATATGAATGTTTATATTCCATTCAAAATATTATCACTTATGTATTTTAATGTATACACTATTAGTCATTTTGTGTGATTTTTTTTTATATTAAATTTTGACATTAATATTATTTTATTTTGCAGATCAACAAACAAGTCATTGTTGTTGGTACAGTGAAGGGTGTGGATGCCAACGATGATTGGTATTACTTAGGTTGTGAGGCACGTAATCGCAAGGTTGAGCCAACTCTCATGTTACCTGATGACGAGGAGGAAAAAGATGTTAATTCATTTAAGCAAGTTTTGGTTTGCACCAACAACGACTGTCCAAAGCATATTGTATCTGCTGAACCTGTGTAAGAATTATTTTTCATAAACATAAATTAAAATTTTACGATATCATTTATTAAATAAATTTGTTGTTATTACTTCCTTTAGGTTTAGAATTCCAATTAGGGTACAAGATTGTACTTGAATAACATCACTCACATTGTTTGATCGAGAATCGAAAAAAATGTTGGGCATGTCAGCGATGCAACTCCTGGAAAAATCCAAGCAGGTAATTTATTTTCTTCTGCCTTAAACAATATATCTTATTATACCTAATGTTACTTATGAAAATTTTTATCTAGGTTTCTGAGAAGTCAGAGAAATAACTCCTCCTGAATTTGCTTCATTTGAAGATAAAAAGTTTGCTTTCAAAATTAAAATTGGCCAATTTAACATTGATAAGAATATGGATGGTTATGGTATACGCAAACTTACCGATGATTCTTCAATAGTTGCTTCGCTGGAACAAAGGTTCCCAGACATTCAGGTTATTATTATCATTGAAATATTCCTTTATTATTACTCTTATGAATCATTAGTACATTTTTATTATTCTTCTTATTAATTTTTTTTTTGTTTTTATTATCAACGTTTCCTTTGAAGTATTACATGTATATTTTTTTTCCAGCTCGATCAACCTGTTTTTGAACACACTGACATAGATGAATCTTCAACACAGAATGCATTGTCTTTGAAGGTTGTTCTTTTACTTATTTAATCATATATTATATTTAACTTTTTTGCCCAGTTTATTCTAACAAAATTTACATGTCATTTAATATTGTAGGATTCTGTTGGAGATAACAATACTCCTGAGTCATCTTCTAGAGTTGGTGCTGTTCGTGATGATGAGGAAGTCAAGTGTAGCCTGGATCAAGTGTATGACCTTGATGATGATACAAGTGAATCTACAACAAAAGCTGCAAAGAAATCACCCGAGATCCCCCTTTTGGTTCCTAAGGTTGAGAAATAGGGACAATGAACAATTGCTTTAGACATTTATGCTTCGTTTGGTTTTGTTGGAGAATTTGGTTTTTTTATGGTTGGTTGTGTTTTTTGGATAATTTGTTTTTGTTTATGGTTTATTTAGTTTTTTGAGACTATTTTTACATGTATAAATGACATGTGGTTGCATTTTATGTTTCTTTTTATCAAGTTGTTTACAAATACAACATTTGTAGTTTTTTTTTAAAAAATGTAATACACTCAATAATATTAATCAAACAATTTTACAAAAACTATTATTACATGTCATTTATAACTTTATACTTAAAAAAAATATTTTAAGTAGTTTAATATACAAATTCAAAGTAATCAAATGAATTTATTACCTTCAAATTATAAAGTTTCAATCATACCCTTCCATTTAAACACAATTATTGTAATTATTGAATCAGCAAAAATCGAGTTTAAAAAATTCATTCAATTGTAAATACGAATTATTTAAAAAATTTCAATTTTAAGTTTTAATTACACCAAACATTCAATTTTGTAGAAATATTTAATAATGGTAAGTAATTATACCATACAGTTATTAAAATTATAATAAAAAAAAGCCAAAAAATTAATTTTCGAAAACATTCAAAATTTTTAAATTTTAAATTTAAATTACACCAAAAATTCAAATTTTTAGTCTTCTTTAATAATGGTAGGTAATTAAACATATTAATTATCATTAATAATTAGTAAGTTAATTCTTAGTCTATATAAACCATACCACTTTAAAAAAAATATTCACACCAAGAAATCAAATCAATCAAACCTTCAAGAGTTCTCCCTGGTTGTTTTTACTCTTACTCAAGTCTTCTATCGTACAAGTTGAATGTATGTCCTTCTTTTATTCCAATATCAATTATTTTATTAAAACATGATCATCGTGATGTATGTTTATTTTTCTTGAATCCATATTTCTCAATAATACTTCACTATTGGTAGCCTAACTCTTGAAGATCAATCGTTAGTTTATTATTATGTATCTTTAAATCTTGATATGTATTACTGTTATTAAACATTTTATTTAGAAATTTCCTCCTTTTAGTTGAAATGGGACGTAAAAGACTCTCTAATACTTCAAAAGGTAATTTTTTTATTCTATCTACAATGTTTTTATATTTTTCTATTATTTGTGTTGTCTCATTTAACTTTTCAATTTTTGTATAAGGTGATGACAAACGAACGCCGTTATCTAATATTTCAAACGGTACACAAATTTCATATTATTGACATCTTTATTTACATCATCTTACTTTTATGTAAGTAATTAATTTTTTTTTCACAGCTTTGTCTGATGAACAAAAAAGAAATAACGCAGCCGAGTGTCGCCGAATTAGAAAATTACACTTGGATGCAAAGAGATGCAAGGTCGCTAATCATACTAATGTACCACAACATTTACCGCCACCTAGAATATTTAACCGTGATTCAATTCAATGTTCCAACCATTCTATTCCGCAAGGCTCAACCTTACAAACTACATTGAATCTTTTTACAACCGGTAAACGAATAACAACTTTTACTTTATATCTATATATAAAGTTTCAACTTCCAATCCCTATTTATGATTAGAGTAAATTCATTTTGTTTGTTATTTTTTTATAGGTCAATTGCAGCCAACGCCTTTGTCGAATATATCAAATGGTATTTTTATTTATTTAAATAACATATTCCATCTTATAAGAAATAACTACTTTGTTATTCACTTTATTATATAAACTAATATTACTTTATATGTTCTTTATACGATTGAAGTCAACGTGAACATTGCATCGGATTCTCGAAAATCTAGAAATATGCAAATGGATGCTAAGAGAAAGAGTGTTAAGCAATGTGAAAATACAAATCCCTCACAATTCAAAAATAGTTTGGTTTTAATCGATATATCATCCGTTACAACAACCTTCAACAACCCTTTTAACACATCATTTTCGGGTAATAATTGTTTGTAACATTTAATAATTTTAAGCGTTAATTTTTTCACTATATGTCAAATATTTTACTTGACCCCGTTATTTTTTTATTTACTTTATGTATCAACATGTTCTACAGAACGCACTCCTTTGTCCAATATTACAAACGGTATTGTAATTCTATCTTACTTAAGTTTTTATCATACTTCAGTCCAAACTTATTTTATTTTTATCTATTGTTTCAGTGCCTGAACTCACAACACAACATTCTGTAGAGTTTCGAAAGTTCAGAAAATTACAACTTGATGCAAAAAGACGTAAAGTAAATTCTATTACTGGAACTCAAAAACAATCTAATTTTACAACTCCTACTTATCCAACCACATCTGGTACAACTTTCTATGTGTCTATTAATTTTCAAATTTTTAATTTTTTTAATATAAAATTTGAAATACTTAATATTAATTTCAGGTGGACTCACTAATGTTGATACAGTTTCACTTGCATCATCTTCTGTGCAATCAGAAACCATGAATACATCAAGAAGTAATCGACGTTGCATCTCACCTGTTCGCATGGTTAGTTTGTCTGACGAAGAAGTTGTCAACCCTCAACCAAATAAAGACTTGCAATATAAGGGTGTCTCTACAGGTAAATATTAAGTTTACAAAACAGTTACAACTATATTGATGTCTTTTATCCGTTAATTATTTTATTGGTTGATTATCTGGATCACGGTGATCAAACGGTTGTATGTGAGATGTGTAACGCAAAATTGTGGAGATCAGAAGCTGGTAAAGGCCTTAAGGTTTCTGGAAGAACAACTTACATGCTATGTTGTTTTTATGGAAAGGTACAACTTCCAGATTTCAAAGAGAGCAGTTTAGATTATCAGAATCTTTTCAAAAACACAGAATCGAAGAGCAAATATTTCTTAAAACACATTCGCCGCTTCAATTCCATGTTTTGTTTTACTTCAATGGGAGCCAAGGTTGACTCAAATATCAATAGAGGAAAGGCTCCATTCATAAACAGAATAAGTGGAGAAAATTATCACACCTTGGGTGGTCTTATTCCTAAAGATGGTTCTAAACCGAAATTTTCTCAGTTATATATTTATGACACCGAAAATGAAGTCTCTAACCGGGAAACGATTTATAGGTAATATTCTTTACTTTGTTACTTATTTTTTACCTTTTTAGGTAAATATTAATATATGAATTTTCTTTTTTTTATTTGATCTTTTTCAGTAATGAAAAAGGAGAGTCTAAGGATATTTCTCATGAACTTGACATTGAAATCATTCAGTACTTGAAGTCGATGTTAGACTCAAATAATCAGCTTGTGAAAAGCTATAGGATTGTACGTGATCGATTTCAAGAAAATCCTGAAGTTAACCTTAAATTACGTCTTATTGGTAGGAGATCTAAAGACGGCCGAACATACAATTTACCCACTTCATCAGAAATTGCCTCCCTTATTTTGTCAAACGATGATGACCAGCTTGACAATAGAGATATTGTTGTCGAGTCAAGAACAGAGGGTCTTCAGCGTATAAGTGAACTTCATCCAAAATATGTAGCTCTCCAGTATCCATTGATTATTCCCTTTGGAGAAGATTGTTATAGGGTTGATATACCACACAGGGAAGAAAGGAAATCTAAAAAGAAAGTAGATTCAAAATGTTCAATGAGAGAGTATTTTACATATCATATCCAAGACAGAGTTGGTAAGTTCTCATTGATTTTGAATGCAAGGTGACTACTTCAACAGTTTTTGGTTGACGTTTATACCATGATAGAGAGTGAGCGCTTATTTTATGTCCGTTTCCAGCAACATAAACTTAGGTGCGAGACTTATACCAATCTTCAAACGTTGAACCAAAATGGACCTACTGATTTGTCAAAAGTAGGGATGCCTGTAATTTTACCCTCTTCTTTTACTGGTGGTGCACGTTACATGAGGGAAAATTATCTTGATGCAATGGCTATTTGTAAAAAGCATGGATACCCTGATTTTTTTTATTACAATCACATGCAATCCCAAATGGCCTGAAATTAGAAGGTTTCTTAAGGACAAGAAAACAAATCCAGAAAATAGGCCAGACATTTTAGCTAGACTATTCAAAGTTAAGCTAGACTCAATCATGAAAGATTTACGTGAAAAATCATTATTGGGCAAGACTTCAGCAGGTATAATTATTTACGAAAAAAAATTAAGTTTCAATACGTATTCATAGATTATCATGTTTATATAATTACTATCATGTTTATATTTATTAAGTTTCTAACTACATTTTTTAACTTAATATTACAGCTGTTTATACTATAGAGTTCCAAAAACGTGGTTTACCACACGCTCACATCTGTCTGTTTCTCAAAGATGACAGTAAGCTTCCCACGATTGAGCATGTTGATCGTTTTGTTTCTGCTGAAATCCCTGATAAGAAAGTAGATCCGGAGTTGTTTAGTCTTGTGAGTGAATTTTGATTCATGGACCCTGCGGACGTGAATATCCCAACTGTTCGTGCATGTTTGACGGTAAGTGCTCCAAAAAATTTCCAAAGAAGTTTTCTTCTGCATCAACGTTAGATTCAAATGGATACCCGGTTTATAGAAGAAGAGACTCAGGGCTAATTGTTGAAAAATGAACTGCTAAGTTAGACAACATAAATGTGGTTCCTTATAACGCAAAACTTTTAAAGCGTTACCAAGCACCTATCAATGTTGAATGGTGTAACCAGACTGCTTCAATTAAGTATTTATTCAAATACATTAATAAAGGACCTGATAGGGCTAAAGTTGCTTTTGTAGAAGATGATGGAGAAGGTCAAGAAGTGGTTCAAAAAGATGAAATCAAAAAACATTTTGATTGTAGGTTCCTTTCTGCATGTGAAGCTTCATGGAGGATATTTAAAAACGAAGTGCATTATAGATACCCTCCAGTTATAAGGCTTCCATTTCATCTTCCCGGTGAGCAAAGTGTTGTATATGGTCCAGAAGAAAATCTTCAAAACGTTCTCGATAAACCAACAGTGTCTTCAACAATGTTTCTAAAATGAATGGAACTAAACCAAAGTGAGGCTGTGGCACGTGAACTAAGTTACATTGAAATCCCAAGTAAATTTGTTTGGAAAACAGAAGAAAAAAAATGGGACTTTCGAAAGATAGGTAAGTCAATTGGTCGTGTTCACATGGTTACTCCATCCATGGGCGAGGCGTATTTCTTGAGAGTTCTTCTCAATAAAGTAAAAGGCCCTAGATCATTTGAGGAGATAAGAACGGTCAATGGAAAAGTTTTACCAACATTTCGTGATGCATGTTATGCTCTTGGCCTCTTAGACGATAACAACGAATATGTAGAAGCTATCGAGGAAGCTCATTATACTGGTTCAGGATACTCTCTTCGTAATTTGTTTGCGACGATGTTGGTGTTTAATACCTTATCTAGGCCTGAGCATGTTTGGGAAAAAACATGGAAATACCTGTCAGATGGTATTATGCGTAGACACGAAGATTTATTCGATATTAAAGGTAAATAATTTACTTTTATTTTTTTTTGTCCCTTTTGTTTTATATTAATAATTGCACACTTTATCATTATCAGGGTTGTGTCTCACTGATGATCAAATCAAGAACATTACATTGCTTGAGATTGAGAAACAGTTGCTTCGGAATAACTCAAGCCTACGTAGATTTCCTTCGATGCCGTATCCTAATACTGATTCTATAGCAGCTGCAAATAACCGTTTGATTCTTCATGAGCTGAATTATCAAGTAGGTTCCCTTGCTGAGGAATTTGCTACAAACTCACATTCTTTAACTGATGAGCAGCGCTCAATTTTTTATGAGATCATTCATGCAATTTATTGTAACAAGGGTGGTCTATTCTTTGTTTATGGTTTTGGAGGCACTGGTAAAACCTTTTTATGGAAAACTCTGTCTGCTGCTATAAGAGCTAAAGGGCAAATTGTTTTGAACGTTGCATCCAGTGGTATTGCTTCTCTTTTGTTATCCGGTGGAAGGACGACACATTCTAGGTTCCGTATACCTTTGAATGTTACTGAACAGTCCTTGTGCGGTATAAAGCCAAATAGTGATGAGGCTGCTTTATTGAAACAAACTAAGTTAATTATTTGGGATGAGGCTCCAATAATTCATAAACATGCTTTTGAAGCACTTGATCGTACAATGAAGGATGTCTTGAAGTCAACTTCTTCAGTTAATTCTGAGTTGCCTTTTGGTGGTAAGGTTATGGTTTTAGGTGGTGATTTTAGACAGATCCTTCCTGTTGTTCCCAATGGTAGTAGAAAAGATATTTTAAATGCCTCAATAACTTCCTCTGCTATTTGGAATCGTTGCAAAGTGCTTACATTAACCAAAAACATGAGGTTAACGTTGGGTAACAACACATTGGAAACCGCAGAAACAAAGCTATTTGCAGACTGGCTTCTTGAATTAGGTGAGGGTAAAGTTGGTGATTCAATTCATGATGAGGCAGATGTGGAGATACCAGATGATCTTCTTATTAAGGATTCATCAGATTCGATTTCAAGTTTAATTGACTTCGTCTATCCTTCACTTCTTTAACTTTACAAAGATAAAGATTACTTTGGAGAACGAGCAATACTTGCACCTACAAACGAAGTAGTACATGAAATTAATGAAAGGTTGCTTGCATTGTTGCCTGGGGATGAAGTCGAGTATCTAAGCTCTGATAGTATATGTCAGATTGAGAACGCTAATAACCGTTCGCAGGAAGACTTATATTCTCCTGATGTCCTTAATGGTTTAAAAATTTCTGGGTTGCCTAATCATCGATTAACACTAAAGGTCGGTGTTCCCGTTATGTTGTTGAGAAACATAGATCAACAAAATGGTTTGTGTAACGGTACGCGATTACAAATCACCAAACTTGCAAAGCGTGTTATCGAGGCCGAAATCATATCAGGTGGAAACATTGGTATCAAAACTCTTATTCCTAGAATAAATATGATACCATCTGATAACAAGATTCCTGTAAAGTTCCAAAGGCGTCAATTTCCAATAAGCGTATGTTTCGCAATGACCATCAACAAAAGCCAGGGTCAGTCTTTATCTAAGGTTGAATTGTATTTAAGAGAACCTGTATTCTCACATGGCCAACTTTATGTTGCTTTGTCAAGAGTAAAAAGCAGGGCAGGAGTGAAGTTACTTATACTGGATGATAATGGGAATGTGAAAACTAAAACCAGAAATGTGGTGTATAAAGAAATATTTAGTGATATTTGAATAAAATTTGTATTCGTTGTTTTATACTTTAATACAATATTTTTACTGTATTTTTCTTATACGTTATAATTCTCTAAATAGATGTACGTTGGTGAACCGCGTGTACACGCGGGCAAAAATCTAGTAACTAAAAATAATGACACTAATACTATTACTATCAATAATGCCACCAAAAATATAATTGACTAAACATAACTTAAACTAGGACATACCTTAAAATTATCTATTCATGTAGAGTCCCCCATTCTTGCTCCCAAAAGGACATCTAGTGATTCCCAAACGGTATTAGAGGATTCGGATACTTTTATAACAAGAGCTTTTCCAATTTCATGCTTTTCGAAGCTTACTTATAGGACAACGTTTCCTTTTATTTTATAACTTTCAAGTGAAGTTAGTGGGTTTCTAATCTTCATGATGAAGATTCACCGTCGTATTCTTGCTTACAAAAGTTACACGTATTACTCGTATATACATACACTAGCTGATTACTCCGGGAGTGTCCCGGGGTTAAAAAATCTTATATTACTTAATAAAAAAGGATAAAAGAAGTAAACAGTCTCGACCTCTTTTAATGTTAAAGAAAGTTGTTCTAATGTTTATATTATCAAAAGGGGTTCTCATGCTGCGTTCCCAGCAGATTAAAAAATCTCAACCTCTTTTAATGCTAAGCATATCGTTATAGCACATGAACATGGACAATTCATATAGGTAATAGTAGGTTCGAAAATATATATACTATCATAACATGATTAGTGACCTGCGTATATATGATTAAGATATTACCTAAATACATTTGTGTTTTTTTTCTGCATGAACAAACACTCACTAAAAAAACATTTTTTTCGTTTTTGTATAGCACTATATATGGTGCTCGTTGAAAAGATAATAAAGCGATCGTTAATTTGGTGTAATTTTTTTTCAAAAAAATGTCATACATAAAAGTTACTAACGTTTAAAAATTGTGAGCGGAAAATATGAAAAAAATAAAGATAAAAATATTAATTAACATATTTGAAATTTTAAAATAATTAATAGTTTACTAACATTTAAAAAATGTGAGAGGAAAATAAGGAAAAGATATTAATTAATATATTTGAAATTTTAAGATAATATAGATATAGATTTTATTTAAAATACAAAATACATAAATTTAAAAGAAAGCTTCACATGATGCCACATGGCATATTCCATTAAATGCCAACTCATACAAACTCAATTCTTTTATTATAAGTTATAGATTATAGATTATAGATATAAATATAGAATATAAATAGGGTTGAAAAATTTAATATGATTTAATAAAAATGATAAAAAATAATAAAAGAAGAAAACTCAAATCACGAAAAGCGTAAATAATTTAAACATAATCAATCTTAGTTAAAAAAAACATTTATTTAAAAAGTTAAAAAAAAATAAAAAGCATAAACCATATTAAACATAATACAGTATTAAAAAGATAACCTTCAACATATAATCATCTTCACGTAATTTAAAATATGTTACAATTTGACTTTGACTTATATAGATGTAGAATTCATGATGGGGGTTGAAAAATATAACAATTTTAATAATATTAATACTAATAGTAATAATTATTACTCTTGTAATTAATTAAATAAAAAAATAACCTTGTTATAAGGTGACATCATGTGTTGCGTGATTCGTTCTCCTAACTTCTCTTGATGAAGTATACCTATCCATCTTTAGAAGAGTAAAATTCCAATGATAGCATAGCGATTGGGCTGAATTTCAATATCGTAGATAAGAATCTGGTTTAAAAGAAAAAATATGATTAATGAATAACCTGAACACTTTGTGTTTTTTTTTCTGTATGAACATAACCCCACAAAAAATAGTCGTTTTTTCTCCGTTTTTTATATAGCACTATGGTACTCATTGGAAAGATAATAAAACGCTCGTTAATTTGGTGTAATATTTTTATTTAAAAAATCTCGAATATAAAAGATATTAACGTTTAAAAATTATGGGAGGAACATAAGAGAGAAAAATTTAAATTTGTTTTTAAATTCTTTTTTCTTAAAATAACTCAATTTAATTTTAGTAATTGAGAATTGAGCGATAGAGAGATAAATTTAGGGTTTTATGTTTATATTTTTTTTAATTAAAAAAGGAAATAACTAAAAAAAACATTAAAATCTTTCAATTATGATGCCACGTGGCAGTTTCATAGAGAGGATGAAGGCACCATTGCACGCCACGTCAGCAATGTTTAATTCTTTTATATATATTAATAATTAATAGATAATAGATTCCTTTCTTGCATTTACACGTATATATATACATTCATTAATTAATTGCCGCATACCGTGCATGCCTACACGTATACATGAGTAAGAATACTATAATGACTTATCTAATACTAAGGGGCTGTTTGGTAGCCTCTTAATGAGGCTCTTAACCATTCAGTGTTGAATAATTCAGCATTCAGTGCGTTTGTTTCAGTCTCTGAATGGAATGGTTAAGGCTAAATCATTAAGATTTAGGATGTTGCTGAACCATTAAGCACTGAATCATTAAACACTGAACTAAGCTGAACCTTAATGAAACTCTTATACCAATGTGGGACAAGAAAACTAACCATTAAGAGGTCCAACTTAATGATTCAGCACTTAATCATACAGAACTTTTAACCATTCAGATCTATTAATGATTCAGCACTTAATCAACCAAACAGCCTCTAAATCTTCATCAGGAAGTTTCTGTAGACTTTATTTATTAATATGATATCTAAATTAATAACTTGGCTCAAATACAATTTTTCTAAAACAACTTTTAAAATATAGTATTCTAATAAAATACAAATATACCGTTAAGACGAGTTTATTTTTCTCAACATTTTGACCTAAGTCTTGTTAAAAACGGAGTAGGGTTCAATTATAATATATTTTATTATTATAACTAAACGGTCTCTTATAATACTAAATATTTGACTAGATCTCACACAATTTAAATAATCATCTTAGTCACTTAACAATATAATAAACATAAGTTTAGTACATATTGTTACAGGTCATAAAATGGGGTGTTACAACTCTCCCCACCTTATAGAAATTTCGTCCGCAAAATTTAAATACACAGGTGTGGGTATAACCGTTTTATCTCAAGTTATTTTCCCCACGCTCCTTTAGGTTATTGCTTAGCATCTCATTTAACTCAAGGTAAGAAAAACTTTCTATCTCTTAGCTTTTGTACTTGTCAATATATTATCTGAATTGGATGCTTTACAAATTTTCTATTTGTATCTAAACATCTTGAAATCATATTAGTGATCTGTGTTCAAGTCAATTTCTTAGACTGGACACATGGAATATGTCACAAATCCCTTGATTTCCTCTAGCAGTGTTAACTAATAGGCCACTAGATTGTCACTTTTACTTTTCTCAAATGGTTCAATATAATATGGACGGTCTTGATACTTAAACGATAACTGTCATTATAAGCAAATTCTATTAAGGACAACTGTTCTTTCCAACTGCCATCAAAGTCTATGACACCCACCCTAATCATGTCTTCTAGTACTTGTATTGTCCTTTCATTTTGGTTATATGCTTGTGGGTGGTAAGCCATACTTAAATATATCGGTACTCCATACCGACTAACGGTTTTCTTAACATATATATATATATACACACACATGTATATTTCTAATCTATCCGTCTTATAATCTTTTAATTCATTAATTACTACTCAAATAGTATCATGCCCATTCATAGTTCGTGGGAATTTGATGGTAAGATCTATAGTTATCAACTCCTATTCCCACTAAGGATTTTAAATTGTTGTAAGTAGTCAGATGCTTCTAATACGGTACTTTGACTTATAGGCAGGTATAAGGCATGCCTCTACCTGTTTCGCTCTAAATCTTTTCATTATCAGTTATCAATAACCACTTCTTAAACTTATATACATTTTATTGTTAGTACGGTGTAACATGTATCTAGTCTTTTAGTTTCGTCTAGTGCCATATTTTATAATTCGAAAAAAAACTAGGAATCCATATTCGATTTATGAATCTTAATATCTCATCCTTTCGAGGCTTTAATAGTTTTGTCTACATACCGTCCTTTCGTTCTTAATGTGCTTTGCTATCAAGGCTTTTTATTCTGCACTCTACAATTGGTTTAAGAGGTTTATCTTAATACCCATTCTAACTATGCGGACCCTTATTTACTGAATTCTTTATTTTCTCTTGAGTGTATACGTAACCACATTTTTCCTTTCAAACCTAGTTCATGAGATCCATGAATGTTATAGGTGGATTGGCTTATCCATATTGCATTAATAAGACTCTTAGTGACGGTACCTTATCCTAAAAGTTGTTTTAAGTACGTTTTCTAATGCCATTCTTACTTAGGGATAACCAGGTACTAAGTCCATCTTAGAAACATAACTCGACCCTTGTAGCTAATCAAAGAGCTCATTAATCCTTGGTGACTTGTACCTATTCCTTAAAGTGACTATCTTCAAGTCTCTGTAATCGATGCACATACATAATATCATGTTCTTATCTTTAACAAACAGAATAGGTGCACAACAAGGTGACGTGTTAGGATACATTAATCTCGTGTTCACTACTTTCTAGATTTGATTTCTCAACTCCTCCATTTCAGTTGGGGTGAGACAGTACTAGGCATTACTAGTAGGGTCACTCTTGGGATCAAATTTGTTCTAAGCTCAAACTATGTATTAAGTGGTAGTTCGGGAATATCTTCAAGGAGTACTTTAGGAAATTAGACCATTATTGGAACCTCTCCTAATTTCTTATCTTCTTTTGTCTCTAGTGCATACTAAATAGGCTACGTGCACTTTTCCGATACACTTAGTTGCTTTTATAAGGGCAATGAAACTTATGGGTTTACTAGTTGTTTCCCCAGGAATTGTCAAACTCCTCCCATTCGTATTCTTAATTCAAATTTCCTTTGCCTAGCGATTCACTAACTAATCAACTCCTGCTACTACTTTAGACTCTCCAAGTTTCATTGGTAACGTCTATGGGTATCAAGGTATTATTAATCCGGATGGTAAAATCTTTAGTACTTACTCAACTTTCCTCTTCTCTTCCAACTACTAGTTTGACTTATTTAACTTACAAGCAATCAAATTCATTAAAACTCTAAAAGCTGCAGATATCAAGCTCCTATTAACACTAGTGTCTGACCATATCTTAGCGTAAAAGTTGTTTATCAGAATTATACATGTTACCACAGCAGGGTTCCTATGAGATTATTTGGCATTTAGGAGTATACCTTGCTCCATTGGGTTTTTACTTTTATCACTTTAGGACAATCATCCTTAAACTAACTCGTATCTCTCTCTCTCTCTCTCGCTCTCTCTCTCTCTCTCTCTTCATTCGAAACACCTACAAAGCTATTTACAGTTATGAGGGGTGCGTCCAGGTTTCTTACAGTTCTACAAGCAAACTAGTGACATGGACCAGGATGTCTTTTCTACATGTATGCCTTTAACTGGGATCCCCATTATCTCTTAAAAGCTCTGTAATTGGTTATCCTTTATCCTGATTATTGTCTTATTTTCTCTTATCTACTAGAACTGAATTGGATATATATGTGTCAAAAGTTTCTCCGTCTTCTACCTCATCAAATAGGTAGTCGATTTGGTTGCTTTACTGAGCGTGCACTAAATGTGGGTAGTCCCCAGCTAAATCCGAATATATAATTTTCTTCTGTTGTTACCAAATATGATAAGAACCTAGACGACGCCTTAAACTTGGCTACGTACTCGCATCTCCCTATTCCCGTATCTAGTTGCATAATTTCTTTCTCCATTATGTTATTTCACATGGGCGGGAAAAAAAATTATTATTAACAAGTATAGACATTTTTTTTTATGTTAAGTGATGAGCCAAATCATCTCCTCTAGTTTCCTTCTGGATTTGTTACTAGAAGAGTGCTATGTTCCTTCTCAGCAATCACCAATATTTAATATAGATCCTACGTTGCTTAGCCATTCAGGTGCTTTGATAGTACTTCTCCTTCCATCAAACATGAGGGGGTTACAATGAAGATATTGTAATTATATTCTCTAAAGAATTTTGTTTACTAGACGTAGGTGATTTAGAATCCGCTGACTTGCTTTCTTTGTCGAAGAGTTTTCGGAATTCAAATGACTATCTGATCTATCGCATCGTCGCCTTAATTACTAACACAATATGCCAAGCAGTATTTACCGGTGGGTCTAAACAATTATTGTTAATAGATGATTCAACCGATATTTTCTAAACTTCTTAAGAAGGATACTACATCAACATTTTTTTTTGCACACAAGTATTTACGATATTTCACATAATATACATAGTACAACACGTTTTCAAGTATAGCACATAGACACACAAGTCTATTGCCCTCACTAGGCTTTTACCTCAGCTAGTTCTTGTTTCATGTCTTGAACCTTTACATTTTCTAATTCTCCGGTCGTCTACATCTAACTTAACAATTCCAAGTTCTATATTTTTTTTTTTTATTAAGGTGGCTATTCAATCATAACCGGCAGTAGAAAACCTATGAATGAAATCAGGTCCTTATTCTAGGCATCCTTATCTATAAGAAATTTAATCTGAATATAAAACTTAATTCAAGCAATCCTATTCTTGAAGGTTGAAGCCTAGCTAGGTATCCCTACTGAACACCTAATTCGCTAAAACCTTTGGCTCTGATACCAACTGTGACGCCCACACCCAGATAAGGATGCACCATACACAATTGATACCAACTTACACATAAAACTGCTTATTTATTTATATTAATATAAACTACAAGGTACAAAAGTTGGAGCCTTAAAAGTACAAAACATTATCAACTATTCTTAGCCAGAGATATACTTTTCCATTGAAGCACATGAACCAGCATATCCTATTCCACTGGTCACATAGCTTCATGCTAAACAACATGCACAAGAAACAGTCATCACTACCTGTGACACATGCTTAAAACGACGTAAGACATTGCTGGTGAGCTCATGAATAGACACAAGTTATAAACCACATTAATTTAATTATTCATGACTTGTACCCGCCCATGTCATCATAACCTCGTGTCAATCTGGCACCCTCACCGGCTCCTTGACACCTGATGTCAATCCGGCACCCTAACCGGGTCCTTGACATTTTACGTCAATCTGGTACCCTCACCGGGTTCTTGACTTACATTACCATACAGTTAATGCCAGCTAAACCGCAGCGTAGTACTGACAAATCCCACCGCAACGGCACGTATAAGGGTCCCCATAGATCATGTGTATGTATGTGAAGATTATATGCATGCGTACAACAGTCATGAATACAATTATAGCAATTACCAGTTAGGACAAGCATGCTCACATAGTAAAACATTCACAAACCCACCTATTTAATGTTTGCTTAACACTTGCTTGTCTGATCAGGTACTACCTCAGGTCCTGGTACAGTTATGTAATCCTGGGTTAGGTAATGATACAGCTACTAGTTGTTATTAAGGTTGGATATTTGTTAGCACTGCCTTGTTTAAACATAGGTGATCAGTCCATGCCTAACTAAGGCTAGACTATCCAGTATCCACCCTTAACCATAACCCTAATAACTAAAAATAATGACACTAATACTATTACTATCAATAATGCCACTAAAAATATAATTGACTAAACATAACTTAAACTAGGACATACCTTAAAATTATCAATTCATGTAGAGTCCCCCATTCTTGCTCCCAAAAGGACATCTAGTGATTCCCAAACGGTATTAGAGGATTCGGATACTTTTATAACAAGAGCTTTTCCAATTTCATGCTTTTCGAAGCGTACTTATAGGACAACGTTTCCTTTTATTTTATAACTTTCAAGTGAAGTTAGTGGGTTTCTAATCTTCATGATGAAGATTCACCGTCGTATTCTTGCTTACAAAAGTTACACGTATTACTCGTATATACATACATTCCTTTCTTGCATTTACACGTATATATATACAGTCATTAATTAATTGCCGCATACTGTGCATGCCTACACGTATACATGAGTAAGAATACTATAATGACTTATCTAATACTAAATCTTCATCACGAAGTTTCTGTAGACTTCATTTATTAATATGATATCTAAATTAATAACTTGGCTCAAATACAGTTTTTCTAAAACAACCTTTAAAATATAGTATTCTACTAAAATACAAATATACGGTTAAGACGAGTTTATTTTTCTCAACGTTTTGACCTAAGTCTTGTTAAAAACGGAGTAGGGTTCAATTATAATATATTTTATTATTAAAACTAAACGGTCTCTTATAATACTAAATATTTGCTAGATCTCACACAATTTAAATAATCATCTTAGTCGCTTAACAATATAATAAACATAAGTTTAGTACATATTGTTACAGGTCATAAAATGGGGTGTTACAATATTCATTCACCTTCGACCGTCCGATAATGATGAAACATAATAGAATTTGCAATTCAATAACATTAGTCGCACTTCGTGTATCTACCAACTCCCCATCGACTATTGCTTGAATTGCTTAAGCCTTCGATCTTCATCCATTCTCTTATTCATCATCTTGATGGGCAACGATTTCTTCTGTTCTTTTGTCATGACTGGTTCATGAGTTTGCTTCGGTTTCTTCTTTTCAGTTTTCTTAATCTGAACAAACTTCCCCAGCTTTTTATCAAAATCACAACCCGCATTGACATCCCATGCAAAACATAAGAATACCACACGTTGGTATTTAGCTGCCTGCTCACTATCTTTCTCTTCACAGTAAATCGGATTGTAATATAGCATGATAATATCCTCATGAGAGCAATTGATTAACCACATCGGGTCAAAGATATGTATCTTCTTGAAGTCATTCTTCCCATCCTTCAATACGATAATATCCTCTGTCGTCTTCCAGTCATAGTACCACCACATAAAGTCTTTAGAGAAATGTTGTGGAATAGGCATCAAAGGTATATGTTTCAAAACCGTCGGTGGTTTATATTTTAAAGTTACCTTGTTCAACCCCGTAATCTGATCTCTTTCCTTCTTGTGAACTATCCGTTTAGGATACTGAGGGGTGAACACTTCCCATTTCGTTCTGCTCTCTCTCGCCATGCGATCTGCAAAGTAACCAACAAGATTGTTGTTTACTGAAGCCCCTGACATTGTATGTCTGCAGATATCACGAACAGCCCAATAAGGTATTGCCTTTATGTCATGAAATCTGTTGAAGTACAGAATTCCTTTTTCCCACTTCACAGCGACACACCTCAGCTGCCTCAAGTATTTCCATCCGAGAGCTTTGCCTTTGAACAATTCATTATGGAATTTGTAGAAACTACCCTGAACTTCAGTCTTAGGGCGGTTAGCTTCTTTTTCTTTAAGCTTCCTCAGCAAGTCTTTCAGATCGTCAGATTGTTCAACAGTTGGCTTCTGACAATCTGAGTTCTTGAACACTTTGTCAACGAACTTCTTACTTTTCTCACGAGCAAGTTTCTCAGCTTGGCTCAGCAACTCTTCAGAGAATTCAGGAAATCCAGAATCCTTATCATTTTTGAAGTATTCTGGATATTCCTCACTAGCAATATCCTCCATTTCAACTTCTTCAAATACTGGAACATCTCTATCATCAGAGTACTTTCCTACTTCTTTCTCAGGAATGTTCGGTATTTGGTTCTCACTCATCAGCTCTTCAAGAGATTTACCAACCTGTTTAGCCAATCCTTCCAGTATTTCTTTAGTCACAGCTGCAGAAACTTTTCCATCTTCCAGATCAAGATCATTATACTCCAGTTCAAACCTCTTATCATCTGACTCAAATATCTCTGGAAATCTACCTGTCAACTCAATCGTCCAGACTCTATCAGTCAACATCTGGCGATATAACTTCTTGTCTTTTTCAGATAAAAATCTGATCTTCTCATTCCAGAATATGTCATCATCGTCAGTATTGCCACCAGGAGCTTTTGAACTAGACTCTCCTGCATCTTTTCCTGTTTCTCTCTTCTCATACTTATACTTATTAGTGTCATCATCATCGTCATCATCATCATCACTAGCATCAGCAGAACTATTATCTCCAGAATCATCACCCGAACCATCTTTATCATCACCATCCTTCTTCTTTTTCTTCTTCTTAGGAGCATCACCGACATCCTGTTCAAGATCCTCATCATCTTTTTCATCTTTCTCTGACTCAGATGGTTCGAAATCAACAAGCTCTTCTTCTTTTTCTTTATCCTCTTCTCCTTCTTTCAATTGAGGAGCTTTCGAGTATAAATCATCTATGATATTCTTCATGCTCTTGTTGTTTGCTCTCAACTTCTTGTTTTCAAGCCTCATAATGATATACCTTTGAGTATTTCTCTGCTCATGCAATAACAACTTCTTATTTTCTTCCTGAAGTAGCTTGATTTTAGCAGATAATTCTTCATGGCTCTCCTGTGAAGATTCAACTACTTCCAACATCTTCCTATCATTCTTTCTTAACTGCTCAATCTCAGTATGTTGCTGGTTAATGATTTTCATCATTTCAGTCAGCTTCTGGTTCACTGCATCCATCACATCTCCCGATACAGTAACCTTTGGAGTTGAAGCCTCAGCAACTGGAGTCTTTTGTTTCTTAAACTTGTTCAAGACTCTGTCCAACGCAACATTGAAATTATCAAATGGAAGTTCAGATTGCTCAGGAGCAGATGTTTTCTGTTTCTTAGCTGCTGGGGATGTCATGGGAGATTTAGAGCTAGACATAACAGGAACTTTCTTTCCTGCAATTAGGCTCTCAATATCTTTAGCTCTTTTCTTCATAGGCTTTTCAATCTCAACAGCCTTAGCCTTTTTCTTGTAAGTTGGATTTTTCTGTTTTTCTCCAGTCTTTGGCGATCCACCAAAATCATCAGATCCCAAACCTAGACTTTCGTCAACATCGTCCATCACTACCGGACTTTTCATTCTTTGTTCTTCCAATGATTTGTTCAGACTTTCAGACTCACCAGCCACAGTGGCCTTGGGCGTGGTGGACTTCACAGTCTCATTATCAGAATCCCATCTCTCCTCTACCTGAGTCTCTTTAGAATCCATCGACTCTTCATCCACCAAGTGTGTACCTTTCTTAGCAACGCTTTTCTTTCTTTGAGATGCCTTCTTTGGAGGTTCAGCATCATCCTCTTTTTCCTTTCCTTTCCCTTTACCACTCTTCGCACCAACATTCACAACTTGCCTTTTCCTCTTAGCTTCAGGATCAACAGGGCATAAAGGATTATCTTCATCAGAATCACTGTTGGCATTCCAGGCTTTATCAACACCTGGATCTTCATAACCTGGATTGATCAGGTGACCAAACAAGTTATTCAACTGTGTTCTATCATTCATCGGCACACCTTTATATCCCTTCATTCTTACCAATGTGCTCGAACTCATGTGATCCTGTACTACTATCTGAGTAGGATCTTTTCTCAAATTCTTCTACTTCTGATCAAAGATCATCTGCAGGAATCTTGGATATAATAAAAACTTCTTACTCTTCAATCCTCTCAATGGTTCAAGCATGTGTTCAAGTATCATCCCGTAAACGTTGAATGGTTTGTTCAAAATCAAAGCAACCATTAAAGAGCTAATACTCTTACTCATCACGTCGTATCCTCCACTCACAGATCCGAAAACATGTAACATGAATGTGAGCAAGGTATTTGAACTGCGGGCACAATTTACCTTTATGTAATGAACCATCAGTAATCGGTCCATTGTACTTCATTCTCAAGAAACATTTCCTCTGCTCAATCCAAGATAGAACTCTCGGATCAGTCTTCTTATCAGTCAGCTTCAATGCTTGTCTAATGTCGACTTCAGATATTATCACTAGCTCCCCCTAAATCTTACTCACAATAGCAGACTCATTGTCCCAAAAATCCATTCTTGCATTCGTCCAGAATTCCTTTTGGTGGTCTCTGTAAATAATGGCAGGAGTAGCAATAGCATCAACAACACGGCTTCTCTTCAGAAAATCAACAATACCGGTGAATTCGGTATGTTTCTTCAAATATCCTAGATAAGCACAGCAGTTATGTGCCTCTTCGAATGGTAAGTCTTCTACAGGTTTCTTTCCGGGTGCCTTGTCTGATGAACCTGCGGGAATATCAGAACTTTGTTGTTCAGACATGATTGATCTGCAAAACAAAACAAGAAAACACGTTAAAAACGGACAAAATATTCAAAATTTGTAATTTTTGATTTTGGAATTCCACATTCGACCAATCGTGGGTTCGAATGTGTGAATTAAGAAGTTCTGTTGGGTCTGCTGACCTGAAGAAGAACAAATGATTGAAAAGCCAAAATATACTAACAGTTGATCCACATAAATAAACAGCCTTTACAACATACTCTTCCCAAAAGACTGTTGACCCTAACAACTGTTCCACCCAAACAACTGTTGCTACAAAGGACTGCTGGAAAACAACTGATAGAGAACAACTGCTGACCAAAGGTCTGATGAAGAACAACTGCTGATCAGTACTGAAGACTAAATGTCTGTTGGAGCCAACAACACTTAGGCTCCAACAGATGATACAAGACCATCAGAGTTTTCCTCAACAGTAGTTTACCTTATAGTGTTTTGTAATATAACAGTAGTTTGTATAGGGCAGATGTTTTATGTTGTTATTCTGTTAGAGGTCACTATCTTAGGTGACGTCAGCCTAGGTCACCGGTGGTTTAGATTTGTCTATAAATAGAACAGTGCTTGTACTGTTCTATTGGTCACTCACAACATTCTCTCAGACAAACAATCACAGAGTGATCAGGTTGAGGGGGAGTACTTGTAATTGATTGTAATCTTTCAATATAATGAAAGCTTTCGATTAAGAAAACATTTATTCCTTTTGGTTTTGATTATAGTTTATCATTCCGCTAAACTTTCCATATATATATATTCACTTCATTCATTTCTCATTCTACTTTAAACAAATCAAAACAATCAAACTCAGATCCTAACAATTGGTATCAGAGCTTGGTCAATTAAATTCGATCTAATCAATCAATTTAATATAAACAGATCAGCTCACAATTATTGATATCGTTTGTTTGTCGGATTGAAAACAGAGTAATAGTTTATTTTCGATTCAACCGCTTATAAACAGACTTTGTTTTGGAAAATCAGAGAATGGCTTCAATCAATCACGATCCACACAACACTGGCACGAACAACAAGCCACCGATGCTTGTCAGATCTGAATACAATATCTGGCAACGTCGGATGAGCCATGTTCTAGCTCAACAGAACACTGGGTGTTGGAAGTCGGTTATCTTCGGACCACATGTTCTGATGGTGCCGAGTACTGAAGATCCCAAGGTTCAGGAGCCTAAGAAACTTGAAAACTACTCCGACCAGGATTTTCAGAAAATTGAGTTAGATGCTAAGGCCTTCATTATTGTGGCCATGGCTCTACCCAATGATATATATGCTGGGCTGTTACACTGTAACAGTGCAAAGGAGTTGTGAGATGCACTGAAAGAACAATTTGGTGGGACTGAAGAGGTTATTGAAAACAATCGTGAAATACTTAACCAACAATATGAAACATTCAGTCATGTTAAGGGAGAGTCATTAACTCAACAATTTGAGAGGTGTAACTGTCTCATTAGTGAACTAAAACTGGTTGGTCTAACTTACCCTCATTCAACCTTGAACCATAGGTTTTTAAGATCATTACTAGATAAATGGGACACTATTGCTATAGTGATGAGAAACTCAATTGGATTCAAGGACCTTTCACTGACCCAGCTTCATCGTAAGCTCTTGACCTATGAGAGAGAGCTTAACCAGAAAAAAGAAGCTCCAGGACTCTGGAAAAGTGTCTGATGATTATGTATTTGGTAATACAACACTTTTGGGTCATGATGAGGTGCTTGGAAACAGTAAGGATCAGAGTTATGATCATTTCTTTGACATAACTTCAGGGTTTAACTCAGGTTTTAACTCTGATTCTTATTCACCAAACTATGCTTTTGCAGCAAGTGGTGGTGATATCCAGGCATCTGATAACATATCCTTTGAGTATAATGACCTAAAATATTTTGACCCTGATGATTTGGAAGAAATGGACATTATGCACCAATTGGCCCTTCTCAGTGTAAGAACTAACAATTTTTACAAGAAAACTGCGAGAAGGTTTCCAGGGTTAACTGGCAGATCAAAGGTGGGGTTGGATAAATCAAAGATAAAGTGTTATAAATGTCATAGACTTGGTCATTTTTCTAGGGAATGTAGGAGTCAACATGGTACACCTATGATTACCTATCCAAATCAAAGGCCTCAGACCAACACTTTTCAAAATTCCTATAATACCCCTGGACCCAATGTGCAAAACACTGCTCATTTTGCACAGTTCTCTCTTCGTGGTTGAGATTGTGCCATGTGTCAGTGGGCACGTTCTTTCTACTAGGCGTGTGAGTTCCCGCGCGCCCACTTTTGTTGATAACGTGAGATCTGGTGACACGTGTCGTGCATCCGGTGCGTGTGTAGTGTGAAGCTGTCTCACACTATCATCTGAGCCGTCCGTCGTCAACGTCGACACGTGTCATCATACTGTCTCTTGAATTTGAAAAGGTGCGATGGTTAGTGCCTCTTTGGTGGGTCCCATTGCCATTAATGCGATGGGTATATAAGCCTCATTAGGGCTTATGTGAACGGTTACATTCCCATAACCTTCTTCTTCTTCCTTCCTTGTTCTCTTTTTTCTCTCAACTTTCCGGCCACCGTTCTTTGAAGTTTCCGTTCAATCTTCATAGATCTCGTTGATCTTGAAGATTCATTGTTGAAACTTCAACTTCTTTGTCGTTTGTCTTCTTTGTTTACCTTTTTTGCTGTCCTTCTGTTTTTGAAGTTTATTTGATCTTCAAATTCTCTTGAAGATTCCGGCGAATCTTCAAGTTTTTCGGTCACATTTTCCAGTTTCTGATAACTTTAGCCTTAAAAATGTCTGATGCTCCTGTAAGTCTGTCGCCGTCCGCCGGGGATATTAGGGTGGAACCGGCTGTGGAGGAGGTGATGGAGGAGGAAGTTCTTGTCGAGTATGGCAAGATAAAGGAGAGGAAGCTGATGTCCAACACATATTGTGTTTGGAGTCAGGAGGCTTTTAACCAGTTTTGTACCATGTACAATATCTTGCCAGAGTGGGAGCCTACCCTTCCATCTCCGACCAGCACCGTTCTTTCCGCCGGGAATGGTCGGCTGGCCTTGTATGAAGCCCACTTTACTAAGTGTGGATTTCGCCTGCCGTGTACCCGCTTCCAAATTGATACCATGGTGGCTTACGGCGTTAGGCCCACACAATTAACCGCCTTTGGGCTTCTGAGGTTAGTCCACTTTGAGGCTTCTTGCCGCGCCTTGGACATTGAACCAACCGTTGAACGGTTCAATGTCTTCTACTTTATGGCGCGAGACGAGATGTGGTTCTCGTTGAAGCCGCGCCCGAGGGTGCCGCCTATGGCCACTCATACTCCTAAGTCCTTGCATTGGGCGAAGGAGAAATTTTTCTTTGTGAAGAGGGGTGTGATCCCCATTAGTCTCCCCTGGAAGGTTATAGGGGATGGGCAGCGCGTGGCGGACATGGCTGTGCCCAAAGATTTCAAGAAGCAGGCTTGGTTTATTACCCTCACCTCCAACGCTACCAAGCTGGAATTCAAGAACCTGACGGAGGGCATCTTTTTCCTTCTGGGGATGAGCCGCCTTGGTATCCGCGCGGGCAAAGAACCCTACATTGCAATAGAGGGTACGTACTTTCCTTTTTTCTTTTATACTTTTGCGCGATTTCCCTGATTGTTTATTGTTGCAGGTGTGGATAAGTTCCAATTTTATGCTGCCCGTGAAGAGAAGGGTATTAAGTGGAGGCCGGTGGCGGAGGGTCAGACTTCTTGTATAGAGGCGTTTGCTTACCGCTTCTACTACCCTGATCTCTCCACCGCGCCCAAGCCTTATTACACAACCGGTGAGTCTTTGGATCCCTTCGTCACTAGCATTTTCGGAGATGATTCTACTGATTCTTCAGTAGAGGTCGTTCCGCCTCTGAACCCATCCGCGGGGCGTGGACGTTGGAAACACGTGCCGCGGAGACATAGGTATCGAGCAAAGGTTGCTCTTTCTGACTCGGGTTCTTCCGTTTCAGCAGGAGAGGTTGTGAAGGGACGCCGATGGCGGAAGGATGGGCCGCCCTCGGATAATGAAGAGGAGGCTGAGTCCTCTCAGCTGGAGAGGAGGAAGAGGGCGCGATCGGACAGCGCCGCGGCCAGCAGTGCCGCCACTGTTGAGGATGTGTCTCCTGCCTTGACTGGCGAAGGCGGGAGTGGGGATGCTACTCAAATCCCTGAGTCAGTGGCGGCTCCAGAGACTGTTGTTGAGGGTGCTGGCAAGCAGAAGGTCACCTCTGCTGGGGAACAAGGAGGGAGCGCCCCCGTTTTTTCTGTGGTGATTAGCGCTGCCCCAACTCGACAGCCTCTATTTCAGAAGCTGATAAAGAAGAAAACCCCTGGTAAGCAACACTTATTGTCTAGTGGAATTTTTATCGTTGAGTTTCCTTTTAACATTCTGTTTTCCTTTGATAGTGTCGCCCAAGATCATCCCTACCCCTCCTCCTGCGTCTCCATCTGCGGAGGCGGCTCGTGTAGAGGAGGAGAGGCTTTGGAGGGAGCAAGAAGCGGCCCGCAAGCAGGTGGAAGCCGATGAAGCCTTACAAAAGGCTGAGGCTGAGAAGATAGCCGCCGCTACGAGGAAGCAGGCGGAGGTCGATGAAGCCCTTCGGAGGGCGGAGGCCGCGAAGGTTGCTGCTGCCAATGAGGCCAAACGAGAGGCTGAGGCAAAGAAGCGGGCGGAGGCGGAGCGTCTTCGCCTCCAAGAGCAACACTTTCTTGAGGAGAAGGCTCGGCTTCTAAGGGAGCGCAAGGATCGTGAGCGCGCTGTTGCTGCGACCCAAGAGATGACCCATGAATCTGATGGGTTCGAAAGGGCGCTCTTGGAGCAAGGCGCTGCTGGTGCCAGCGGTGGTTCACGCCAAACTCGGCGTGAGTCTTCTAGGGTTGGTGGGGAGCCATCAGGAGTTTATGATGGTTCCTGTTGGGCTGGTGGTGATGCCATCTGGCGCGCTCGCTGGGCGATCAGGGAGAATACCTTGTTTTCAAACTCGCTGGCCGCCCTTGAATTTGTTAGCGAGGTGGTGCCTCCCTACGAGCGCACTCACCAGGATTTGCTGAGTCGTCCTGAGCTCATAACTGCTCTGTGTGTAAACCAGGCGACTCAGCTATCTTTGATGGATTCGCTTCGCCGTCGGGATGTGGCGGTGCAGCGAGATTTTGAGCAACTAGAGGCGGAGAAGGCAGACCTTGCTGAGAGGGAGGCTGCCTTCAAGGCAGAAATTTCAAAATATCGCCGCCGTGCTCACGAAGCTGAAGCCAAGGTGGCGAAGCTCAAGATGGATGCTGCTACGGAGAGGCGTCGGTGGTCAGAGTCTTGGAAGAAAGCTAACGATGAAACTATGCGGTTGAAGGAGACTCTGGCCGAGGCGCAGGAAGAGAGGCGGGCAGTGACCCGCAAGTTTGAAGAGAAGAGCAAGGCCCTCATTGAGAGAACCGCAAAGTATGTGGAAATGCGCAAGGAGCTGGAATCCAAGGATGAGGCTCTTGTTGCAGCCACTGAGCGTGTCTCTCTTCTGGAGCAAGAGAAGGTCCGGGTCCTTAATGCTAAGGAAGATCTGGAGCGGGACCTTGACTCTTCTGATCAAGCCCGTGTTGCGGCCGTCAAGGAGTGCCAGGCGGCCCAACACTTACTGGAGGAAGCGGTTACCGCTCAGACCCAGATGCAGGATTCCATTCGTTGGCTGATGACGGATGGAATGAATGGGGTAAGCCTTTGCGCTTTCTTTGTTATTGATGCTTGTTGTTTGCAATTGATTTGCTAACTTTTTTGTCCTCCCTCTAGGTCTTCAAAAGGTTCTGGCAGGAGCCCAAGCTGGGCGATCAAGTTGCCGCCATTGCCGCCGCCGCACAAGCTTTTGGGTACGGCGAGGGTTATGCAGATGGTTTATTGCAAGCCCAAAGTGATGGGCGACTTGAGGACGCCGAACATTATGGGAAGCCGCTGAAGGAGGAGTATGAGGCGGAATTGGCCAAGTTTGAAGAGGTTGACTTCCCTATCCTCCAGGACATTGCTGATTGCAATAACAACGCGGATCCCCTTGCTGCCCTGAAATACTTTATCGACAAATCTGACGAGTTGGCGAAGGCTTCTGGCGGGGGTCCTTCCGGAGCGCAAAGCGAGTAGGCGCTGTACTTGTATTTTGTATTTTAGCTTTCTTGTAAATATGAAGGGTTTTTAAGTCCCTCTTTTAATGAAATTATAAGTTTGTTATATCGTGTTTGTTCTCGCTCCAACCTTACTTATTTAACCAAGTTGTCACCCGGTGTGTAAGTATAAAATAGGGCGCGCGCTAGGCTAGACAGTCCGGCGTCTAAGTGTTGTACTTTTGCCTTGAAGACTGTAGCGGAGCGCGACTTGTGCCATTAAGTCCGAGTTAGGCGCGTAGGAGCCTGGCCTAGAAAACCTTTGGCCGCGTTTTGTGTGGCGCGCCTTCCTCTTGTCCGAGCTGTATAATAGCTCTAGAAGACAAGGGATTATGCGCGCACATGTGTTAAGCGGGCTGACAGGTCCGACAAGTAAATCTGTCTTGAAGACCGTTTGTGCGTCGTCCAAGTGTAAGATGTGTAAGACCGACGTGCCCAAGACACGTCTTGAAGGCTCATTTTACTACGTTGTTCCGCGGTTTTGGTCCGACAGGATTTTGCCTAAGTCTTGAAGACCCTGGCGCGGAAAAACAAGTAGAAACACAGATATATATATGAAACTTTTTCATTGATAGTATGGCATGTGTAGCCATGTTACAAGTTTACAAGTAACAGCGTCGTAACTATGCGTCGTTCCAAGATCGCGGGATGGGGGTACCATCTAGTCTTTCCAACGCGTAGGCGCCTTTGCCTAGCACCTCTTGTATTTTATATGGCCCTTCCCAAGTCGGAGCTAGTTTCCCTGGCTTTTCAACGTTAGAAGCTTCGTTGTTGCGAAAAACGTAATCCCCAATCTTGAACGTAAGTTCTTTGACGCGCTTGTTGTAGTATTGTTCCAGCTGAGTTTTGTATCTTGCTTCTTTTATTGCCGCAAGATCGCGGCGTTCTTCTAACAGGTCAAGGTTCATGCGGAGTTCTGTGTCGTTGTCCGTTGTTTCGGCCATTAGGCCCATAGAACATGCGGCAGTTCATCTACCCACCCTGTCCTCTTGGTTTCGAGCCTTGTGTTGATGCCTTCGACAATTGTGCGATTGGCCCTTTCCACTTGACCATTGCCTTGCGGATGCGCAACTGATGTGAATATTTGTTTTACACCCATTTGAGCCAACCATTCTTGAAGGGATTGGTCTTCAAATTGTGTGCCGTTGTCGCTGACCAGTTGCATTGGCAAGCCAAATCGGCATATAATAAACTCCCATAGGAATTTCTTGACGTGTGCGCCGTCGATCTTGGCTAGAGGCTTTGCCTCGACCCACTTGGTGAAGTAGTCGATGGCGACGATTAAATATCTGACGTTACCCGGGGCCGTTGGGAATGGTCCGACCAAATCGACAGCCCATTTCTGGAACGGCCACGCCGCTGTAACGGGCACCAAGTTGTTCTTGGGGCGCAAGGTGTTCGGAGCGTGGCGCTGGCAACTGTCGCATTTGCGCAACTCGTTGACCGCGTCCACGTGCATGCCCGGCCAATAGTACCCTGCGTTCATCAATTTCGCTACTACCATCCTTGGGCCAGCGTGTATCCCGCATATTCCCTCATGTATGTCTCTTAGGAGGAAGGAGGTGTCTGCGGAGTCTACACATCGTAACAGTGGCCCTAGGTAAGATCGGCGGTACAGAGTGCCGTCTATGAGTTGGTAATGTAAAGCCTTGTGTTGGATCTTTCAGGCCTCTGATTTGTCATTAGGCAGGATGCCGGAAGATAAGAAGGCTTTGATCGGGGTCATCCAGGACGCGTTGCCTGTTTGGATGACATGGACTTGTCGCAGCGGAACAGATAGTTTTTCAAGGACATCAACTCGTACCTCTTTGGCCAAGTGTGCAAAGACTGTGGATGCCATTTTACTCAGCGCATCGGCTGGCTTGTTCTCACTGCGCTGGATGTGTTCGATGGTGCATGAGTCGAACCGTCGCATGAGTTGCTTGGCTTGTTCCAGATACAGGGCCATGGTTTCGTCCTTTGCATCATATGATCCGTTGACCTGTCGTGCGACAAGCAGTGAGTCGACGTGTGCCTCCACGTGCTTGGCCCCCATTTTTTCCGCAATGCGGAGGCCTGCCAGCAACGCTTCGTATTCCGCCTCGTTGTTTGTGCTTTTAAAATCGAGGCGGATGGCGTACGTGAACTCGTGTTTATCTGGGCTGATGAGGCGTAAACCTGCGCCGGCGCCGTCGTCATTGGAGGCCCCATCTGTGAATAGGGACCATTTTTGCGACAGGTCGTACGCTGGCGCGGGTGATTCTTCAGCTTTGCATTCTTGAACTTGGTCTGCCGGTATCTCCGTGGCGAAGTCCGCAAGTATCTGGCCTTTAATTGCGGGCCGGGGTTTGTAATTGATCGTATGCTCCCCCAGCTCGATTGCCCATTTTGCCAGGCAGCCAGACAGTTCGGGTTTGGCGAGAATGTCGTTTATCCGATAGTCCGTGAGGACGTTTATCGGGTGGCCTTGAAAGTATCTGCGCAGCCTTCTAGATGCATGGACAAGTGCTAGAACCAGCTTTTCTATTATTGTATACCTTGTTTCTACGTCTAACAGTGTGCGGCTGACGTAATAAATTGGTGTTTGCACTCCTTTGCGTTCGACCATTAGAACTGCACCTATCGCTCGCTCTGTGACGGAGAGGTAAAGTGTAAGCGGTTCTTTAGGAAGCGGCGCTGTTAGCGTCGGAAGGTTCATTAGGCACTGCTTCATAGCCTGGAATGCTGATTCCGCCTCTGGGGTCCAGCGGAAGTTGCTCTTCTTTAAACAGTTCTTCAAAGTGTTCACGAACAGGAACGACTTTGAAGCGTAGTTGGACAAGAATCGGTTTAGGGCCACAAGGCGGCCCATTAGTGTCTGTACTTCTTTGACGGAAGCGGGAGATGGCATTCTCTCGATAGCTTGTACTTTTTCTGGGTTGGCGCGGAAACCGTCCCGCGTTACAATGACGCCTAAAAAATTGCCTTCTTCCATCCCGAATGAACATTTGCTCGGATTCAACTTCATGCGCACTTTGCGCAATTGATTGAACGTCTGTTGGATATCCCGAAGCATGTCACTTTCCTCCTTGCTCTTGATGACCAAGTCATCAACATACACTTCAAGTTGTACGCCGATTTCATTAATGAAGGCCGTGTCCATAAGACGTTGGTATGTGGCGCCCGCGTTTTTTAGACCGAAAGGCATCTTGGTGTAACAGAAGATGCCCCCGTCTGTGCGGAACGCCGTTTTATCTTCATCTTCTTTGGCCATTTGGATCTGGTGGTTGTAACATTACGCATTAAAAACTTGTACGTTACACGTTCGCATTTAATAAAACGTCAAGTTTTCATCTTATACTCGCATTTAATTATTTTGTCGCGATTGTGGAACCCTAATACTATATATATAATATAATATATGTGTGTGGAATGATAAATATGTCAAAAATAATAAAATGCTTTGGCCGGGGTTCGAACCCGCGCCAAAGCTACACACACACACCAACTTAACCATCTGGGCTGGACCATCTCTTTGGAAATAACCCGGACACACTTTATATTTATATGCATTTTAAAAACCTTCACAGTTGACAAGGAAAGTCAACTGTGGGTTAGCTTGATGATCAATCCAGCAAATTAATTCGTAATTGATTCTTATTTGGTAAATTTATGTGATTACCGGCCTCATACAACACGAATACACGTCAATTACACCTAATCATTGACCAATTCTGTTATTATTACGCGTATGATAATAAACGGGGTCAAACCTTCCAATTAACCTTAACCCTTAAACCTCAGTATAAATAGACCCTCTCCGAAGCTTAACAACTCGCTCACAACTCTCTCTCAACCTCCAATTCTCTCTGATTCACTTTGGTTATTATTATTAAGCTCGTCGTTTGACTTTTGCTTTGACCCGACGATTTCACTCAATTCAACACTGTGAGTCTTCGTTCTTTTGTGGGTTTCATTAGTCGGCTATCAAACAACAATAGCCCCAACATTAATCGGGCTAAAGTTTTCTGAATTGTTTGATTGCAAATTCTAGGGTTCATACGTGTTAATTGGGGATAAATCTGGAAACGCGTATTGTATTTATTTATTTTAAACAGAAGATATCACAACCACCGGCCTAGGCCAAGTGGTTGTGACCTTGTTCCACCACAGAGGTTACCCGGGTTCGAGTCCCGGCTCTGACCGTTTTTGTTCTTTTCTTTTCTTTTCTTTTTTTTAAACAAACAATTATATATATATATAAATATTAAACCTTTAAACCTTTTAAATTCATTTTAAAATATCACAACTATTTTATAAATTCAAAAAAAATTATATTTGTTTAATCTGAGATAAAAGTTTTATTTACAATTTTTATTTTTCAGAAATTCATTTATTTAATATTTATAATAATTAAATCATTTTTTATACTATTATATTTATAAAACCCATTTATATATCAAAACAATTTTATTAAATTCTCCAAAATTTATCCTGACTTTTTATAAAGTCAAACTTTACTGAAATAATTTTTAATTCAGTAAAATCATTTATTTTATATTTTTAATCAATTTTTGTTAGATTTAATCATAATTAAATCATAATAAATCCAATTTTCATCATTTTTGCACCAAAATTTTATACAAATTATTTTTAATCATTTAGAACAGAAATATGATTTTTAAAATAAGAATTCCTTAATTTTAGTATTTTTGAATATTAAAGTTAAATATTGGCTATTTATAAATAAATAGATCTAAAAATCTATTTTAAATAAAATAATTTTATAAAAATTATTTTTATGTTTCAAACACTTTAATGTGCACATTCAAAATCCAAATTTTATAAAAAGACTTTCTTTCATTAATTATCAAATTTTCCTTTATTAATTAACATTTTAATTTAAATTCAACAATTGATTATCCCCAAATCGAAACCCTAGGATACACTTGTAAGTTAATTAGACTTAGACTTATTACATATTACCTTATTATAGGGTGATATTTGGAATCATTTTGGGCAACACAATTATTACATCTTTTCAACAAGTTAACATTTGCTAAGGTGAGTTTTACATAGCCCCTTTTATTTATCACCATTTTTGGGGTGAAACATGTTATAACATTATCATTGCAATTCAATCATCAATGTGTCTATGTGTTTTCTATGTTGCATTATGTCTTGAGCATGATTAGAGTAAGCATCATTCTAGCATAATCATTAACATTGATCAGCCGACGGTATACATTGATAGATCTATTGGACTGACAATCCCACCCGGATACGTGCCTCCTACAAAGGTTACGTGGGTGTTTGTTATCGCATAACATATTCAATTGGACCATAAGTGTATGGTATGTATCATTTTATAACAGTCAACAGGGTTGATTATGCACTCGATTTACTTCTAGTATGTTCTCACATATGGGCTAGATTAACATGACACATGAATTGCACAACATTTTATTCATTTTATTATCAAAAACCTATGTAATTCTCACCAACTTATGTTGACCCAAAATACTTTCAAAATTAACATGTTTCAGGTAACAATGAAGCTGAGGCTTGAGTTAGCATGAGGATTTTACTTGAAGTATATTTGAAGTTATTGAAGTTGTTATTTGATATTATGTATTTGAATTCTTAGACATCATTTCACATTTTGGATGTTATGTTTGAATAAATTATTTAAAATTTATATTATACCATGTGCTACTGAAAACAATCATCAATACGTGGCACCCCGATGTTTCCGCCATCGGTTGGGGTGTTACAGATTGGTATCAGAGCCTTGGTTATAGGGAATTAGGTTATTAGAAATAATCTAGACTATAACCTTAGGGACTAAAACAGTACTTGCTTCTCCTACTTGTAACCCTAATTGCTTCCCTAATCCTATCCTTATCCTATGCCTTATAACCCTAAACCTACATGTGACTACTCTTAATTGTCTGCTGCAATCCTGATCCACCATTAGATTTATAGGACAAAATCCTCAGGTTTAACCTGAACCCCCTTGAGATCTCGTCGAAGTTCTAGATTTTAATAACGAACACGTGCAATCTGGAAGGGTGAACGCCTGTATTCTGAGTCTTCTGTCTAGGCTGGCATTGCGCATATATCCCAATCAGACGAGGGACCCGGATGCCTACCTGGGAATTCTCGGGATGAGTGTTCACTTATAGGCTAAAGCATGTCTTCATATGTTATTAGAATTTAGAATCTTTGATAAGTCAACGTTTTCGTTTATTCGTTTTAATTAATGAATAAATGATTACATTCCTTATATAAACTCTCATTCATTTCATTGTGTCTATTACAGATCATGCCTCCTCGTCGCAGCACTCGCAACAACAATGGTGAGAACCACGAAGAAGGTGGTGATAACCATAACCACAACCATGACCAAGTTCCTAACCACAACAACAATGGGGTCGATGCTCAACTGGCTGCGATCATTTCTCAACAAATGGCGCAGCAAATCGCAACTCTGGTTCCCAATTTACTTGCTCAGGTCATCCAATTGAACGGCTACGGGAATGGTCACAACAATGGGAACGGGAATGGCAATGGCAATGGTAATGGACCCCAAGCTTGCACCCTTAAACATTTCAACTCTTGTAACCCTCCAAAGTTCAGCGGTGAAGAAGGAGATACTGGACTTCTCCAATGGTTTGAGGGTATTGAGAATACCTTCATCAACAGTGAGTGCCCCAACAATTTCAAGGTTCGTTACGCCATGAGTGTTCTCCATAAACGAGCACTCACTTGGTGGAATGAAGAAAAGCGTACTCGTGGGGCCGAGGTTGCTCTTGCTATGACATGGGACCAAGTCAAAGAGATCATGAAAGAGGAGTTCTGTCCTCGCAATGAGGTTAAAAAGCTTGAGGATGAGTTCCACACCTTAGCTCAAGATAGTGGGGAAAACCTTGCCTACAACACCCGCTTTCATGAGCTTAGCTTATTGTTGCCACACAAAGTTACTCCTCTGCCGGTAGCCATCGAGAAGTACATCGGTGGTCTGCCCATGCAAATCCAGGACACCGTTTGGGGTAGAAATCCTGCAACTCTGGAAGAGGCCAAACGTCTAGCGGCCACTCTTACTGATAATCACGTAAAGAACGGTACTCTTGTTCGCAAGGGCACTAAGAAGACTGTTGCCAAAGACACTCCACAGCCTGCAATTGAAGTCAAGCCTGAGACCTCAAGCAACAAAAAGCGCAAGGCTAGAAACTATATGGTTGCTGCTACTCCACCTGCTGCCCAAAACCCAGCCAAGAAACCATACACCGGACCTCACCCTTTGTGCAACACTTGCAAGTACCATCATCCAACGCAGGTGCCATGTCGATTTTGTACTAAGTGTCAAAGATATGGTCACCTGGTGAACGTCTGTCGATCTCCTGCTACCCAAGACAACAACAACCCAGCTCCCAACCAACAAAACAACAGGCCTACTCGTGGTCAATGCTACGAGTGTGGTAACCCTAATCACTACATCAACAACTGCCCTAATCGTAACCGTAACCAAAACCAAAATCAGAACCAAAACCAAAACCAGAACCGCAACCAGAACCAAGGTGCTCGAGGTCGCACCTACAATCTCAACGCTAACCAGGCTCGTGACAACAACGAAGTGGTGAATGGTATGTTTCTCATTAATAACCACTATGCATCCATATTATTTGATTCAGGAGCTGATAAGTCATTCGTGTCACTGAAGTTTGAACCTTTACTTAACTTACCCCACACTAATCTAGAAGACCCTTTCGTGGTAGAGGTAGCTAACGGGAAGTCTATTTCGATCGACTCTATTATTCGTAACTGCTTGTTGAATCTCGATGATCATACCTTCCCTATCGATCTCATCCCCATGCATCTTGGAAGTTTTGATGTTATAGTAGGCATGGACTGGTTGTCAACTCATCGTGCCGAAATTCTGTGCTTCGAGAAAGTCATACGCATTCCTCTCGAATCTGGTGAGATTTTGAAGATCTATGGTGAGAAACCCTGTGGTGAGCTTAAGCTTATGTCTTGTACTACTGCCCAAAAGTACTTACGAAAGGGGTATACAACCTTCTTAGCTAACGTGATAGAAAAGAAGGACAAAGGCAAAAGTATCCAAGACATTCCTATTATTCGAGACTATCCTGAAGTCTTTCCAGAGGATTTACCTGGTTTGCCTCCTGCTCGACAAGTGGAGTTTCGTATTGACCTTGTTCCTGGTGCTAATCCTATCGCTAAAGCTCCTTATCGTCTTGCACCCTCTGAGATGCAAGAACTTGCTAGTCAATTACAGGAACTTTCTGATAAAGGGTTCATTCGCCCTAGTTCTTCTCCATGGGGAGCCCCTGTCTTATTCGTTAAAAAGAAGGATGGTTCTCTTCGGATGTGTATTGACTACCGTGAACTCAACAAACTCACCATCAAGAATCGTTACCCGCTTCCTAGGATTGACGATCTCTTCGATCAACTTCAAGGAGCAACCCACTTCTCGAAGATTGATCTCCGTTCTGGTTATCATCAGCTTAGAGTCCACGATGAAGATATTCCCAAGACGGCTTTTCGCACTCGCTACGGTCACTATGAATTCATGGTTATGCCTTTTGGGTTGACCAATGCTCCCGCAGTATTTATGGATTTGATGAATCGGGTTTGTAGACCCTATCTCGACAAATTCGTGATCGTTTTCATCGATGATATTTTGATTTACTCTAAATCAAAATCCGATCACGAGCAACATCTTCACTCTATCTTGAGTCTCCTAAAGAAAGAACAACTGTACGCCAAGTTCTCAAAATGTGAATTTTGGCTTAAGGAAGTTCAATTTTTGGGACATGTCATTGATATGAACGGAATTCATGTTGATCCTGCAAAGATCGAAGCTGTGAAGAATTGGAGTGTTCCTACCACTCCAACGGAAATCCGTTCTTTTCTTGGGTTGGCTGGTTATTATCGTCGATTCATCGCCAACTTCTCCAAGATCGCTGTTCCTCTCACTACCTTAACTCACAAGGGTAAACCCTATGAGTGGGGACCTAAGCAAGAGGAAGCATTTGAAACTCTCAAGCTGAAACTTTGTGAAGCCCCTATCTTATCTCTACCTGATGGTAATGATGATTTCGTGGTCTACTGTGATGCATCAAACCAAGGTCTTGGTTGTGTTCTCATGCAACGAGGAAAGGTTATTGCTTATGCGTCTCGACAACTCAAGACTCACGAGAAAAATTATACCACCCATGATCTTGAATTGGGCGCTGTTGTCTTTGCACTCAAGATTTGGAGACATTATCTGTATGGAACCAAATGTGTGGTATTCACGGACCACAAAGTCTCCAACATGTCTTCGATCAAAAGAATCTTAACATGAGGCAACGACGTTGGGTTGAATTACTTAACGACTATGATTGCGAAATTCGCTACCATCCTGGCAAGGCGAATGTTGTGGCTGACGCACTTAGTCGTAAAGAGCGTGTCAAACTCCAATGTGCGACAGTTCGTACTGATCTTCAAGATCGCATTCTCCAGGCTCAACACACATCAGTCACTCAAGGTAACATGTACGATGAAATGTCTTGTGGTGCTGAAACTCAACTTGAAACCAAACCCGATGGTCTCCTTTATTTTCTTAACCGACTGTGGATTCCCGACCGTGATGATCTTCGTACTTTTCTCATGAACGAGACTCATAAGTCTCGTTACTCTATTCATCCTGGAGCTGACAAGATGTACCAAGATCTTCGTTATTCTTATTGGTGGCCTGGTATGAAGAAAGACATTGCTCTTTTCGTTGCAAAATGCCTCACTTGTTCCAAGGTTAAGGCTGAACATCAACGACCATCTGGTATGCTTGAACAACCAGAGATTCCTGTCTGGAAATGGGAGAGCATAGCTATGGATTTCATCACCAAACTTCCTCGTACACCCAAAGGCTTTGACAGTATTTGGGTAATCGTCGATCGTTTGACCAAGTCAGCTCACTTTCTACCTATTCGTGAGAAGTATTCAGTGGAAAGGTTGGCAAAGATGTACGTAAGTGAAATCGTATGTCGTCACGGTATACCTTTGGACATTATTTCTGATCGCGATGGTCGTTTCACCTCTCACTTTTGGGGATCTCTACAAGATGCTTTGGGTACCAAGTTGAACCTGAGCACTGCTTATCACCCTCAAACGGATGGTCAGACTGAACGAACCATCCAGACACTTGAGGACATGCTCAGGGCATGTGTCATCGATTTTGGTGGCGCATGGGATTCTCATCTTCCTTTGGTTGAGTTTTCATACAACAACAGTTATCACGCCAGCATTAACATGGCTCCTTTTGAGGCACTCTATGGTCGGAAATGTCGTTCACCTGTCTGTTGGACTGAGGTTGGTGAAGCTCGTATTACTGGACCCGAACTAATCCAGGAAACCACAGACAAAATCCAGCTTATTCAGGATAATCTTCTCAAGGCTAGAAGTCGCCAAAAGAGTTATGCTGATAAACGTCGTAAACCCTTGGAATTTCAAGTTGGGGACCTTGTGCTACTTAAGGTATCCCCTTGGAAAGGAGTTATTCGTTTCGGTAGAAAGGGAAAACTAGCTCCTCGTTACGTAGGCCCCTTCAAAATTCTTGACAGAGTTGGAAAAGTTGCTTACAAGCTTGATCTTCCACCTAAGCTAAGCAATGTTCATCCGACCTTCCATGTTTCGAATCTCAAGAAATGCTTAGCAGATGAGAACCTTCATGTTCCTCTTGAGGATGTGCAAATCGATGAAAGCATGCACATTATCGAGAAACCCGTCGAGATTGTTGACACTGGAGTCAAGAAACTCAAGCGCAGTCGTATTCCGATCGTTAAGGTTCGTTGGGAATCTAAACGAGGCCCAGAGTTCACTTGGGAACGTAAAGACCAGATGAAGTCGAAGTATCCACATCTTTTCCCACCAGACTCTCCAACTCCAACTTCGGGACGAAGTTCCTAAAAGTAGGGGAGACTGTAACATTACGCATTAAAAACTTGTACGTTACACGTTCGCATTTAATAAAACGTCAAGTTTTCATCTTATACTCGCATTTAATTATTTTGTCGCGATTGTGGAACCCTAATACTATATATATAATATAATATATGTGTGTGGAATGATAAATATGTCAAAAATAATAAAATGCTTTGGCCGGGGTTCGAACCCGCGCCAAAGCTACACACACACACCAACTTAACCATCTGGGCTGGACCATCTCTTTGGAAATAACCCGGACACACTTTATATTTATATGCATTTTAAAAACCTTCACAGTTGACAAGGAAAGTCAACTGTGGGTTAGCTTGATGATCAATCCAGCAAATTAATTCGTAATTGATTCTTATTTGGTAAATTTATGTGATTACCGGCCTCATACAACACGAATACACGTCAATTACACCTAATCATTGACCAATTCTGTTATTATTACGTGTATGATAATAAACGGGGTCAAACCTTCCAATTAACCTTAACCCTTAAACCTCAGTATAAATAGACCCTCTCCGAAGCTTAACAACTCGCTCACAACTCTCTCTCAACCTCCAATTCTCTCTGATTCACTCTGGTTATTATTATTAAGCTCGTCGTTTGACTTTTGCTTTAACCCGACGATTTCACTCAATTCAACACTGTGAGTCTTCGTTCTTTTGTGGGTTTCATTAGTCGGCTATCAAACAACAATAGCCCCAACATTAATCGGGCTAAAGTTTTCTGAATTGTTTGATTGCAAATTCTAGGGTTCATACGTGTTAATTGGGGATAAATCTGGAAACGCGTATTGTATTTATTTATTTTAAACAGAAGATATCACAACCACCAGCCTAGGCCAAGTGGTTGTGACCTTGTTCCACCACAGAGGTTACCCGGGTTCGAGTCCCGGCTCTGACCGTTTTTGTTCTTTTCTTTTCTTTTCTTTTTTTAAACAAACAATTATATATATATATAAATATTAAACCTTTAAACCTTTTAAATTCATTTTAAAATATCACAACTATTTTATAAATTCAAAAAAAATTATATTTGTTTAATCTGAGATAAAAGTTTTATTTACAATTTTTATTTTTCAGAAATTCATTTATTTAATATTTATAATAATTAAATCATTTTTTATACTATTATATTTATAAAAATCCATTTATATATCAAAACAATTTTATTAAATTCTCCAAAATTTATCCTGACTTTTTATAAAGTCAAACTTTACTGAAATAATTTTTAATTCAGTAAAATCATTTATTTTATATTTTTAATAAATTTTTGTTAGATTTAATCATAATTAAATCATAATAAATCCAATTTTCATCATTTTTGCACCAAAATTTTATACAAATTATTTTTAATCATTTAGAACAGAAATATGATTTTTAAAATAAGAATTCCTTAATTTTAGTATTTTTGAATATTAAAGTTAAATATTGGCTATTTATATATAAATAGATCTAAAAATCTATTTTAAATAAAATAATTTTATAAAAATTATTTTTATGTTTCAAACACTTTAATGTGCACATTCAAAATCCAAATTTTATAAAAAGACTTTCTTTCATTAATTATCAAATTTTCCTTTATTAATTAACATTTTAATTTAAATTCAACAATTGATTATCGCCAAATCGAAACCCTAGGATACACTTGTAAGTTAATTAGACTTAGACTTATTACATATTACCTTATTATAGGGTGATATTTGGAATCATTTTGGGCAACACAATTATTACATCTTTTCAACAAGTTAACATTTGCTAAGGTGAGTTTTACATAGCCCCTTTTATTTATCACCATTTTTGGGGTGAAACATGTTATAACATTATCATTGCAATTCAATCATCAATGTTTCTATGTGTTTTCTATGTTGCATTATGTCTTGAGCATGATTAGAGTAAGCATCATTCTAGCATAATCATTAACATTGATCAGCCGACGGTATACATTGATAGATCTATTGGACTGACAATCCCACCCGGATGCGTGCCTCCTACAAAGGTTACGTGGGTGTTTGTTATCGCATAACATATTCAATTGGACCATAAGTGTATGGTATGTATCATTTTATAACAGTCAACAGGGTTGATTATGCACTCGATTTACTTCTAGTATGTTCTCACATATGGGCTAGATTAACATGACACATGAATTGCACAACATTTTATTCATTTTATTATCAAAAACCTATGTAATTCTCACCAACTTATGTTGACCCAAAATACTTTCAAAATTAACATGTTTCAGGTAACAATGAAGCTGAGGCTTGAGTTAGCATGAGGATTTTACTTGAAGTATATTTGAAGTTATTGAAGTTGTTATTTGATATTATGTATTTGAATTCTTAGACATCATTTCACATTTTGGATGTTATGTTTGAATAAATTATTTAAAATTTATATTATACCATGTGCTACTGAAAACAATCATCAATACGTGGCACCCCGATGTTTCCGCCATCGGTTGGGGTGTTACAGTGGTAACCTTTGTATGCGTCCAAGAAGCATTTGAACCGGTATGGGGCGAGGGAATCCACCTTTAGATCAATTTCTGGCAGAGGGTAGCAGTCTTTGAGACACGCCTTGTTGAGGTCCTTGTAATGGACGCACATGCGCCAGCCTCCATTGGCTTTGGCGACCATAACAGGATTGGCTACCCAGGTTTGGTATCTGATAGGGCGAAGGATGCCCGCGTTGAGTAGCTTGGTGACTTGTTCGTTCATGGCCTTTGTTTTCTCCGGGCCCATACTGCGCTTCTTTTGCACTATGGGTTCTACGAAGCGATAGACGTTAAGCTTGTGTTCCGCTATTTCGCGAGGAACACCAACCATGTCTGCTGGTTGCCACGCGAAGACGTCCATGTTGCTGATCAGAAGCTGTTTCAAGTGATTGCGTATGGTTTCGGAGATTTCATGGCCAATGACCACCGTTTGCTCCGGAAATTTGGGGTTTAGTGCCCATTTTTCCGGCTCAGTGCGGGCATTTGTTTTGACCATCTTTGGAGGCTTAGCGGTTTCAGTGGTGTGGCAATCTTTATTGGCTCTGATGAAGGCAATACCTGTCTTGGTTGGGAAGCCGACCATCGCGTGCGCCGTTGAAGCATTGGCGTTAAAGCGCGCGATGCCTTCCCGTCCCAATAGAATATCATGATTGGAGGTGGTTGGCAGAACCATAAAGTCACATATCTCCGTGCGCTCGTGGGTGCCATCGGACCATGTGACCGGCAGGGAGAGCATGCCCCGCGGCATGATGGTCTCATGAATGAAACCTGAGATTGGCTCATTGACTGGTACGAGTTTTGCCTTGTCTTCTGCATCCAGTTGTTGGAAACACTGCCCATACATGATATCGGTGCTGCTGCCACCGTCTAAAAACATGTACCGCGTTCGGTAGTGTCCGAAAACGTCGGTTATGACTAGTGGAGCGGTGCAGGAAGTGCCGCCTCTGACCTTTGGCATGAGGACATCGGCCTCTTTCCATGAGTCATCGAATGGTTGTAGGCAGGTGCGCTTGCCATGCTGGGTGTTTTTGCCACGCTTAGTCATGTTGTAGTGATGGCGAGGGACGAGTGTGGCGACATGAGTGTTAAGGTCCCTGATTTTCTTTCGCGACCCCTCCCCTTGATTTTCGTCGCCCGCATTACCCTTGCCAGTGCGGTGGACGTTTTTTACTAAGTGACCGAGCTGTCCCGATTTCAGCGCGGCCTCGATCTCCATCTTCAGGCTGTAACAGTTGTCTGTGAGGTGACCAAATTCGTTGTGATACTCACAGAACTTGCTTCGGTCCACGTTCCTCCGTTTCCCCAAGGGGTTGGCTTCTTTCAGCGTGACCTGTTCTGTTTTCAGGACCTGGGATGGTGTCTTTGTTAGCGGGGTCCAATCATGGTTTTTCTTCGAATGTCCACGCTGGTCTCGCGATTGCTTGTTATTGATGAGTTGGCGGGCATCGCCCGCGGGGGAGTATTTCCCCTCGTCGGCCATGCCCGAGATGCGGCTCCAAACAGATTTGTTTTTGTGTTTATTATTATTATTAGTATGGTGTTGCGGTTGGAAGCCGTGCATCTGGTTGAAAGATTTTTCGGAGGAGGCATATATTTTCGCGGAGTGGATGAGTTCATCCCAGGACTCCGGAATGCCATCTTTGCCTGTAAGGCATTTCATTAGTTCTGGGCTCCGAACGTTATGTATGAATGCTGCTCGGGTAAGTTCTTCCCCGCAGCCTATTTGCAAAGCCTCCTTGTTGAATCGAACTATGAAGTCTTCGATGGATTCATGATCATGTCGGCGGCATAACAAAATGTGTGCCTTGTCCTTCTTGTGCTTGCGCAAGTGTGAAAAGTGATTTCCAAACTTGTCAGTGAGGTCGTCGAAGTCCTTAACGCTCCCCGCGGGGAGGTTGTCGAACCAGACCCTGGCCGCGCCGGTTAAAGTCTGGGCAAACAAATGGCACCAGACCTGGACGGGCCAGTCTACCGACATACCTGCGCACTCAAAGTCATGCACATGGTCATCCGGGTCACGCAGGCCATCGTATCTACCGATGCTGCTAGGAAGCTTAGCTTTCCTTGGTATTTTTTGCTGTCGCTATGCGAGCTAAAACTTTGATTTTTTGGCGAAAGCTTTTGGTCTAAACGGCCTGACAAAGTCATCGTCCTCGTCGTTATGACGCGAACGGTGACGGTGTTTCTTTCCATTGTGCTCAGAGTCGCTGCTAGACGACTCATAACCATCCAGTTCATCACGTGACTTCGCGCAGCCCCGAACCCTGGTGTCTCCGCCGAGTTCCCGCTACGACCGTCATCGTGAGTGGCCGAGCCTTTCTTTTGGTACCCCTTTTTGGATAGGGTATCATAAGTAAGGGCTTTACCCTTCTTCTTCGCTTGTCGCAAGAGTTTGCGTTGGTATATCGCAGCAGTTTTGGCGTTCTGACGAAGGAGCCACTGGTCTGGGTCCTCCTCAGAACTGCCGTCATAGTCATCGTCTGAGTCTACATCACGGATCTCAAGATCCGGTTGCTCGAGACGTGAAGTGGATTGTTTGACGACAGTGTGTGGTGTGTTTTGGTTTTCCGGGGACTGAGCATCGACGTCCCCGGTTTGGTTAAGGACAGAAGTGTTAGGGTTGGGTTCAGCCATGGGTGGGTTAAAAGATGAGGGAATAAAGCTGTTCTAACCGTTGGATGGCGCCAATGAAGAAACAATAAGTAACACGGTGATTAATACTAATCACCGGGTGGTCTATACTTATGTTACTACAAGTTTAATCCTTTACCCAAACCGTGATGGTTAACCCGTTTGAAGGTTTAGTTGTGGTGAAGTGTGTGTATGAAGTGTGTAATGACACAAGGTATAAGTGGTTCAGTCGGTAATGACCTACGTCCACTGTAAACACCGGGATATTATTGAGAGAGAATGATTACAAGGATTATATCTAGTTGTGAGAGCTATTTTCTCAATGATCTTACAAGGAGAAACCTATTCCTATTTATAGGCATAATGGTGGGCTGCATGGAAAGGCCCACCGGTGATACCATCGGCTTGGGCCCAACTGAGGCCCAAGTCCATGTTCCTTCTGAAATTGGCGGGAAGCGGCCGATTACTGTTGATGATGTCATGCTACAGTGTGGTCGTTGTTATAGCTGGACACGTGGCAAGTTTCTGGTGGTGTACAGTGATGTTGTACTTGCTACAGTGCTGAGGCTACCTGTGTCGTTTGACTGTTGGCGAGGTATGCCTGCTGGTCAGTGTTGATGACAGCGTGGGTACAGTAGAGCCGTTTAGCTTTTGTATTATCTGCCACATGTCATTCTCCTGTTCGTGTGTACTCTGACACAGATCTTTGTGAATCTTCCTTTTGTTGTCCTTTGTACCTCGTATGAAAAGTGTTAAGGGAAGATTCCGCGCGTGCTGGTACGCGCGTATCAGGTATTGTTTGTTGCTTATCAGCTGTCTTGACGCGCGAGGTTGTTGACTGCTTGCTTCCGCGCAAGTAGATCACTGCGCCATGGTCTGGCGCGAGGATCTTGTTTATGGGGATAGGGACGCCTCTTGGATTAGGCTCCCTATCCCTTCACCTATCAACACATCACACAGACTCAAACACACGCCTTATATTGCATTACACTTCTTTAGAATGTGTAAGATCCCCACTGATGTACTATCATTTCCTCTTTTTCTCCTGGAAATCATTTTAGATTTTCTAATTTTTATAGGTTTTTGAATTTTTCAATGGTTTTGGTTTTTCTGAAAATAAACTCCCCCTAAAATGAAAAACATATTTTTGGGTTTTTGTATTTTTATGAAAAACAGTAAAAACTAAAACTAAAAAGCGATAAACCGAGGTGATGATTAGTCTTGTTTTTCTTTTATACCATTAGCTTTTAAAAGATATTCGAATCTTGATTTATCAAAAGCATTGGTAAAAAGATCTGCACGTTGATAGTCAGTGTGGATTTTGACCATATCAATCAACTCTTTTGCGTAACAATCACGGATAAAATGGTATTTGATCCGGATATGTTTAGCTTTTAAGTGATTGACTAAATATTTTGTTAATGCAATTGCGGCCTCATTATCACAGTAAATAGGGGTTTTAAGAAATTGCAAACCGTAGCCCACCATCTGTTGTCGTATCCACAGAACTTGAGAACAACAGCTTGAAGCTGAGACGTATTCTACATCACATGTAGATAAGGCGACTGTAGTTTGTTTCTTGCATTGCCAGGTCACGAGCCTGCTCCCCATAAACTGACATCCAGCCGTTGTGGATTTGCTGTCTTTGTCACATGCTCCCCAATCTGCATCACTAAAAGCAATTAGGTCAAAATTATCATCATTAGGGTACGAAAGTCCTCTCGACGGACAACCTTTCAGATATCAAAGGATACGTTTGACATCTGCTAAATGACTTTGTTTCGGCTTCGATTGATAACGTGCACAAAGACATGTGGCGAACATTATGTCTGGTCTGGATGCGGTGAGGTACATCAGAGATCCGACGATTGCTCTGTATATAAAAGGATCAGTCAGCTCCCCCTTAGCGTCAACACCAATCCCGTGATTAGGTTGTATTGGGGTTTCCATCGGTCTCGAATCTTCCGTCTGAAACCGAGTTGTTTTAGCTTAATCAATCTGTGGATTCAGTTTTAACCGGATTCTCTACTGGTATCAGAGCCGTGGTACCGATTTGAATAATCTAACAGTCGTTTGAATCAATCACAGCTCGATTTCATGATTTCAGACGTTAAAAATCAGTTTTTGATTGAAAGGTTGAAACCCTAGAAACCCTAGATTCTTAATTGAACCCAAAATCATGCGATTTTTCCATGTTTCTGTTAATTCGAGGGTTAGGTTTTCATTTCCGCACCTTTTTGTACAAGTTTCATCATCAAATTCGAACAATCGGAGTGGTTATGGGCTGATTTGCCGAAAATATTGAAGAAGAACACGTTTTTCTGCAAATGGTCGAATGTGCAGTAGATTCGACCGTTTGAAAGGTCGAACGTAGGTTTTGGAGGTCGAATTTGCTAATTTGTGTTGATAACAGAGGTCGAACCTGGAACTTTTCCACATTCAACCTCACAACAGGTCGAACGTGGAATCTCAGTTTTAGTCAGACTTAAACAAACTTGGTTCGACCCAATCATGGTACATTCGACCTTACACAAGGGTCGAATGTAGCTTTATTTCCACATTCGAACCCTCGACATAAAGAATGAAAAAATGGTATTTTATGGGATAAAAAATTCGGGTATGGCAATTTTTGAAGATTTTTAGGAGAATGGTGATGATGTCTACATAAATTGTTGAAGAAATGTTGATGATGAAACGTTTTATTGTGGGGTAGTCATGAGAATCAACAGTATGATAATCAGATTCAAATGACTATTATGGGACAACTCAGATATATTTTTATTCCGCAAGTTAAGAACAGTCAACCCAGTTCCAGTGTGATTGAAGGAACTTGTTCAAACAAAGTTGTTATTTACAAGCGAATCAAGACTGAAATCTCAATGTTCCAAAAGTATTGAGGGATCTCAGTAGGAGTCATGTGGCACGTAGATTCAACGAAAGTTTCAAGATTACAGTCCTAGAGAATTTCAAGAGCTATTGGTGGATATTGTTAGGCCCCGTAGAAAACTTCAGTTTCTGAAGCATTTCAAGTCCGCAATGGTACCGCTAGTTCCCGCTGAAAACTTCTGATTGCTTGATCCACTCGTCTATGGCTAGTATTCTGTCTAACAGATGAAGTTACTCAAGAACATGTTGATTTATCATTATCTTACGGGATCTCAGAGAAACTTTGATGAAGCTGCATTAGTCAAGGGGGAGATTGTTGATGAAATACTGATACTTCAACAATACTGACTGAAGATGCAAGAGATTTGTGGATTCGCCAGCAACGTCCAAGGGGGAGATTGTTGATGCACTTTCTGTGGACGTTACTGTCGAATAGACTAGGGTTGAGTCTTGTATTGTAATACATGAGATTGTGGTTATCCATAAGGGCATTTTATGGATCTGACGAAGTTGTTTAAGGTAGACCTGATTGGTTCGAACCAGCGTGAGGTCGAACCTGAAAGTAAGAGGTCGAACCAACATATTACTTGTTGATTCGACCATATGTCAAGGTCGAACTAGCACTTTCGACCTCCTGCAAGGGGCGAAGGTGTTGGGCCTATATAAAGCAATCTCATGTGTGTTTTTCATTTAAGATTTTGAGTTTGTGCTTTGAATGCTCTCAAGGGGGAGGTCATGCCCGACCTCCCCCGGCCCCGAGATAGATGTTTATCCTATTGATGACAATGTCTGTAACCGTTTCTGATGCAATACGAATCTGTGATGACTTTGTTATCGTATATTTCAGACGGAAGATTCGAGATGAGACAGAAATATACGATAACAAAGTCATCACAGATTCGTATTGCATCAGAAACGGTTACAGACACTGTCATCAGTAGGATAAACATCTATCTCGGGGCCGGGGGAGGTCGGGCATGACCTCCCCCTTGAGAGCATTCAAAGCACAAACTCAAAATCATAAATGAAAAACACACATGAGATTGCTTTATATAGGCCCAGCACCTTCGCCCCTTGCAGGAGGTCGAAAGTGCTAGTTCGACCTTGAAATATGGTCGAATCAACAAGTAATATGTTGGTTCGACCTCTTACTTTCAGGTTCGACCTCACGCTGGTTCGAACCAATCAGGTCTACCTTAAACAACTTCGTCAGATCCATAAAATGCCCTTATGGATCACCACAATCTCATGTATTATAATACAAGACTCAACCCTAGTCTATTCGACAGTAACGTCCACAGAAAGTGCATCAACAATATCCCCCTTGGACGTTGTTGGTCGGCAAACAGGCGACGGGCACACGTGTCGCTTCTAGCCCAGATTCTGACTTAGAGGCATTAAGTCATAATCCAGCGCACGGTAGCTTTGCGCCACTGGCTTTTCAACCAAGTGCGATGACCAATTGTGCGAATCAACGGTTCCTCTCGTACTAGGTTGAATTACTATTGCAACACTTATTCATGACTTATCTTCGGGTAGTGGGAGCCGTCCACCAAAGTTGATGGAAATGGTGGATTACAACCAATGGAAGACCAAGTTCAAGATTCATTTAGAGGGAATGGGAATGGAAGGCATGAAAGCTTGGCAAATGATTGCTAAGGGGTATGTAGCTCCGGTTTTGGAGAACACTGGTGAGCCAATTCCATTAGAGAGTCTAGCTGAGGATGAGAAGAAAAAGTTTACTGTGGAAAATAAGGCGTTTTCCCAATTATCCCAGGCCATTAACACTGATCTTTTACATCAGTTTGGGTCGTGCACCACTTTGAAGCAATTATGGGATATGTTAAGGAGTCGTCACGATGGGAATGAGAAGACAAGGAAGCTTAGAATGGAGGAGTTGAGAAAAGAGTTTGGGAACTTTAGCTATATGGGAAATGAGACACTAAAGGAGTTGATTCCGAGGTATTGCCATTTACTAACCGAACTTTCAAGTTATAAGATCAACATACCGATGTCTGAGTTGGTGGATAAGTTCGCTCATGCATTACCACCATACTGGAATCAACACATTGAGGTCCTTAAGGAGAAAGACGCGTACCAATACTGGACCATCAATGAATTCATCCAGAAGCTTGAGAACAAAGAGATGGAGGAAAAGAGGAAAGTGAAAAGAGCACAAGTTCCTCAGAATCCGGAGTTATACCATGGCGGCGCATCTTCATCTCTAACTAGTTCAAGTTCTAGTACTACTGTTGCTCCACACATAGCTTGTGTTTCAAGCATTATTGAACCAACCAAAACCCCCATAAACTATCTTGCTCAAACATCATCTTATACCCCACCATCATATCCTACTACTTACATCCCACCATTTTCACCTATGCAACAAGCTGCGTGTTATTCAGCTAATCTGAACCAACCTCAACAACAATCCTACATTCCTCAAATGAACCAAACTCAAATGAACCCAAGTCAATCAAATCAGAGCCCAATTGTGTTGGAGACATCAAACTTGAACAATGTTACTATTGAAGTTGCACAGCAACATGTAGCCTTGGTTTCTGCTATGGTCGCTTCGTATAACGGGTTAGTAGCTAGTCAAATTGGTAATAACAACTTAACCAGTGAAGACTACGCTCAAATTGACAAGGAGGGGATGGAGCTCATTGACATTCAGTGGGCATTTGCTAGTGTCATGAGGTGAGCGACTGAGTTTATAGAGAAGACGGGCAGAACTGATCTTTCTACATCTCCCAACACCACATATGGCTTCAACAAAGCCAAAGTCACATGTTTTAACTGTGGTGGGAAAGGTCACTTCAAAAGAGAATGCACACAGCCAGCACAACAGGGGAGTAGGAATCCTTTCAACACCAACTACCAGAACCGTCAATCACAAAATCAGGTATCATATCAAAGCCAAAACAACTCCAACTTTCAACCACAAAATAATTACCAAAACCAAAAAATGCCTCACCAAACAACTCTGTTTGACAAACCACTACACAAAACCAGAACCAAAGCCAAACACCACCCAATCCAACCAAAACTATCATTCCAATTTCTACACCAAACTACCAAACCCAACCAGATAACCAGAACTAGACTTTGGTAATCCAGAAGGATGAGGGATTTGATTGGACTAGTATGCAACTTGGTGTTGAGGAGATCACTGCTGGTAGTGTGGCGTGTGTTGCCCAGAAGATGGATTTGGAGGAGCCGGTGTCAGTTGAAGATGTTTTGGAGACTGAGAAGATGTCTGAGGTGAAGATTGAGGAGTTAGTTGAAGAAAATGATGTTTGCATTGAAGAGAAGTCAGGATTGATTCTTGACTCTGTCACTGATGTTCCCGAATAATATGGCTTATTCTGCCTCGGAGAGCGAATCTGATTCTGAAGCTAGTGTTAACTCACTAGATGATGATATTGATCAACTTATGGTCGAAGCTGATTTTCTGATGACTCGCAAATCGTGCATAGTGGATGATGCTTTTACCAGAATCGATTATTCTAATTTTTTTGCTGGAAAGGAAGCACATTTTGCATTGATGGCGATGACAGAGCCTCCAAAACAGGTAAGTTCTGAATCTTTTTTAGACATGAACAGTGATAAGTATTGTGGTGCATGCGATAGATTGACAGAGGATAATAAGCAACTCAGGGTTTAGCTTGAGAGTGCTGAGATCAATTGTCAATCGTATCAAAAAGAAGCACGAGAATTCAATAAGGTGCTTGATGGTTACAAGAAAGACATTTCTGATCTTAAAAAGACTTTATCTTTAAAACAATTAGCCATTAACAACTATATCAATGAATTGGAAAATACAAAACTTGAAATGGCTACCATCAAGTGCTTTGCAGAAAAAGGTCAACAAGAAGCTTGAAAGCTATAAACATATTGCATATGTTGTTAACCATATCATTGAGGAGCCTTCACAGTCAAGTAGTGCAAACTACAAGGCCGTCCCTTCTCCAGTGTTATTTGAAAACCATACTTTACATTCAATAACACCGGAGAGCTCAGTTAAGTCTGACTCTACATCAGATGATGAGTCTAACACCTCCAGTGTGGGAGACCCAAATTCTGATGTTAGACCTATTTTGGGACTAAATGATGAAGGTGTGATTGCTGTAACTGATGATTCTGATTCTGAGGATGACAAATCTGAGAAGGTGTGTGATATTCCTGCTGAAAATCACATAATTACAAATGAACCAGTGTCACCATCTCAGATTATGCATCCCATGGCTAACGCTCATCGAGTGAATCAATCAGTTAAGCCTGTTGAGAAAAATGAACAATGTGACAAACCCGTCAAAGTGTTTTATCGGATGGAAGGATCCGATAAGATAATTTCCGACGAGGAATATCCAATTAAGTTTGCCAATTATTCCAAGATTGAGAAAATTTGGCAGGTGAGTACCATTTAGTTCCCAAAACATGAGAGAACAAATGATGTACCTCCAGAGGTTTTAAAGAAAATTTATTTGGATGTTCCAAAAGAACCAAAGGTTCATGTCACAGAGTTTATTAAGCAGAAAGAGAAGGCGAATAGTTTTCTTGAGCTGACTTACTCAAAGGACCCAGCTCCTGAGAGTTTAAGAAGAAGGTGTGTGGATGATCAATATCCTATCTTATGCAAAGTCGAACGCCAAGAACAACTTTGAGGAATACCGTGTGTGTTTTAAATTCGGGGAGAGAGGGCATTTACTTGCTCACTGCCCGTACGTTAGGCACAAGAGGCACGAGGTTGAAGTGAAGCAAAAGTATCAAAATCCAATTGATAATCATTGTTATCCACAAAGACGATTTGTTCCTCAACCAGAACCGTTTTACAACCAAAGCAGATATTTTCAAAAGAGGGATAATCGTCAGATGACATATGACCGTCGTAACCGGATCGCAATGGAAAAGCCTTTTAAGAAACCTGTGGTGAACACAATTGTTGAGAAGCAAAAGGTACCTTTAAAACCTGCAGTGAAATCAACAGTTGGACATGTCTTTGTTAAAACAGAGAAGGCAACCAAGAAAGTTTCATTTAAGAATGAAGTAAAGAAACCGACTGAGACCCCAAAATCTCAGATTCGGATCTTGAAACGTTTGGAACAATTCTGGTCGCCAGTGGGATCTCAAGGTGCTTCGACTTCAAAAATGAATGAGAAATCTGAAAATGAAAAGGATTTAATTGATCAGAGAAGGTTCAATTCAAATCCAACTGTTTGTGAGAAAGAATCTTTGAAACTGAATGTTCAAAGACACAAGACCAAGCAGGCTTGGGTCCCCCGAAAAATCTATTCTTTTTACTTGATATGTGCAGAGCTTTAGCTGGCCCTATGAGCAGTCTTTGGGTTGTTGACAGTGGAGCTTCTGGTCACATGACAGGGGATTTATCGCTACTATTTGACATAAGAAATATCAATGGCGGATACGTAGCATTTGCTGGGAACAAAGGAGGATACATTACTATGGAGGGTAGTGTGAGTAATGGTATAGTGAGTTTTGAAAAGATATCATACGTGAAGCAAATAGACTATAATCTGCTCAGTGTCAGTCAAATCTGTGATAAGCAGTTCTCTGTATTCTTTGACGAAAAATCTTGCTACATTCTCAAGCCAGGATTCGTACTTCCAAAAGAGTGGGTAATGCTAAAAGCACCGAGAGTGGACAATCTGTACATTCTCGACATGTCAAAGGCCATGACAACCCAGGGTCAAGTAACGTGTTTCCTCTCCAAGGCTACTGAAAAAGAATCTATCATGTGGCATAGGAGAATGGGACACATTCACCTTAGAAAAATGAACCATCTAGTGAAGAATGAACTTGTCGAAGGCGTAAATGTTAAACATTTCCATTTGAACGACAAGTGTGTGAGTTGCAAGAAAGGAAAGCAGCACAAGCAGTCGCACAAACCAAAGAAAGTCAATTCAGTTGAATTACCACTTGAGCGTTTGCACATGGATCTATTCTGACCGGTCAAGCGTAAAAGTCATGCTGGTGAATTGTACTGTCTTGTGGTTACAGATGACTATTCCAGATTTTCATGGGTTGTGAGCTTGCATCATAAGAGCGACACGTTTAACAATCTGAAGGTTCTATTCACTCGACTAGAAAATGTCTATGGTCTAAAGATCAAGAGAATTAGGAGTGATAATGGGACGGAGTTCAAGAACGCACAGATGGATTCTCTTTGTGAAGACAAAGGAATTCATCATGAATACAGTGCTTCGTATACCCCTCAACAGAACGGTGTCGCAGAACGCAAAAACATGACTCTAATTAAAGCGGCTAGAAAAATGCTTGCGGATTCCAACCTTCCAGTAATGTTCTGGAATGAAGCCATTTACGCAGCTTGTTATACTCTCAATCGTGTTCTAACAGTGAAGAAGTTTGGTAAAACTTCTTATGAGCTGTTGAACAGACAGAAGCCGAACTTAGAGTATCTAGAACCGTTTGGAGCACCGTGTATAATTCTTAATCCATCTGAAAAGTTTGCACCAAAAGCTGAAGAAGGATTCTTTGTTGGATATCCAACCCCGCTCAAACGAGTATTCAACAAACGAACTCGTCAAGTAGAGGAGTTGGCTAACGTTGAAGTTCAGCGGTATACTCAGAATGTACAGGGTAGCGGTCCAGATTGGATGTTTGATTACAAAGATTTCTTTGAATCATTCAATCTAGATAACTTGGTTGAAGAAGTTGTATTACGATTATATTACGAGTGTGAAAACGCAGTGACATCACCATTGGTGCGTCCGATAACCGTAACCCCTCAAACAGCTTCTAATGATGCCAATGCTCCTGCAGCTGAAGAAGAGGTATTCCAGGAAGCTTCCACAACTCTCAATTCATCAGAATCGGAAGATGATGATGATGTCACTAGTGAAGCTGTTCCAGATATTGCTACAGAGACACCTCTAGTGAACCCAAATCCAAATGGTGCTTCATCATCAAACTTGGGTAATGATCTGGATTCGACAGAGAATTTAACTACTCAAACGGGAGTGCAAGTACCTGATTATCCAGAATCTCGGATACATCGGCTTCACCCGCTCGAACAAGTTATTGGTGATCTTGGTAGCAGTGTCATGACGAGAGGACAACTGAGGAATGCTAACTCACAAGAAAATCTTGGCGCTCTAGCCTTATATGCTAAAATTCAAAAGTCAGGTTGTCAGAATGACTGGTCTTTTGCTTGTTATGTTTCGCAGGTTGAGCCGCGGACATACAAGGATGCTCTTTTGGATGACGCTTGGGTAGAGGAAATGCAAGAGGAGTTATTACAATTTCAGAAACTTGGAGTGTGGACACTGACAGATTTACCTCCAGGATGGAAAAAGATTGGAACTAAATGGGTGTTTAAGTGTAAGAACGATGACAGAGGAGTGATTGTTAGGAACAAAGCTCGATTGGTCGTACAAGGCTTTCATCAAGTGGAAGGAATCGATTATAACGAGATTTATGCACCGGTTGCACGCTTAGAAGTTGTCCGCATGTTTCTAGCATTTGCATCTTACAAGAAATTTAAGGTGTATCAAATGGACGTTAAAAGCATGTTTCTTTATGGTGTGGTCAAGGAAGAAGTTTACGTAGGTCAACCACGAGGCTTTGAGGATCCTATCCACCGGGATAAGGTCTACGTTCTAAACAAAGCTCTCTATGGGTTGCACCAGGCTCCACGACAATGGTATGAGGAGCTAAGCACGTATCTTCTATCCAAAGGATTCAAACGAGGTTTGGTGGATTGCACACTGTTCACAAAACGAACAGGAGATGACTTGCTTCTAGTGCAAATTTATGTTGATGACATTATTTTTGGATCTACTAATGAACTTTTATGCAGAGAATTCGAAAAAGTTATGCAGGAAAAGTTCGAAATGAGTGCTAAAAACCACACTCTCGACCGTTTCTCCCTAGGTTTGACCCTTTCATTTTGAAAAACGGTTATACTTTGAAAATCAGTTATTTTGATCCAAAATTTACAAATGTTGATGAAATTTGATGATCTTTTGCAGGTTTTGCTTCGGATTGGATCTGGAACAAGTTTAACAAAGAAAAATTTGAATTTTATCCATGAAAACTAGTTCAAATCAATCAATATTCATCAATTTCAAATGTTCAATGAAAACATAAAAGTTTTGATCAAAATTGGGTCCAAATAAATACTAATATTATCAATTCGTAGTTGTTTGATCCTTATGGCTCTGATACCACTTTGTATGTGTCAAGGATCGGATCTTCAAACAAAGACTATGATCAAACAAGTTCAATTCAGGTGTGGAATCCCTGAATTGATTACGAAATGATAATATATTTAGCAAAACACACAAATCATCTCAAACATTTTCATTTCATTGATAAACATAATGATAATCACTTTAAAACGTTGTTTACAATGATAGATATTAATTACAGACTGAACAAAATCCTAGGGAGACAAAACACTCAGAAAGGGAAACAAAAACGACCAAAAGTTAAAGTTACAAAATGATTCATCCTATATATAGACCTGCACATTCGACCATTCGATTGGGCGAATGTGTAGGTTCGACCATTCTATGTGGGCGAATCAAAACATATATACATTAAATCTTCATTCGACCTCTCTGAGCTCTCCCTTCGACCAAACTATCTACATTCGACCATATTCATTCACCTTCGACCGTCCGATAATGATGAAACATAATAGAATTTGCAATTCAATAGCATTAGTCGCACTTTGTGTATCTACAAATAGTCTCATAATAGGGCGTATTTGGACTAAAACTATTAATAAATGCTATATAATCGTTCCTATTTGTGTTTATCAGGAAAATTGAGCTCAAACCCGAAAAGAAGCAATTCTATGGCAAAAACAGCAGGAAACGGAGATTTCCGAAGACACGAGACTTGAAGCATGTGCTAAGAATGTGTAAAGACTCCCCCAAGGCAAAAATAACAATAAAGGGATCAACCATGTACGGCCACGCACATCAGTACGAGGGCCTGCACACTAGAAGACAAAGCAGCCAAATTGGAAGACAAGAAAACATCAACTTGGTCGGGTGCACGGCTGTGCAGCCCCCATAGTATAGATAGAATGTCTCATCTTGTGTATTTGATATGTTTCTGAGATAAATAGGTTATTAGCATGATTTTTGATGAGTTTGAAGGTTCATAGTTGTGTATTGTTGATAATAGGCGTTTTGACCTGTTTGAATGATTATGAAGGATTAAGGATGATATGATGTGTTTTCTTGATTATATGAGGTTAGGGTTTGTTCTAGGAGCATGTAGAAACAGTAGGATGTTGTTGTATAACGTTGTTATGTGATGAAATCTGGATAATTGCCGTTTAGGGTAAGTTTTGCATCATGATGTGATATTTTCATGATAATATTGCCATTTTGGAAAATGTTTGCAATTAGGGCTATTAGATTGATGATAAATTGGGGTTTTTTTTACTTGGGATGGGTTGTTTAAAGATTTGGGTTTGATGTTGGGTGTAATTACATGTTCGGATATGATTTGGAGGGTTAAACACGCGAAATACGACTTGTTGCTGCAGGAGGCGAGTAGGCTCCTACTCGCATGTAATTATAGGCGAGTAGGATCTACTCGCGTGTACAATACGTGATTACAACTCCTAATTGCCTGTTTGACCATCCTAATTGCTAGTTGACTTTCCTAATTGCATGTTTGATTCCTAATTGCATGTTTGATTCCTAATCGCATGTTTTGCTATTGTAAGCGTATTTTGACATCCCGAAATATGTTTGGACACCTAGGAACATGATAGGAACCCCATGACATGTCTAGTAACCTAATAACACGTGTTTGGACCCGTCTATGCGTTAATTGAACTGCATGCTAAATTTGGTGAACTTTTATGCGTGTTAAGTGCATAGTTGCATATGATTACTTGATCTCTTGTTCTTGACTAACACGTGGGATGTCGGATCACCAATGGGGTGTCAGGTCTTGTCTTGTATAGTCTAGTCTTTGATCAAACCCGTTTTCAAACGAATAATGGTTATGGTCTGGACACTTGGGGTCCAGTTGACCTATGGGTTAATAGTCCATGTACTCATATGCATTTAATGATAGGTCGTGGATACTTGGAACTGTCATTTGCATTGTCTGAGGTTTATTAAGAAGAACGCAATTCAAGGTGAGTTCACGACCCCTCTTTTATACACTTTTCTCTCGGGGGAGAAACATGCCACACGTTTTAATAATACAACGATTATGTTTTAAAACGCAACGCTATTGGAAACGAAACTCTTTTGGAAACACAACTCTTTTGGAAACGCAACACTTTTGGAAACACAACGCATTTGGAAACGCAACGCTTACGATACTTTACTTGTCTTTTATTTAGTATACGATGCAACATGTAAGTCCCTAGGGAAACCATGAATACGTGGGTATACATAACGGGGGAAATGTGGATAGATCTATTGGGCCCTGACGAGCCCCACTCGGTGGCTTGGGGCCGGGCGGGTGCATATTGTCTCTATTTTGGCAACACGAGTAGCAACTCTGAGCAACGCTTGTCAATAATGGTTTCAGCAACATGATCGTAGTAGTAAGGAAACGCTTATTGTTTATTTGGATGCATTTCATAACATGGTATTTTTGTGATAAAACTTTCAACGCATGAAAAGTCTTTGTGAACTTAAAAACCCGTGGACTCACCAGCATTATATGTTGATATCTTTTTTGCATGCTTTCTCAGGCCGCTAAGGTAGCAGCATCGAGTCTAGGCGCACGGAGTCTCAGGGTGTCTAGTTTGCATTTCATGTTTTGAGACTTTATCTTTTATTTACTTTTAAAACTTTTGGATTATGGCTTGTACTTTGCTTCCGCTGTATCGAATGGTTTTTGAACTTAATGGTTGTCTACGTATTTTGAATCATATAGATGTCGTTTATTGTGACCGTTGACTTAGATCCTGGTTTGTCACGCGGCTCGCGGTAAAACCTTGCATGCGGAATTTGAGGGTGTGACAAATGTAGTCCCAAACTGGACTAGAAAAGTACATAATTCCTAACCAGGAATTAATGTGTGTGTCTCCAATATAGACGCATACTTTTGAGAAAAAGTAGTGAAACTCACCTTAGGTTGCAAAAAATAAATCCAAAATCTGCAAGTAATAAGGACGTTCTACCGACTCCCTATTATGTGTGCCACTACGTGAGTACATGTGTATGCACAATACAGCACAAAACTCATTTGTCTAAGACGTTAAATAATGTGAAAACGTTTAAGTGATATCAAATGTAACTACATGCACAAGTACTCTACGAACCCGTTGTTGAACATTATGTTTAATATTAGTTATACACATCATATACATCTCATACAAGTGTGCATACAAGTTCAAGTCATAAACGATCTATACAAGCCTACAAATAAGCACTTACACACGCATGTCATAGATATGTGTTTTTAGGACAAATTATTCGCTATAAAAACGATTTGACAGAAAATACTTACAAAAAATACTTACACAACATTTGACGGAATATATTCCAAGGAGTCTATTCGTCATCCCCATATTTTTGTTTCGTAACAAAACCTTACAGCAAAATTATGCAAAATCGTTTACTACAGTTAGGTTCTGAAAACATTCACATCAGGTTAGTTTACAAGAAAAATTCTCAAAACCTGTGTATTCATCCAAACAGGATGAATCCAAATGGAAAGCCGAATTATCCATGTACCCATCTACTGACCAAATTTCGTGACCTAACTCCTTGTAAAACTCGAGTTATGGCCGTTCCATGTCAAGAAACGATAATCAAATCGATAATCTTACACTCTACAGATAGCTAAGACCAGATAGAAGATTTTCATGTCAAGAAACAATTAAAAAAATAGTTTAAGGACAGGTTACAGAGCCTACAAATCGACCTATGCATTCTGTCCAATTTTAAACATGTAAAAATATTAACTTTATCAAACCCTAGATGTATATTATCGATCATGATCATCAATTAAACATCATACAAGCCCTATCATACATTAACATGATCAAAATATGCAAGATTCATCATAATTATAATCATCTATAAACCCTAGATATTTAACAATCATCAATATACAATAATATGCAAGCATGTCAAATCACAATCACAAAACTCCATGTTTAACATGTTAATCTTTTAGCAAGCTCATGTTTTAATCTTTATAAACTTAAATCAGATATGGACAAACTTGTTTATGGTGTTTTAAAACATAATAGAGAATATTAAAACACAAGAGATCAAGTATTATACCTAAAGCTCTTCATTCTCACAACCGAACACCTTCCAAGTCACCCGAATCATGTTATTGAGCCTGAGGAGGTGTCTAGGGGTTATATTTTTTAAATGGGGGTTGTTGGGGATGATTAGGGTTGAGTTTATGACAAAGATGGGGCTTAAAATCGTTTATACAGTGGTTTAAGTTTGTTACCCCGACCCAGGTCCCGTCGAACGGCCATTCGGATGGACATGGCTCGTTTCGGGCGGCCTGGTTCAACGTATTGCATGTTTTCTTTGTTTTAATAGTTATTTTGGACTTCACCAAAGCGTAACCCATGTTTTTAGACCCGAACTATCCTATCACACAACAATTTACACATAGTTTCACACAAACACGTAATTGCAAATAATATCAAACAATTATTTCACAATTATCTATTTTTTCCAATTCACTAACGTTCAGGGTTCGATGCTCATGTATGTAGTCCGATAATTCCTTCAATTACCTTCTTATGTAGTTATTAACCTACAACTATGAAACGTGTGACTCACCTAACTAACCCTATTTAAGTAACATGTTGTGAATGTAAGTGAAAGTTAACTAGAGTTTAGTTAAAGTATGAACCTAAAAATGCGGGGTGTCGCATCATCCCCAAGTTGAAAAGAATTTCGTCCCAAAATGTAGCAAGTAAACCTTGAAGCAAGTGGAAAATGTATGCTTGGTTACCTGATGTCACATCATCCCCAAGTTGTAAGGAATTTCGCCCCAAAATTCACTTTGAGTGAGACGCTTCACATTTAGAATTCGGTCTATATACAAGTTCAGGTTAAGTAAGGAGGTGTGGGTATTTGAGCCGCATCTGATCCCTGCGTTCCCATGTGTATTCCGGTCCTAGACGGGAATTCCATCGTACTGTGAAAATAGGTATACTACTCTATCTGAGTTTCTTGACGCCCTGCTCAAGAATATCCATTGGTTCTTCCACGAATCACAATTGTTCATCCACCTAGATTTCTTCTAGTGGTACTATAAATGTCGTATCAGCCCGATAATTCTTGAGATTTGACACGTGGAATACATTATGCACTCCAATGAGTTCATCAGACAGATTCAACCTATAAGCCACCGGACCGATTCTTTCCACAATTTCGAATGGTCCGACATATCGCGGGTTTAATTTTCCCCGTTTCTGAAAACGAATCATGCCTTTCCAAGGTGACACCTTCGAAAGTACCTTGTCCCCAACTTTGAAATCCAAAGGTTTCCTACGCTTATCAGCGTAGCTTTTCTGTCGATCACGAGCAACGGCCACACGGTTTCTGATTTGCACAACCTTCTTGGAAATTTTAAGCATGAGTTCAAAACCTGTCAGTTAGCTATCCCCAACTTCAGTCCAGCATATGGGAGACCTACACTTGCGTCCATATAGTGCCTCAAAAGGCGCACAATGAATAGAAGTGTGGTAATTGTTGTTATACAAGAATTCGATCACAGGTAAGTGTTTATCCTAACTGTTACCAAAATCCACCACGCACGCCCATAGCAGATCTTCCAACTATTGCATGGTGCGTTCACTTTGACCATCCGTTTGGTGGTGATAAGCCATGCTCATGTCTAAGTGAGTCCCCAATGCGTCATGAAAATTAGTCTAGAAACGAGATGTGAATCACGCATCGCGATCCGATATAATAGAAGTAGGCATCCCATGCCTAGAAACAATTTCCTTGATGTAGATGGTAGCTAAGCGTTCCAACTTATCCGTTTCCTTAATTGCCAAGAAGTGAGCTGATTTGGTCACCCGATCGACAATGATCCAAATCATGTCATGCCCATTGGGTGTCTTAGGGAGTTTGGTGATAAAGTCCATAGAAATTATATCCCATTGTTTAGGCATTAAATCACTATTAGATTGAGATGGATAATTTCCGTATTGAGCGAAAGGTTATACCTATGGTTCGGTATTACAGGTCAATCTTTCCTCATGGGAATTTCTGGTTGTTGAAGTAGGCCAGAAGGTTTTTAATACTCAACCTTAACATTGGCACAAGTTAAGCACTTACTAACATAAGTGGCTATTTCAGCTTACATGATTGGCCACCAATAGAGTGTTTTAAGATCTTGGTACATCTTATCCGAATCAGGATGTACCGAATAATGAGAGGTGTGAGCTTCATCTAGAACAAGTTGTCTAAGATCCCCAAAGAGTGGAATCTAGACTCGATCCATGAAATACTGAAACCCATCCGACTTCAGTTCCAAGTGCTTATCAGCACCATGCAAAGTTTCGAGCTTGATGTTCTCCTCCTTCATAGCCTTGACCTGAGCTTCACGAATCTTGTCAGGAAGATTAGAGTGAATTGTGAGTTGTAAGGCTCGCACCGGCTTGGGTTTAGTTTCCTTACGGCTAAGGGTATCCACTACTACGTTTGCTTTCCATGGATGATATTTTATGGCACAGTGTAAGTCCTACGTATCATTGAGATTCATTTGATAACCCATATTCATTGAGATTCATTGAGTTCAAATCGTGTAGTGATACCTAGTGACTCTACATGCACAAGTAAGTCCGACGTATCCCGTTGGTGATCATAATGACTATTATCAGTTTTATACCTTTTACACATCTCATATAAGTATTCATACAAGTTCATGTCAAATTCATACCATATAAGACTCCAAATAGTCATGTAAACATCCCTTACAAAATCTGCGTTTTTAGGGCAGATTGTGCGCTGTGAGAAACAAATTATTTAAAATACTTAACGAATGAATTAAACTCCCAAATGTTTACTGAATATTCATTGAGATTCATTTGATAACCCATATTCATTTTTTATCTCAAAACCAAACACAAAAATTATTAAAATTCATACAACACAGCTATGTCTAGAAACTTTCCACATCAGGTCAGTTTAGTAGAAAAATTCCCACAAATTGTGTATTCACCCAAACGAGGTGAATCCACTTGGAAAAGCCAAGTTTTTCCAATATTGACCTACTGTCCAAATTTCATAACTTAATTCTTTGTAAAACTCGAGTTATGACCGTTTAAAGTTGACCCAATTTATAAGTACGAAATTCTGCTATGACCTTTAATCAAATAAAATTCCAAAAACTACTCAAACGATGTCCAAATCTGATGGTTTTGCCCATTATGAAAAGCTAAGATCATGTATAATACAATCATGCAAAGAAATCATCAAAACAATCAATTTAACATCACGATACAGACCCTACAAAACAACCTAATGAATCTGCCATAAACTAAAACTTGCATCCCAAGTTATTCATAAACCCTAGTTATGCATAAAAATCTCTAACACATGCATAATCCTTATTATCATAATCAAACACATATATTATCATGCACAAACCCTAATTATGATTACTAACAACAATCATCATCATCAAATCACAATGAACATTCAAGAACTCCCACTAACACATGTATGCGATTTTTATATATATGTATACTCTATGATTTTTTAAACTTTTCAAGCATTATAAATCATTATAAAACATGTAAAAATTATACCTTTCAACGCAAGAGTCCTCAAAGCCTAGAGATTTCACCCAAACTAGCTTGAAGAGATGAATAGGATTGATGTTTGTTGAAAATCAAGAGAAAGGGGAGGGGTAGTTCACGGTGCAAACACAAGGGTAGGGTTAGGTTTTATTTTTTTTTGTCTCCTAATTATAAGAGGGCTTGGCTTGTTGCCCAAGAAATTATGTTTTTGGGCCCTTTTAGTCCACTAATTGGACCCATTAATCATATTTTAGCCCAATACTGGACCCAATAATATTAATCATCCTATCTTGCATAAAACTCATTGTTTTTATCATCTCATAACACATTGATCATAAAGTGCACGTAATTTACATGGTTTACATATTAACTTTCAGTCAAGCGGTAATTCACATAAGCATGTACTCCACATAAACATGTAACATCACATTCATCATAATTCAATTGTACCTATTATTATATTTACCAGAAAAATCACCAACGTTCGGGATACAGGACTCGTGTGTGTGACAAAACAAGGATTTTCCCACTTATAACATATGTTAATATCAACTAACATATGTTAGGCCTTCTTAACTACCCTAGTTAAGTATTTAACCACGTATGAATATGTAAGTTAACTAGAGTTCAGTAAAAAGTGTTAACCTGAAAATGCGGGGTATCACATTTTTTAATCATGTAAAACATTTCAGTATGCACAAATGTCACTGCAATTGTTGAAAGAACAGGGCCCACAACATTCAAACCCGTGCAACATAATGTTTGTCACTTTGATTGTTTAGTCAATTTAACTATTTTTTTTAGTAAACCAACAAACTGGAGTAATCCATTTGTATTCATGTATACATGGAGTCAAAACAAAGCCTACCCCATGTTTAAAAAATCCGACCCAAGTAACTGGAGACAAAAAAAAATCCGTATGTTTTGGTGAAAAACAATGTGCTTCTGAATGCATCAAGGACGATTCTATATAAGTGCATGCTCATGTATGTTTTGTTGAAAATTAAATAGTCTCAGGCCCATTGAGCAAATTAAATTATATACCTCAACCACCTTTATCACACTCAAAACAACTATTTATTCCTTTTTTTTTGCCCAGTAAAAAGTGGCACTATAGGAGTATAAGAGGAAGTCACTAACACAGTGGATAAACCACCATCATGGAGGCCCTATATTTGTGTATTATCCAGGTCCAATTCTGTCATACCACATGTTTAATAGTGTCACTTGGTAAGAATTGTAGTCCAGTAGTCGGTAAGTTATGAGATATTGCGTTTTATCGGTTGATTATCGTTGAATTATTATTAATTATGCAGAGATGAGGAAATGATCCACTCGCTTTCCGGATGCAACATGACAAACAGGTAAAATTATGCTCCTTGAAGTGAAATTACCATAATGCTACTGGTTGCATGAGGAAAGGATCCACTCGCTTTCTGGTGCATCAAACTATTGTTATAGATGTGGGAATATGGCTGTCATATTGATGGTAGAGAGTATGGACCATAATTTTTACAGTTTGACCCAACCCCCCACTAGGCAAACAAGGTTGTGAACAACTTACATGGTTAATTACATTCTTTTTTTCTATTTGAATTAATTTTTATGAAATATGATTGCTAATATTATCTTTTGGTATCTTGCAAACATTTTTTTTTTCTATAAATATCATGATGTCATTTATTTTTAGCCCATCTTCTGTCATACCTAGAGCTTATCATCTTCTTACTACACTCTGGTACCATGTCACAAGTACCTTGGTAACGTATTAACCTATGGCCATGAGGCCTGGTTGGAGGGCTAATGGTTTTGCACCTCCAACAAGGTTCACTTTACAGCCATCACTGCCACCTTTTGTAATTGCTAAGTTATTTTATTTTATTACAAGATTGAACTAATTCTTTTATGTATCTGGAGGTTATAAGATCAAGTGTATTCTTTTATATTTTAAATGCCCCAAAAGACCGTATAGACAAAAATAGAAGTAGGAAGGTGGACATATGCAACTGACACATGGTGGTTATACTATTCCATATATCTCACTCATAGTTGTCGATAGCGAATAGCGGATGATAGCGACAAGCTACCGATACGTTACGTAGCGATAGCGATGAAATAGCGGGTGCTATTTCATGTTTAGCGATACACTAGAAGAAAATTTTATAGATATTTTATAAGTATATTTACTAAAAAAACTAAAAAAACTACAAAAATCCTCCTATTTGTCGCTATCAACCATATAGCGACATATGAGCGCTACGCTACGCTACTCGCTATAGCGGGCGGTATGGTTGCTATTAACAAATCTCACTTTTGCAACAACTTACTCAAAACAAGGAATGGTCTAGCAACAACGCACTCAAACATGAAAGGAATGTTATATTTTTGCCATTGCTATGTTTTTTTTTTTTTTCAGATTCTATGACTTGATATTTGTGCATATACAATGTTTGGAGATGCCATGAGGTGAGGAATCTCTCGTGATGAAAAGAAAAGATTGACTGCAGGTAACGTGCTTCTACATTTTCAGAAATCAGATATAAGTTACAAGAAATGCTGAAAAGGTTCTTTCATTTAGGTTACTTGGATATCCGGTCACTTGATTAGTCTATTTTCAAAATGGTGAAAGAGGGTACAAAATGATGAAAGGGTGTCAGCTTCAGAATTGGTTTACCCACAGGAATTTTCTAAAATGGTGAAATCCATGGATGGTTACACTGCCAAATGGTCCGCTTCTAACTACTCGCTTTGAGATATTTGGTTTGAAAGTCTAAGACTGTATCGTGTAACAATGTCCTATTATTTTAGATTTTATTACTTAACTATGTTTGAGTTAATCTTATATTGAAATATTTTATTAGAATAGTTACATGGATAGTCTTTCTGATATAATTATTCACAATAAGGTTTTCATCTATAAGCATTAGAAGTTACATTTTTGGACGCAACACGCAAGTAACGCATTTAATCTTTAGCAATAAAAATTTTACTAACAACAAAGACAGAAGTAAAAAACATAACCATTTAGTAAACAATATAAGAAAGTACGGGAAAAAAATGAACCTCATTAACAAAAGAAACAATGAAAAGAAACAAAACAAATTACAATTCGTAACGTGAAAATGTTTGTTTAAGTAACGAATAACTATTAGTCATAACATGATTGTAGGACCTTTTGATCTCCTTATAAAAATTCTATAAAAATGTTGTACTACAAAAGTATGGAGTTTGGCATGCCATTTCATTTGTTTTGGAGTTCATATTAGATGTCGATGTTGGAAACATATTATTGGTTATATTTCTTGATAAAAACGTAAATGATTTTGCATTTTTGTTTTCATAATAAAACTTAATTTATATTTTACATCATAAAATGCTCTGTGTGGTTTTTAGAGAAAAAAAATAGCCGTAGTTGTCTCAAAAAGTTCAACGGTCTTTTATAATGATATGATTTGATTTTGGTGGCCAATGTACTTCTTTAGAGTCGTTTCCAAATTGAGAATTTTACTGATCAAGAGTGTCCAACACATGAAAGGTACATCTTGCTCCAGGGGAAGTTCAAGATTATCTCAGCAAAAACACTAAACTTATTCCATTTGAAAGTACAGTTTTGAGAGTGTTTTGTCTTTATCCATTAGTAGAATTCAGATCTTATCATGACAGAACACAACCAATGCTAATTGTTGTTATGTGTATGTTTCTCGATCTATCTATTTTTGTCAAAATGATAAATAACTTCGCTCAATAAGAATGCATACGGTCATTGTAGATGTTGGCCAAATTGTCACGGGTAAGCGAAAACTAGGACAACACCATTTTGTTTTGGATCTTCAAGACGCGACTTATATTTTCTTGCACTTTATATTATGGGTGCATTTTATGGAACCAATTGTACAGTATAACACGAATAAGTAAACTAACTTAAGTACCATACAATATATCACGAGATGATTGATAAACTAATATAAAACGAATATCGTGTTATAAATTGTTGCCGTCGCTGCATCGCGCGGGTTTCTAACTAGTAATGTCTATAGCGAGATTCAAAGGTTGTCTTGGCTACATGCTCCTCTAGGACTCTCAGTTAATGATAACCAGACCTCAAGTCAATCTGAGAATAGAGACTCGACCCCTGGAGCTGATCGAACAAATCATCAATGCGGGGAAATGGGTAGCTGATGTGTGCAAATAAGTATATAAATAAATTGATCAAGTTAAAATCCTAGACTCTTCTGAAACCACACACTATCGGCAAGTGTACCGATCGCAAGTAGCAAGTAGGCAAGACCAGGTATCGAACCTAAGGACTTTATCTAGCACTTTTGAGATCACTTTTAATGAATTACCTGATAAAATATTATTATTATTAAATTGATGGGTTGCTTGGAGGGTTAAAACTGAAATTAAAATAAATAAATTAAAACTAATTAAAACTAAATTACTAATTAAACTAAGAAACTGAAAATAAACGAAAGCTAACGAACTGGGTTGGAACTCTAATGAGGAGAAGACTGGTAACCTGGATAGAATCCCTAGACTCTGGTTATAAAAGCTGACCTATGTAATCCGATTGGAGACCCTGTTCTCACCTAATAAACCTCCTGTCAAGGATAGCTACTAGACTCAAGGCGGGACAAGTATCGAGATGCTAAAATGAAAGTGGATCGCCGCAGCGAAACCAAATCCCACAGTAATCCTTTAATCAACCACTCTTGGATTGAAAACTCCCAAACTGTGAAGCAGACTTAACTAATACGAATGAAATCCTAGGAAAACTCTAAACACGAATAAGTAATCGGTCTCGCCCCAGCGATAACCAAACTACCAAACAATGCCTAGTTAGTCAACCTAGCAATCCCGAATTATATTCCTAACCTTCGGGAAGGGATTGCACACCTTAGCTAATTGACCTTAAAAACCTGTTAAACTTGCGCCATTCCTAACTGCAAGAACTAGCTCGACAACAAAAGTTAATCAAACTAGAATGATTTCTAGATCTAGGGGATATTCCTATGTGCCTAGAACATCAAAACCAACAAACAAGTAATCAAATCAAAAAGCGCCAGCACACAAATATTCAAAATCAAACATAAAAATTAAATCATGTAACCCAACACATCCAAAACGGAAAACATAAGTCTTTAATTAAAAACCATAATCTAGTTCATCATCCCAAGTCACCAATAAAAGGTTTTAGCCTATAATATTTAGAAACATCTTCATAAAATAAATAGAAATAGTTTTAATCATGTCTATAAAAATAATAAACGAAAACTAAACCTAACCCAAGGCTCCTTGGCTATTGATCTTTAACGTGCCCGTGGCCTTTTCTCTTTCCGTGCCCTTTCGCTCGTCACCGTGGCTGGCCGGTCGCTTGGCTGAATGTGCGAATGAAGTTTGCTATTGAATGAATGAATGTTCAATTCCTTTTTTATGCTGCCGTCCAAAAAAAATTAAATATATCCTTCACCCTCTTTTTTTGCGACCGACCTAAATGGCTAAATGTGGAATTGCAATTTGTTGTTGTATTTTGGCTTGGGCTTCGGCCCAAGTCAATTCCTTTTTTTTATATATTATATTATTATTATTATCATAACTCTATGTTCCTGGCTCGACTGTTTTTGGCTCGACCAAAGTTTCTCGTTTACGCTTCAACGTCCATGAACACATGCCCTCAAGTGCCCGTGTCTCGATTAAAATTCTTTCGTTTTGAGCCAATTTTCCACGAACAACTATAAAATAATAAAATAAGTAAATACCTAATAAAAATGACACAAAACAAATAAAAACTTGACTAAATAATATACAAAATACATAGGAAAATAGATGTGTTTTACAACACATCAAACATCCCCACACTTAAACCTTTTTCGTCCCTGAAAAAGACTGCAATGGAATCATAATTAGAATTCTTGGTTTCAAAAACTTTTAGGTTCATTAGTTATGATCTAATTACGCATCAACCAAAACTGTCGATATTGTTGTCCACCTAAACCCAACCACTAGCTAATCATGCCCCAATCATGTAAACTATCTTGCTCAAACATCATCTTATACCCCACCATCATATCCTACTACTTACATCCCACCGTTTTCACCTATGCAACAAGCTGCGTGTTATTCAGCTAATCTGAACCAACCTCAACAACAATCCTACATTCCTCAAATGAACCAAACTCAAATGAACCCAAGTCAATCAAATCAGAGCCCAATTGTGTTGGAGACATCAAACTTGAACAATGTTACTATTGAAGTTGCACAGCAACATGTAGCCTTGGTTTCTGCTATGGTCGCTTCGTATAACGGGTTAGTAGCTAGTCAAATTGGTAATAACAACTTAAACAGTGAAGACTACGCTCAAATTGACAAGGAGGGGATGGAGCTCATTGACATTCAGTGGGCATTTGCTAGTGTCATGAGGTGAGCGACTGAGTTTATAGAGAAGACGGGCAGAACTGATCTTTCTACATCTCCCAACACCACATATGGCTTCAACAAAGCCAAAGTCACATGTTTTAACTGTGGTGGGAAAGGTCACTTCAAAAGAGAATGCACACAGCCAGCACAACAGGGGAGTAGGAATCCTTTCAACACCAACTACCAGAACCGTCAATCACAAAATCAGGTATCATATCAAAGCCAAAACAACTCCAACTTTCAACCACAAAATAATTACCAAAACCAAAAAAATGCCTCACCAAACAACTCTGTTTGACAAACCACTACACAAAACCAGAACCAAAGCCAAACACCACCCAATCCAACCAAAACTATCATTCCAATTTCTACACCAAACTACCAAACCCAACCAAATAACCAGAACTAGACTTTGGTAATCCAGAAAGATGAGGGATTTGATTGGACTAGTATGCAACTTGGTGTTGAGGAGATCACTGCTGGTAGTGTGGCGTGTGTTGCCCAGAAGATGGATTTGGAGGAGCCGGTGTCAGTTGAAGATGTTTTGGAGACTGAGAAGATGTCTAAGGTGAAGATTGAGGAGTTAGTTGAAGAAAATGATGTTTGCATTGAAGAGAAGTCAGGATTGATTCTTGACTCTGTCACTGATGTTCCCGAATAATATGGCTTATTCTGCCTCGGAGAGCGAATCTGATTCTGAAGCTAGTGTTAACTCACTAGATGATGATATTGATCAACTTATGGTCGAAGCTGATTTTCTAATGACTCGCAAATCGTGCATAGTGGATGATGCTTTTACCAGAATCGATTATTCTAAATTTTTTGCTGGAAAGGAAGCACATTTTGCATTGATGGCGATGACAGAGCCTCCAAAACAGGTAAGTTCTGAATCTTTTTTAGACATGAACAGTGATAAGTATTGTGGTGCATGCGATAGATTGACAGAGGATAATAAGCAACTCAGGGTTTAGCTTGAGAGTGCTGAGATCAATTGTCAATCGTATCAAAAAGAAGCACGAGAATTCAATAAGGTGCTTGATGGTTACAAGAAAGACATTTCTGATCTTAAAAAGACTTTATCTTTAAAACAATTAGCCATTAACAACTATATCAATGAATTGGAAAATACAAAACTTGAAATGGCTACCATCAAGTGCTTTGCAGAAAAAGGTCAACAAGAAGCTTGAAAGCTATAAACATATTGCATATGTTGTTAACCATATCATTGAGGAGCCTTCACAGTCAAGTAGTGCAAACTACAAGGCCGTCCCTTCTCCAGTGTTATTTGAAAACCATACTTTACATTCAATAACACCGGAGAGCTCAGTTAAGTCTGACTCTACATCAGATGATGAGTCTAACACCTCCAGTGTGGGAGACCCAAATTCTGATGTTAGACCTATTTTGGGACTAAATGATGAAGGTGTGATTGCTGTAACTGATGATTCTGATTCTGAGGATGACAAATCTGAGAAGGTGTGTGATATTCCTGCTGAAAATCACATAATTACAAATGAACCAGTGTCACCATCTCAGATTATGCATCCCATGGCTAACGCTCATCGAGTGAATCAATCAGTTAAGCCTGTTGAGAAAAATGAACAATGTGACAAACCCGTCAAAGTGTTTTATCGGATGGAAGGATCCGATAAGATAATTTCTGACGAGGAATATCCAATTAAGTTTGCCAATTATTCCAAGATTGAGAAAATTTGGCAGGTGAGTACCATTTGGTTCCCAAAACATGAGAGAACAAATGATGTACCTCCAGAGGTTTTAAAGAAAATTTATTTGGATGTTCCAAAAGAACCAAAGGTTCATGTCACAGAGTTTATTAAGCCGAAAGAGAAGGCGAATAGTTTTCTTGAGCTGACTTACTCAAAGGACCCAGCTCCTGAGAGTTTAAGAAGAAGGTGTGTGGATGATCAATATCCTATCTTATGCAAAGTCGAACGCCAAGAACAACTTTGAGGAATACCGTGCGTGTTTTAAATTCGGGGAGAGAGGGCATTTACTTGCTCACTGCCCGTACGTTAGGCACAAGAGGCACGAGGTTGAAGTGAAGCAAAAGTATCAAAATCCAGTTGATAATCATTGTTATCCAAAAAGACGATTTGTTCCTCAACCAGAACCGTTTTACAACCAAAGCAGATATTTTCAAAAGAGGGATAATCGTCAGATGACATATGACCGTCGTAACCGGATCGCAATGGAAAAGCCTTTTAAGAAACCTGTGGTGAACACAATTGTTGAGAAGCAAAAGGTACCTTTAAAACCTGCAGTGAAATCAACAGTTGGACATGTCTTTGTTAAAACAGAGAAGGCAACCAAGAAAGTTTCATTTAAGAATGAAGTAAAGAAACCGACTGAGACCCCAAAATCTGATATTCGGATCTTGAAACGTTTGGAACAATTCTGGTCGCCAGTGGGATCTCAAGGTGCTTCGACTTCAAAAATGAATGAGAAATCTGAAAATGAAAAGGATTTAATTGATCAGAGAAGGTTCAATTCAAATCCAACTGTTTGTGAGAAAGAATCTTTGAAACTGAATGTTCAAAGACACAAGACCAAGCAGGCTTGGGTCCCCCGAAAAATCTATTCTTTTTACTTGATATGTGCAGGGAGCTTTAGCTGGCCCTGTGAGCAGTCTTTAGGTTGTTGACAGTGGAGCTTCTGGTCACATGACAGGGGATTTATCGCTACTATTTGACATAAGAAATATCAATGGCGGATACGTAGCATTTGCTGGGAACAAAGGAGGATACATTACTATGGAGGGTAGTGTGAGTAATGGTATAGTGAGTTTTGAAAAGATATCATACGTGAAGCAAATAGACTATAATCTGCTCAGTGTCAGTCAAATCTGTGATAAGCAGTTCTCTGTATTCTTTGACGAAAAATCTTGCTACATTCTCAAGCCAGGATTCGTACTTCCAAAAGAGTGGGTAATGCTAAAAGCACCGAGAGTGAACAATCTGTACATTCTCGACATGTCAAAGGCCATGACAACCCAGGGTCAAGTAACGTGTTTCCTCTCCAAGGCTACTGAAAAAGAATCTATCATGTGGCATAGGAGAATGGGACACATTCACCTTAGAAAAATGAACCATCTAGTGAAGAATGAACTTGTCGAAGGCGTAAATGTTAAACATTTCCATTTGAACGACAAGTGTGTGAGTTGCAAGAAAGGAAAGCAGCACAAGCAGTCCACAAACCAAAGAAAGTCAATTCAGTTGAATTACCACTTGAGCGTTTGCACATGGATCTATTCTGACCGGTCAAACGTAAAAGTCATGCTGGTGAATTGTACTGTCTTGTGGTTACAGATGACTATTCCAGATTTTCATGGGTTGTGAGCTTGCATCATAAGAGCGACACGTTTAACAATCTGAAGGTTCTATTCACTCGACTAGAAAATGTCTATGGTCTAAAGATCAAGAGAATTAGGAGTGATAATGGGACGGAGTTCAAGAACGCACAGATGGATTCTCTTTGTGAAGACAAAGGAATTCATCATGAATACAGTGCTTCGTATACCCCTCAACAGAACGGTGTCGCAGAACGCAAAAACATGACTCTAATTAAAGCGGCTAGAAAAATGCTTGCGGATTCCAACCTTCCAGTAATGTTCTGGAATGAAGCCATTTACGCAGCTTGTTATACTCTCAATCGTGTTCTAACAGTGAAGAAGTTTGGTAAAACTTCTTATGAGCTGTTGAACAGACAGAAGCCGAACTTAGAGTATCTAGAACCGTTTGGAGCACCGTGTATAATTCTTAATCCATCTGAAAAGTTTGCACCAAAAGCTGAAGAAGGATTCTTTGTTGGATATCCAACCCTGCTCAAACGAGTATTCAAAAAACGAACTCGTCAAGTAGAGGAGTTGGCTAACGTTGAAGTTCAGCGGTATACTCAGAATGTACAGGGTAGCGGTCCAGATTGGATGTTTGATTACAAAGATTTCTTTGAATCATTCAATCTAGATAACTTGGTTGAAGAAGTTGTATTACGATTATATTACGAGTGTGAAAACGCAGTGACATCACCATTGGTGCGTCCGATAACCGTAACCCCTCAAACAGCTTCTAATGATGCCAATGCTCCTGCAGCTGAAGAAGAGGTATTCCTGGAAGCTTCCACAACTCTCAATTCATCAGAATCGGAAGATGATGATGATGTCACTAGTGAAGCTGTTCCAGATATTGCTACAGAGACACCTCCAGTGAACCCAAATCCAAATGGTGCTTCATCATCAAACTTGGGTAATGATCTGGATTCGACAGAGAATTTAACTACTCAAACGGGAGTGCAAGTACCTGATTATCCAGAATCTCGGATACATCGGCTTCACCCGCTCGAACAAGTTATTGGTGATCTTGGTAGCAGTGTCATGACGAGAGGACAACTGAGGAATGCTAACTCACAAGAAAATCTTGGCGCTCTAGCCTTATATGCTAAAATTCAAAAGTCAGGTTGTCAGAATGACTAGTCTTTTGCTTGTTATGTTTCGCAGGTTGAGCCGCGGACATACAAGGATGCTCTTTTGGATGACGCTTGGGTAGAGGAAATGCAAGAGGAGTTATTACAATTTCAGAAACTTGGAGTGTGGACACTGACAGATTTACCTCCAGGATGGAAAAAGATTGGAACTAAATGGGTGTTTAAGTGTAAGAACGATGACAGAGGAGTGATTGTTAGGAACAAAGCTCGATTGGTCGTACAAGGCTTTCATCAAGTGGAAGGAATCGATTATAACGAGATTTATGCACCGGTTGCACGCTTAGAAGCTGTCCGCATGTTTCTAGCATTTGCATCTTACAAGAAATTTAAGGTGTATCAAATGGACGTTAAAAGCATGTTTCTTTATGGTGTGGTCAAGGAAGAAGTTTACGTAGGTCAACCATGAGGCTTTGAGGATCCTATCCACCGGGATAAGGTCTACGTTCTAAACAAAGCTCTCTATGGGTTGCACCAGGCTCCACGACAATGGTATGAGGAGCTAAGCACGTATCTTCTATCCAAAGGATTCAAACGAGGTTTGGTGGATTGCACACTGTTCACAAAACGAACAGGAGATGACTTGCTTCTAGTGCAAATTTATGTTGATGACATTATTTTTGGATCTACTAATGAACTTTTATGCAGAGAATTCGAAAAAGTTATGCAGGAAAAGTTCGAAATGAGTGCTAAAAACCACACTCTCGACCGTTTCTCCCTAGGTTTGACCCTTTCATTTTGAAAAACGGTTATACTTTGAAAATCAGTTATTTTGATCCAAAATTTACAAATGTTGATGAAATTTGATGATCTTTTGCAGGTTTTGCTTCGGATTGGATCTGGAACAAGTTTAACAAAGAAAAATTTGAATTTTATCCATGAAAACTAGTTCAAATCAATCAATATTCATCAATTTCAAATGTTCAATGAAAACATAAAAGTTTTGATCAAAATTGGGTCCAAATAAATACTAATATTATCAATTCGTAGTTGTTTGATCCTTATGGCTCTGATACCACTTTGTATGTGTCAAGGATCGGATCTTCAAACAAAGACTATGATCAAACAAGTTCAATTCAGGTGTGGAATCCCTGAATTGATTACGAAATGATAATATATTTAGCAAAACACACAAATCATCTCAAACATTTTCATTTCATTGATAAACATAATGATAATCACTTTAAAACGTTGTTTACAATGATAGATATTAATTACAGACTCAACAAAATCCTAGGGAGACAAAACACTCAGAAAGGGAAACAAAAACGACCAAAAGTTAAAGTTACAAAATGATTCATCCTATATATAGACCTGCACATTCGACCATTCGATTGGGCGAATGTGTAGGTTCGACCATTCTATGTCGGCGAATCAAAACATATATACATTAAATCTTCATTCGACCTCTCTGAGCTCTCCCTTCGACCAAACTATCTACATTCGACCATATTCATTCACCTTCGACCGTCCGATAATGATGAAACATAATAGAATTTGCAATTCAATAGCATTAGTCGCACTTTGTGTATCTACAAATAGTCTCATAATAGGGCGTATTTGGACTAAAACTATTAATAAATGCTATATAATCGTTCCTATTTGTGTTTATCAGGAAAATTGAGCTCAAACCCGAAAAGAAGCAATTCTATGGCAAAAACAGCAGGAAACGGAGATTTCCGAAGACACGAGACTTGAAGCATGTGCTAAGAATGTGTATAGACTCCCCCAAGGCAAAAATAACAATAAAGGGATCAACCATGTACGGCCACGCACATCAGTACGAGGGCCTGCACACTAGAAGACAAAGCAGCCAAATTGGAAGACAAGAAAACATCAACTTGGTCGGGTGCACGGCTGTGCAGCCCCCATAGTATAGATAGAATGTCTCATCTTGTGTATTTGATATGTTTCTGAGATAAATAGGTTATTAGCATGATTGTTGATGAGTTTGAAGGTTCATAGTTGTGTATTGTTGATAATAGGCGTTTTGACCTGTTTGAATGATTATGAAGGATTAAGGATGATATGATGTGTTTTCTTGATTATATGAGGTTAGGGTTTGTTCTAGGAGCATGTAGGAACAGTAGGATGTTGTTGTATAACGTTGTTATGTGATGAAATCTGGATAATTGCCGTTTAGGGTAAGTTTTGCATCATGATGTGATATTTTCATGATAATATTGCCATTTTGGAAAATGTTTGCAATTAGGGCTATTAGATTGATGATAAATTGGGGTTTTTTTTACTTGGGATGGGTGGTTTAAAGATTTGGGTTTGATGTTGGGTGTAATTACATGTTCGGATATGATTTGGAGGGTTAAACACGCGAAATACGACTTGTTGCTGCAGGAGGCGAGTAGGCTCCTACTCGCATGTAATTATAGGCGAGTACGATCTACTCGCGTGTACAATACGTGATTACAACTCCTAATTGCCTGTTTGACCATCCTAATTGCTAGTTGACTTTCCTAATTGCATGTTTGATTCCTAATTGCATGTTTGATTCCTAATCGCATGTTTTGCTATTGTAAGCGTATTTTGACATCCCGAAATATGTTTGGACACCTAGGAACATGATAGGAACCCCATGACATGTCTAGTAACCTAATAACACGTGTTTGGACCCGTCTATGCGTTAATTGAACTGCATGCTAAATTTGGTGAACTTTTATGCGTGTTAAGTGCATAGTTGCATATGATTACTTGATCTCTTGTTCTTGACTAACACGTGGGATGTCGGATCACCAATGGGGTGTCAGGTCTTGTCTTGTATAGTCTAGTCTTTGATCAAACCCGTTTTCAAACGAATAATGGTTATGGTCTGGACACTTGGGGTCTAGTTGACCTATGGGTTAATAGTCCATGTACTCATATGCATTTAATGATAGGTCATGGATACTTGGAACTGTCATTTGCATTGTCTGAGGTTTATTAAGAAGAACGCAATTCAAGGTGAGTTCACGACCCCTCTTTTATACACTTTTCTCTCGGGGGAGAAACATGCCACACGTTTTAATAATACAACGATTATGTTTTAAAACGCAACGCTATTGGAAACGCAACTCTTTTGGAAACGCAACACTTTTGGAAACACAACGCATTTGGAAACGCAACGCTTACGATACTTTACTTGTCTTTTATTTAGTATACGATGCAACATGTAAGTCCCTAGGGAAACCATGAATACGTGGGTATACATAACGGGGGAAATGTGGATAGATCTATTGGGCCCTGACGAGCCCCACTCGGTGGCTTGGGGCCGGGCGGGTGCATATTGTCTCTATTTTGGCAACACGAGTAGCAACTCTGAGCAACGCTTGTCAATAATGGTTTCAGCAACATGATCGTAGTAGTAAGGAAACGCTTATTGTTTATTTGGATGCATTTCATAACATGGTATTTTTGTGATAAAACTTTCAACGCATGAAAAGTCTTTGTGAACTTAAAAACCCGTGGACTCACCAGCATTATATGTTGATATCTTTTTTGCATGCTTTCTCAGGCCGCTAAGGTAGCAGCATCGAGTCTAGGCGCACGGAGTCTCAGGGTGTCTAGTTTGCATTTCATGTTTTGAGACTTTATCTTTTATTTACTTTTAAAACTTTTGGATTATGGCTTGTACTTTGCTTCCGCTGTATCGAATGGTTTTTGAACTTAATGGTTGTCTACGTATTTTGAATCATATAGATGTCGTTTATTGTGACCGTTGACTTAGATCCTGGTTTGTCACGCGGCTCGCGGTAAAACCTTGCATGCGGAATTTGAGGGTGTGACAAATGTAGTCCCAAACTGGACTAGAAAAGTACATAATTCCTAACCAGGAATTAATGTGTGTGTCTCCAATATAGACGCATACTTTTGAGAAAAAGTAGTGAAACTCACCTTAGGTCGCAAAAAATAAATCCAAAATCTGCAAGTAATAAGGACGTTCTACCGACTCCCTATTATGTGTGCCACTACGTGAGTACATGTGTATGCACAATACAGCACAAAACTCATTTGTCTAAGACGTTAAATAATGTGAAAACGTTTAAGTGATATCAAATGTAACTACATGCACAAGTAACTCTACGAACCCGTTGTTGAACATTATGTTTAATATTAGTTATACACATCATATACATCTCATACAAGTGTGCATACAAGTTCAAGTCATAAACGATCTATACAAGCCTACAAATAAGCACTTACACACGCATGTCATAGATATGTGTTTTTAGGACAAATTATTCGCTATAAAAACGATTTGACGGAAAATACTTACAAAAAATACTTACACAACATTTGACGGAATATATTCCAAGGAGTCTATTCGTCATCCCCATATTTTTGTTTCGTAACAAAACCTTACAGCAAAATTATGCAAAATCGTTTACTACAGTTAGGTTCTGAAAACATTCACATCAGGTTAGTTTACAAGAAAAATTCTCAAAACCTGTGTATTCATCCAAACAGGATGAATCCAAATGGAAAGCCGAATTATCCATGTACCCATCTACTGACCAAATTTCGTGACCTAACTCCTTGTAAAACTCGAGTTATGGCCGTTCCATGTCAAGAAACGATAATCAAATCGATAATCTTACACTCTACAGATAGCTAAGACCAGATAGAAGATTTTCATGTCAAGAAACAATTAAAAAAATAGTTTAAGGTCAGGTTACAGAGCCTACAAATCGACCTATGCATTCTGTCCAATTTTAAACATGTAAAAATATTAACTTTATCAAACCCTAGATGTATATTATCGATCATGATCATCAATTAAACATCATACAAGCCCTATCATACATTAACATGATCAAAATATGCAAGATTCATCATAATTATAATCATCTATAAACCCTAGATATTTAACAATCATCAATATACAATAATATGCAAGCATGTCAAATCACAATCACAAAACTCCATGTTTAACATGTTAATCTTTTAGCAAGCTCATGTTTTAATCTTTATAAACTTATATCAGATATGGACAAACTTGTTTATGGTGTTTTAAAACATAATAGAGAATATTAAAACACAAGAGATCAAGTATTATACCTAAAGCTCTTCATTCTCACAACCGAACACCTTCCAAGTCACCCGAATCATGTTATTGAGCCTGAGGAGGTGTCTAGGGGTTATATTTTTTAAATGGGGGTTGTTGGGGATGATTAGGGTTGAGTTTATGACAAAAATGGGGCTTAAAATCGTTTATACAGTGGTTTAAGTTTGTTACCCTGACCCAGGTCCCGTCGAACGGCCATTCGGATGGACATGGCTCGTTTCGGGCGGCCTGGTTCAACGTATTGCATGTTTTCTTTGTTTTAATAGTTATTTTGGACTTCACCAAAGCGTAACCCATGTTTTTAGACCCGAACTATCCTATCACACAACAATTTACACATAGTTTCACACAAACACGTAATTGCAAATAATATCAAACAATTATTTCACAATTATCTATTTTTTCCAATTCACTAACGTTCAGGGTTCGATGCTCATGTATGTAGTCCGATAATTCCTTCAATTACCTTCTTATGTAGTTATTAACCTACAACTATGAAACGTGTGACTCACCTAACTAACCCTATTTAAGTAACATGTTGTGAATGTAAGTGAAAGTTAACTAGAGTTTAGTTAAAGTATGAACCTAAAAATACGGGGTGTCGCATCATCCCCAAGTTGAAAAGAATTTCGTCCCAAAATGTAGCAAGTAAACCTTGAAGCAAGTGGAAAATGTATGCTTGGTTACCTGATGTCACATCATCCCCAAGTTGTAAGGAATTTCGCCCCGAAATTCACTTTGAGTGAGACGCTTCACATTTAGAATTCGGTCTATATACAAGTTCAGGTTAAGTAAGGAGGTGTGGGTATTTGAGCTGCATCTGATCCCTGCGTTCCCATGTGTATTCTGGTCCTAGACGGGAATTCCATCGTACTGTGAAAATAGGTATACTACTCTATCTGAGTTTCTTGACGCCCTGCTCAAGAATATCCATTGGTTCTTCCACGAATCACAATTGTTCATCCACCTAGATTTCTTCTAGTGGTACTATAAATGTCGTATCAGCCCGATAATTCTTGAGATTTGACACGTGGAATACATTATGCACTCCAATGAGTTCATCAGACAGATTCAACCTATAAGCCACCGGACCGATTCTTTCCACAATTTCGAATGGTCCGACATATCGCGGGTTTAATTTTCCCCGTTTCTGAAAACGAATCATGCCTTTCCAAGGTGACACCTTCGAAAGTACCTTGTCCCCAACTTTGAAATCCAAAGGTTTCCTACGCTTATCAGCGTAGCTTTTCTGTCGATCACGAGCAACGGCCACACGGTTTCTGATTTGCACAACCTTCTTGGAAATTTTAAGCATGAGTTCAAAACCTGTCAGTTAGCTATCCCCAACTTCAGTCCAGCATATGGGAGACCTACACTTGCGTCCATATAGTGCCTCAAAAGGCGCACAATGAATAGAAGTGTGGTAATTGTTGTTATACAAGAATTCGATCACAGGTAAGTGTTTATCCTAACTGTTACCAAAATCCACCACGCACGCCCATAGCAGATCTTCCAACTATTGCATGGTGCGTTCACTTTGACCATCCGTTTGGTGGTGATAAGCCATGCTCATGTCTAAGTGAGTCCCCAATGCGTCATGAAAATTAGTCTAGAAACGAGATGTGAATCACGCATCGCGATCCGATATAATAGAAGTAGGCATCCCATGCCTAGAAACAATTTCCTTGATGTAGATGGTAGCTAAGCGTTCCAACTTATCCGTTTCCTTAATTGCCAAGAAGTGAGCTGATTTGGTCACCCGATCGACAATGATCCAAATCATGTCATGCCCATTGGGTGTCTTAGGGAGTTTGGTGATAAAGTCCATAGAAATTATATCCCATTGTTTAGGCATTAAATCACTATTAGATTGAGATGGATAATTTCCGTATTGAGCGAAAGGTTATACCTATGGTTCGGTATTACAGGTCAATCTTTCCTCATGGGAATTTCTGGTTGTTGAAGTAGGCCAGAAGGTTTTTAATACTCAACCTTAACATTGGCACAAGTTAAGCACTTACTAACATAAGTGGCTATTTCAGCTTACATGATTGGCCACCAATAGAGTGTTTTAAGATCTTGGTACATCTTATCCGAATCAGGATGTACCGAATAATGAGAGGTGTGAGCTTCATCTAGAACAAGTTGTCTAAGATCCCCAAAGAGTGGAATCTAGACTCGATCCATGAAATACTGAAACCCATCCGACTTCAGTTCCAAGTGCTTATCAGCACCATGCAAAGTTTCGAGCTTGATGTTCTCCTCCTTCATAGCCTTGACCTGAGCTTCACGAATCTTGTCAGGAAGATTAGAGTGAATTGTGAGTTGTAAGGCTCGCACCGGCTTGGGTTTAGTTTCCTTACGGCTATGAAGCCAAGTTTTTCCAATATTGACCTACTGTCCAAATTTCATAACTTAATTCTTTGTAAAACTCGAGTTATGACCGTTTAAAGTTGACCCAATTTATAAGTACGAAATTCTGCTATGACCTTTAATCAAATAAAATTCCAAAAACTACTCAAACGATGTCCAAATCTGATGGTTTTGCCCATTATGAAAAGCTAAGATCATGTATAATACAATCATGCAAAGAAATCATCAAAACAATCAATTTAACATCACGATACAGACCCTACAAAACAACCTAATGAATCTGCCATAAACTAAAACTTGCATCCCAAGTTATTCATAAACCCTAGTTATGCATAAAAATCTCTAACACATGCATAATCCTTATTATCATAATCAAACACATATATTATCATGCACAAACTCTAATTATGATTACTAACAACAATCATCATCATCAAATCACAATGAACATTCAAGAACTCCCACTAACACATGTATGCGATTTTTATATATATGTATACTCTATGATTTTTTAAACTTTTCAAGCATTATAAATCATTATAAAACATGTAAAAATTATACCTTTCAACGCAAGAGTCCTCAAAGCCTAGAGATTTCACCCAAACTAGCTTGAAGAGATGAATAGGATTGATGTTTGTTGAAAATCAAGAGAAAGGGGGGGGGGGGTAGTTCACGGTGCAAACACAAGGGTAGGGTTAGGTTTTATTTTTTTTTGTCTCCTAATTATAAGAGGGCTTGGCTTGTTGCCCAAGAAATTATGTTTTTGGGCCCTTTTAGTCCACTAATTGGACCCATTAATCATATTTTAGCCCAATACTGGACCCAATAATATTAATCATCCTATCTTGCATAAAACTCATTGTTTTTATCATCTCATAACACATTGATCATAAAGTGCACGTAATTTACATGGTTTACATATTAACTTTCAGTCAAGCGGTAATTCACATAAGCATGTACTCCACATAAACATGTAACATCACATTCATCATAATTCAATTGTACCTATTATTATATTTACCAGAAAAATCACCAACGTTCGGGATACAGGACTCGTGTGTATGACAAAACAAGGATTTTCCCACTTATAACATATGTTAATATCAACTAACATATGTTAGGCCTTCTTAACTACCCTAGTTAAGTATTTAACCACGTATGAATATGTAAGTTAACTAGAGTTCAGTAAAAAGTGTAAACCTGAAAATGCGGGGTATCACATTTTTTAATCATGTAAAACATTTCAGTATGCACAAATGTCACTGCAATTGTTGAAAGAACAGGGCCCACAACATTCAAACCCGTGCAACATAATGTTTGTCACTTTGATTGTTTAGTCAATTTAACTATTTTTTTTAGTAAACCAACAAACTGGAGTAATCCATTTGTATTCATGTATACATGGAGTCAAAACAAAGCCTACCCCATGTTTAAAAAATCCGACCCAAGTAACTGGAGACAAAAAAAAATCCGTATGTTTTGTTGAAAAACAATGTGCTTCTGAATGCATCAAGGACGATTCTATATAAGTGCATGCTCATGTATGTTTTGTTGAAAGTTAAATAGTCTCAGGCCCATTGAGCAAATTAAATTATATACCTCAACCACCTTTATCACACTCAAAACAACTATTTATTCCTTTTTTTTGCCCAGTAAAAAGTGGCACTATAGGAGTATAAGAGGAAGTCACTAACACAGTGGATAAACCACCATCATGGAGGCCCTATATTTGTGTATTATCCAGGTCCAATTCTGTCATACCACATGTTTAATAGTGTCACTTGGTAAGAATTGTAGTCCAGTAGTCGGTAAGTTATGAGATATTGCGTTTTATCGGTTGATTATCGTTGAATTATTATTAATTATGCAGAGATGAGGAAATGATCCACTCGCTTTCCGGATGCAACATGACAAACAGGTAAAATTATGCTCCTTGAAGTGAAATTACCATAATGCTACTGGTTGCATGAGGAAAGGATCCACTCGCTTTCTGGTGCATCAAACTATTGTTATAGATGTGGGAATATGGCTGTCATATTGATGGTAGAGAGTATGGACCATAATTTTTACAGTTTGACCCAACCCCTCACTAGGCAAACAAGGTTGTGAACAACTTACATGGTTAATTACATTCTTTTTTTCTATTTGAATTAATTTTTATGAAATATGATTGCTAATATTATCTTTTGGTATCTTGCAAACATTTTTTTTTCTATAAATATCATGATGTCATTTATTTTTAGCCCATCTTCTGTCATACCTAGAGCTTATCATCTTCTTACTACACTCTGGTACCATGTCACAAGTACCTTGGTAACGTATTAACCTATGGCCATGAGGCCTGGTTGGAGGGCTAATGGTTTTGCACCTCCAACAAGGTTCACTTTACAGCCATCACTTTCACCTTTTGTAATTGCTAAGTTATTTTATTTTATTACAAGATTGAACTAATTCTTTTATGTATCTGGAGGTTATAAGATCAAGTGTATTCTTTTATATTTTAAATGCCCCAAAAGACCGTATAGACAAAAATAGAAGTAGGAAGGTGGACATATGCAACTGACACATGGTGGTTATACTATTCCATATATCTCACTCATAGTTGTCGATAGCGAATAGCGGATGATAGCGACAAGCTACCGATACGTTACGTAGCGATAGCGATGAAATAGCGGGTGCTATTTCATGTTTAGCGATACACTAGAAGAAAATTTTATAGATATTTTATAAGTATATTTTACCAAAAAAAACTAAAAAAACTACAAAAATCCTCCTATTTGTCGCTATCAACCATATAGCGACATATGAGCGCTACGCTACGCTACTCGCTATAGCGGGCGGTATGGTTGCTATTAAAAAATCTCACTTTTGCAACAACTTACTCAAAACAAGGAATGGTCTAGCAACAACGCACTCAAACATGAAAGGAATGTTATATTTTTGCCATTGCTATGTTTTTTTTTTTTTTTCAGATTCTATGACTTGATATTTGTGCATATACAATGTTTGGAGATGCCATGAGGTGAGGAATCTCTCGTGATGAAAAGAAAAGATTGACTGCAGGTAACGTGCTTCTACATTTTCAGAAATCAGATATAAGTTACAAGAAATGCTGAAAAGGTTCTTTCATTTAGGTTACTTGGATATCCGGTCACTTGTTTAGTCTATTTTCAAAATGGTGAAAGAGGGTACAAAATGATGAAAGGGTGTCAGCTTCAGAATTGGTTTACCCACAGGAATTTTCTAAAATGGTGAAATCCATGGATGGTTACACTGCCAAATGGTCCGCTTCTAACACTACTCGCTTTGAGATATTTGGTTTGAAAGTCTAAGACTGTATCGTGTAACAATGTCCTATTATTTTAGATTTTATTACTTAACTATGTTTGAGTTAATCTTATATTGAAATATTTTATTAGAATAGTTACATGGATAGTCTTTCTGATATAATTATTCACAATAAGGTTTTCATCTATAAGCATTAGAAGTTACATTTTTGGACGCAACACGCAAGTAACGCATTTAATCTTTAGCAATAAAAATTTTACTAACAACAAAGACAGAAGTAAAAAACATAACCATTTAGTAAACAATATAAGAAAGTACGGGAAAAAAATGAACCTCATTAACAAAAGAAACAATGAAAAGAAACAAAACAAATTACAATTCGTAACGTGAAAATGTTTGTTTAAGTAACGAATAACTATTAGTCATAACATGATTGTAGGACCTTTTGATCTCCTTATAAAAATTCTATAAAAATGTTGTACTACAAAAGTATGGAGTTTGGCATGCCATTTCATTTGTTTTGGAGTTCATATTAGATGTTGATGTTGGAAACATATTATTGGTTATATTTCTTGATAAAAACGTAAATGATTTTGCATTTTTGTTTTCAAAATAAAACTTAATTTATATTTTACATCATAAAATGCTCTGTGTGGTTTTTAGAGAAAAAAAATAGCCGTAGTTGTCTCAAAAAGTTCAACGGTCTTTTATAATGATATGATATGATTTTGGTGGCCAATGTACTTCTTTAGAGTCGTTTCCAAATTGAGAATTTTACTGATCAAGAGTGTCCAACACATGAAAGGTACATCTTGCTCCAGGGGAAGTTCAAGATTGTCTCAGCAAAAACACTAAACTTATTCCATTTGAAAGTACAGTTTTGAGAGTGTTTTGTCTTTATCCATTAGTAGAATTCAGATCTTATCATGACAGAACACAACCAATGCTAATTGTTGTTATGTGTATGTTTCTCGATCTATCTATTTTTGTCAAAATGATAAATAACTTCTCTCAATAAGAATGCATACGGTCATTGTAGATGTTGGCCAAATTGTCACGGGTAAGCGAAAACTAGGACAACACCATTTTGTTTTGGATCTTCAAGACGCGACTTATATTTTCTTGCACTTTATATTATGGGTGCATTTTATGGAACCAATTGTACAGTATAACACGAATAAGTAAACTAACTTAAGTACCATACAATATATCACGAGATGATTGATAAACTAATATAAAACGAATATCGTGTTATAAATTGTTGCCGTCGCTGCATCGCGCGGGTTTCTAACTAGTAATGTCTATAGCGAGATTCAAAGGTTGTCTTGGCTACATGCTCCTCTAGGACTCTCAGTTAATGATAACCAGACTTCAAGTCAATCTGAGAATAGAGACTCGACCCCTGGAGCTGATCGAACAAATCATTAATGCGGGGAAATGGGTAGCTGATGTGTGCAAATAAGTATATAAATAAATTGATCAAGTTAAAATCCTAGACTCTTCTGAAACCACACACTATCGGCAAGTGTACCGATCGCAAGTAGCAAGTAGGCAAGACCAGGTATCGAACCTAAGGACTTTATCTAGCACTTTTGAGATCACTTTTAATGAATTACCTGATAAAATATTATTATTATTAAATTGATGGGTTGCTTGGAGGGTTAAAACTGAAATTAAAATAAATAAATTAAAACTAATTAAAACTAAATTACTAATTAAACTAAGAAACTGAAAATAAACGAAAGCTAACGAACTGGGTTGGAACTCTAATGAGGAGAAGACTGGTAACCTGGATAGAATCCCTAGACTCTGGTTATAAAAGCTGACCTATGTAATCCGATTGGAGACCCTGTTCTCACCTAATAAACCTCCTGTCAAGGATAGCTACTAGACTCAAGGCGGGACAAGTATTGAGATGCTAAAATGAAAGTGGATCGCCGCAGCGAAACCAAATCCCACAGTAATCCTTTAATCAACCACTCTTGGATTGAAAACTCCCAAACTGTGAAGCAGACTTAACTAATACGAATGAAATCCTAGGAAAACTCTAAACAAGAATAAGTAATCGGTCTCGCCCCAGCGATAACCAAACTACCAAACAATGCCTAGTTAGTCAACCTAGCAATCCCGAATTATATTCCTAACCTTCGGGAAGGGATTGCACACCTTAGCTAATTGACCTTAAAAACCTGTTAAACTTGCGCCATTCCTAACTGCAAGAACTAGCTCGACAACAAAAGTTAATCAAACTAGAATGATTTCTAGATCTAGGGGATATTCCTATGTGCCTAGAACATCAAAACCAACAAACAAGTAATCAAATCAAAAAGCGCCAGCACACAAATATTCAAAATCAAACATAAAAATTAAATCATGTAACCCAACACATCCAAAACGGAAAACATAAGTCTTTAATTAAAAACCATAATCTAGTTCATCATCCCAAGTCACCAATAAAAGGTTTTAGCCTATAATATTTAGAAACATCTTCATAAAATAAATAGAAATAGTTTTAATCATGTCTATAAAAATAATAAACGAAAACTAAACCTAACCCAAGGCTCCTTGGCTATTGATCTTTAACGTGCCCGTGGCCTTTTCTCTTTCCGTGCCCTTTCGCTCGTCACCGTGGCTGGCCGGTCGCTTGGCTGAATGTGCGAATGAAGTTTGCTATTGAATGAATGAATGTTCAATTCCTTTTTTATGCTGTCGTCCAAAAAAAATTAAATATATCCTTCACCCTCTTTTTTTGCGACCGACCTAAATGGCTAAATGTGGAATTGCAATTTGTTGTTGTATTTTGGCTTGGGCTTCGGCCCAAGTCAATTCCTTTTTTTTTATATATTATATTATTATTATTATCATAACTCTATGTTCCTGGCTCGACTGTTTTTGGCTCGACCAAAGTTTCTCGTTTACGCTTCAACGTCCATGAACACATGCCCTCAAGTGCCCGTGTCTCGATTAAAATTCTTTCATTTTGAGCCAATTTTCCACGAACAACTATAAAATAATAAAATAAGTAAATACCTAATAAAAATGACACAAAACAAATAAAAACTTGACTAAATAATATACAAAATACATAGGAAAATAGATGTGTTTTACAACACATCAAACATCCCCACACTTAAACCTTTTTCGTCCCTGAAAAAGACTGCAATGGAATCATAATTAGAATTCTTGGTTTCAAAAACTTTTAGGTTCATTAGTTATGATCTAATTACGCATCAACCAAAACTGTCGATATTGTTGTCCACCTAAACCCAACCACTAGCTAATCAGGCCCCAATCATGTAAAGCAATTAAGTTCATATTATTACAATCAATCTATGGGTCTCACACTCAAGATATCCAGCTTCACCTAATCCCACCTCAAGCTTTCGAAGCAAAGGTTAAACCATATCGATTTATCAACCACTGCAAACTAAACTCCCTAATGTATTAGAAATTAAATTTATGATGGATGATGGATGAAGTTTATGAGCATAGACACATTTGTTTTTTTTTTTCATACCTAACCCAGAGGTTGTCTCAATCAGAGTCACCATCCCCAAGAGCGACAGCATGAGCTTCGGTATTTTTTTTTCAACTTGACCTCGAGGGAGTTTCGATCAGAGGTTTCAGTTTTTTTTTTCTTTGGTCTAGCTCAATTGATGGACATGTGGATTTTTTTTTTTTTTTGTCTTGGGCGCCACTTTTCACCGGATTTATTCTCATAAAAAGGATCAAGTGTGCCATTTAATTAATAATACATATGGGCTTTCAACCTACTGTGGTACCTCTAATTACTATCAGCGGTTTCAGTTCTACCGTTCCTCCTAAGATGATAACCCACAAGATTTCATGATTTATTAAGGTATATTAAGAACAATCCTAGGACCTTTCAAAGCTAGTTGGGCCTACCGATACATCTTATACAAACACGCTTTCAATCTATTTATATTCTCATATATATAATATTTTGAAAACCAAAAATCCCAATTTTACTATCATTTTCCATATAAAATGCACAAAAAAATCAAGGACAAATTTTTTTTTTCTTTCTTTTTTTTTCAATTTTTTTTTTTTGAAATAAAGACTCAAACTATACTAAAACGCAGTTCCCATCCCCACACTTAAAATTGCACATTGTCCTCAATGTGTAGCGACAAGGAACTAAAAATAAAGAAGATAAAAATAAATATAACAAGTAAAGTGGAACAGACTCCCCTGGTAATATTGCAGTAACATCCTCGCAAAGCGTGTCTTGAGCTGCCCCATCCAAGTGCAAAACAACCGTATAGCATTTCATTCGCGGCTGCATCAATAAATCTAGCACACAAAAACCCGCCTGAATGGAGATTAAGTACAGGCAGGACCCCTCCAAATCTGCAATTAATAATACGGACAATCCCCACACTAGACACAAACCAAAACATAAAAGAAAAATAAAATAAGCAAGAATCTACAAACTGTACAACTTGGGCAAATCCCAAGTATGCTCTATTCTTTTCAAAATATATCTGGTGGCTCCCGTTTGCAATCCTTGGCAACCTGATAAGCGAAATTCCTAGCAGTGTGATCCATCACCTCTCCTATACTTTGACCGCCACCCCATCTAGTCCACCAAACAAAAGCCGCCTCCAAACCAACACCGTACTGTGGTCGTTTTCGCGGATCTCGTACCTCTTTTGTTCTAATTTTGTCTCGTTCATAGTCTAGGTGCACATTAATAGCTTTAACCTCCTCTTTCGGCTCCTCATAAGAATTCTGCTGAACTCCAAACACAATCTCCTCATCACCTACCCGTAGCCTCAGTTTTCCTTCACCCATGTCGACTAGTGCTCTCGATGTTGCCAAGAATGGTCGACCTAAAATGAGCGGCACAGTGTCGTCCTCTTTCATGTCTAGAACCACAAAGTCGACTGGGAACACAAATTTGTCCACCTTCACTAACAAGTTCTCCAATATGCCCCTAGGAATTTTCACAGATTTGTCAGCTAGCTGAATACACATCCTAGTTGGCTTCAACTCCCCAAGATTAAGCTTTAAGAATAGAGAGTAGGGCATCAAGTTTATGCTAGCACCTAGGTCGGCTAGCGCATTTCTGGGAGTGAGGTGGCCGATCAAACAGGGAATGGTGAAACTTTCTGGATCGGCCATTTTATGAGGAAGTGTATTCTGCACGACAGCAGAGCACTCCTTAGAAAGAGTAACGGTGGAGAGCTCCTCAAGTTTCTTTTTATTAATCAGCAGATCTTTAAGAAACTTGGCATATTTTGGCATTTTGGAAAGAGCCTCTATGAATTGGAGGTTAACGTGGAGTTTCTTCAGTATCTCCACGAACTTAGCATACAACTCAGAATCATCAGCACGCACTAGACGACCAGGGAATGGTGGCTTAGGCTTATAAACACGAACTGGACTCTCTTCTCTCTTCTTCTCACTCGACTCACTCGGTTGTGTTGTACTCTTTAAGACTAGCCTAGGTTGCACTTTAGCAGATTGTGGCTCTAACTCAATTTCCTCATCCACCGGTTCTTCATCTTCTCCCGGTGGTGGACCAACTACACTCCACCCACTCCTAGTAGTCACTACCTTAACTTGAGCATGCCTAAATGTAGAAGTACTTGAGTTAGGATTAGGAACAGTGTTACTAGGAAGGGCTCCCTGAGGTCCTTGACTAACCTGATTAGCTAATTCTCCTACTTTGGCCTCTAGGTTCTGGAAAGCAGCTTGCTGACCTTTCCTGAAAGTGTCCTGCTCATCAAGTTTTGACTGAATGTTACTAAGCATCTGGGACTGCATCTGTAGAATGGTGGTAAGGTCAGTCTCAGTACGACTAGTGGGCCCCCCAGAGTTGGGAGCTTGGAACAGATTCTGACGAGGTTGATATCTAGAAGAGTTACCGCCATGCCAGTTGGAGTTTGAATCAGGGCTATAGTTTTGATAGGGTGGTTCAAGCCATCCGGAATTAAGAGAATCTACCTGTTCCCGACTTTGAACTGGACACTCAGATGTGTTATGACCCCCGCTACATATTTCACACCTATCCAACTTCATCTGAAGATCTCTCACTTGCCTAGTTAAATTCTCAATCACCGCAGCCAGACCAGTATCAGGTGAAATCTGATGAACACCTCGGGTAGTAGGAGAGGTGTTACTAGTCATGGGAATGGAATTCCCAATAGTATGCTTTGGTGGTCTCTCAGAATAGGCAAAACTCTCAAACAACTCATTAGCTGCATCAATATCCATTTTTTCCATGAAATTACCCTGTGCAGCTGTATTAAAACGAACTCGAGTCTCAAAAGTGAGGCCATTGTAGAATTTCTCCACAAGGGCCCAGTCAGAAAGACCATGATGAGGGCATCGACTCAGTAGGGTCTGGAAACGCTCCCAAGCCATGTAGTATGGCTCATCAGGATCCATACGGAATGAGTGAATCTGCTCCCTAATGCGGGAATCCTTGGAAGGTGGGTGATATTTTTTTAAGAATTTTCCAAGCATGTCCTCCCAAGTAGCAATGGAACTATTAGGCAGAGTGTCATACCAAGTGGCGGCACGACCAGACAAAGTAAATGGGAAAAGACGCAGATAAATGGCTTCCTTAGTGATGTGGGAAAGATTGAAAGTGTCACAGATACGCACAAATCGGGACAGATGTCCATGAGCATCCTCTTCATCAAGACCATGGAATTGAGTGACATTAATGATAGTGGTCAAGACATGGGATGAGATTTGCCAATTGTTGGCATCAGCAATGGTAGGACGAGTGATGGGAGAACGAATCCCAGTATAGCCCTCAGTAGCACGAGAGTGTACAGTACGTCTGATGTTCGCATCAGCCATATCGAAGGTAGGAAGTGGAATGGGGTGGGTGGGTGGTTTAGAATTGGTGAGTTGTGGTGATCCCTGTGAAGAAGTATGTGGCATACACTGAAAGTGCAAACCACGCTGGAGTTACTAATGGATAGCAAATAACCTAAGACTAAAAGCAAAAGTAGCACAGATAATCGAAGGTAAATCCAGCAAGCAGTAAACAAGCAAAACAAAGCAAGTAAAATCAAAAAGTGCTAATTAAAAGTCCCCGGCAACGGCGCCAAAAACTTGATGTGTGCAAATAAGTATATAAATAAATTGATCAAGTTAAAATCCTAGACTCTTCTAAAACCACACACTATCGGCAAGTGTACCGATCGCAAGTAGCAAGTAGGCAAGACCAGGTATCGAACCTAAGGACTTTATCTAGCACTTTTGAGATCACTTTTAATGAATTACCTGATAAAATATTATTATTATTATTAAATTGATGGGTTGCTTGGAGGGTTAAAACTGAAATTAAAATAAATAAATTAAAACTAATTAAAACTAAATTACTAATTAAACTAAGAAACTGAAAATAAACGAAAGCTAACGAACTGGGTTGGAACTCTAATGAGGAGAAGACTGGTAACCTGGGTAGAATCCCTAGACTCTGGTTATAAAAGCTGACCTATGTAATCCGATTGGAGACCCTGTTCTCACCTAATAAACCTCCTGTCAAGGATAGCTACTAGACTCAAGGCGGGACAAGTATTGAGATGCTAAAATGAAAGTGGATCGCCCCAGCGAAACCAAATCCCACAGTAATCCTTTAATCAACCACTCTTGGATTGAAAACTCCCAAACTGTGAAGCAGACTTAACTAATACGAATGAAATCCTAGGAAAACTCTAAACACGAATAAGTAATCGGTCTCGCCCCAGCGATAACCAAACTACCAAACAATGCCTAGTTAGTCAACCTAGCAATCCCGAATTATATTCCTAACCTTCGGGAAGGGATTGCACACCTTAGCTAATTGACCTTAAAAACCTGTTAAACTTGCGCCATTCCTAACTGCAAGAACTAGCTCGACAACAAAAGTTAATCAAACTAGAATGATTTCTAGATCTAGGGGATATTCCTATGTGCCTAGAACATCAAAACCAACAAACAAGTAATCAAATCAAAAAGCGCCAGCACCCAAATATTCAAAATCAAACATAAAAATTAAATCATGTAACCCAACACATCCAAAACGGAAAACATAAGTCTTTAATTAAAAACCATAATCTAGTTCATCATCCCAAGTCACCAATAAAAGGTTTTAGCCTATAATATTTAGAAACATCTTCATAAAATAAATAGAAATAGTTTTAATCATGTCTATAAAAATAATAAACGAAAACTAAACCTAACCCAAGGCTCCTTGGCTATTGATCTTTAACGTGCCCGTGGCCTTTTCTCCTTCCGTGCCCTTTCGCTCGTCACCGTGGCTGGCCGGTCGCTTGGCTGAATGTGCGAATGAAGTTTGCTATTGAATGAATGAATGTTCAATTCCTTTTTTATGCTGCCGTCCAAAAAAAATTAAATATATCCTTCACCCTCTTTTTTTGCGACCGACCTAAATGGCTAAATGTGGAATTGCAATTTGTTGTTGTATTTTGGCTTGGGCTTCGGCCCAAGTCAATTCCTTTTTTTATATATTATATTATTATTATTATCATAACTCTATGTTCCTGGCTCGACTGTTTTTGGCTCGACCAAAGTTTCTCATTTACGCTTCAACGTCCATGAACACATGCCCTCAAGTGCCCGTGTCTCGATTAAAATTCTTTCGTTTTGAGCCAATTTTCCACGAACACCTATAAAATAATAAAATAAATAAATACCTAATAAAAATGACACAAAACAAATAAAAACTTGACTAAATAATATACAAAATACATAGGAAAATAGATGTGTTTTACAACACATCAGTAGTGATTCTTAACAATCACTTTATTCAGCTCCTGATAGTCGATACACATGCGGAAACTCCCATCCTTCTTCTAGAAAAAACATGACTGTGGCTCCCCAAGGTGAAGAAATAGGTCTAATGAAACCCATATCCAATACCTCTTGGAGTTGGGTAGACAGTTCTTGAAGTTCGCCTGGTGCTAGGTGATATGGTGCGCGTGCAACTGTGGCTGCTCCAGGTGCAAGATCAATTTGGAACCCCACTTGATGAACAGGTAGAAGTCCTGGTAGTTCTTCTAGAAAGACATCCGGGTAATCACAAACCACGGGAATGTCTTAGATTTTCAGTTCACCTCAACTCGAGTGTCAGAAATGTTTGCCAGGATGGCTGGATGTCCCTTTCGAATGTATTTTTGGGCTTTCAAGAATGAGATTATACCCACCATGGCACCACCTCGACCCCCCTGAATAGATAAATGTTATCTACTAGGGAGAGGGATGCGAACAATATTCTCTTGACAGAGGATTTCCACCCCATGCTTGGACAACCTGTCCATGCCAACTACAATATCAAAGCTTCCCAGGGTGATGGTATATGATCGATGGCAAACAAATGTCCATCTAGTTCGAGCTTACAATCGTAATGGATGTGGGTTGCCTCAACAGGCTTGCTATCAGCTAATTCTATAGAGTGTGGGGATTCAAGAAGAGTAGGGGCTATCCTTAGGAGTTTGGTAAGTTTTAATGACAAAAAAAACTATAATTCGAACCAGAATCAAAAGAACAACATCAAGTTTGTCATTCATAGGAAGCGTACTTGTCAACACATGGCTGTTGTTCTTGGCTTCCCGCCCCCCCCCCCCCCCCCCGAGCCTATAACAAAAGTTCTTCCCCGAGTACGATTATTTTTGTTTCCATCGTTTTCATTGTGGTCGAGCTCGGGACAGTTCCTATTTGAAGTGAGTTTCACTCTCACACTAGAAACACCCTTTCCCAACACCCCATTGTTGTTTATGTCGTGCTAACTATTGTTGTTAGATAACTTATAATCCACACCATCCCACGTTCTCTTGTTATCACCAGAAGATGATACACCACGATTTAGAGAAGTACCATGCTCAACAGCCTCACTAGTGAGTTTGTGAGACATGTGAAAGATTTGCTAGATTTTGGGTAGGTGAGCTGTAGTGACCATGCCACGAATCTGTGGGACCAACCCTTTTGGTGTAAAGTCAATCCGTTTGTAAGGTTGGTTAATTAGATTTTAGAATATAGTAGCTAACTCTTGTGGCTTGGTAGAGTATGCGTCAATCTCAGACCCAACCGTTTGTGACAACCCGCAAAAATCCAGGTATTATACGTACAATATAATAATTATTGACACAATATTAGATATTTTGTATCAGATTTGATTTGGTGATAATTAGGAAGATATTATCAGGGTATGAGTATTGTTGGAGATTTATTGGGAATTTTAGTAGTCCGGTATCACTTTGTGGTAATTTATCGTATTAAACATTGGTGACGGCCCGACTAACCGTAGAAAGTTAAGTTTTGACTCGTGATTCTTGGTTTGGCATGAAATATTATTAGAACTAGTGGAAATTATGATTGGTGGTTTTTAAATCGTCTAGGTCCATTGGTTACGCGCTTTTTAGTTATGACGCGAAACTGAGACCCGATACGGTAGGAAAACCTCTAGTATAATTTAATTAGCTCAAAATGGATAATTATTATTGGGGAATATTATTAGTGTCCAAAGGGGTAAAAACCTTAATTATTTAACATTTGGGGTTTTTATAAATTATAGAAAGGGAGTTTTATGTCTTAGATTTTTATAAAAAATATATATATACACCCAACCCCCCCCCCATTAAATCCGGTCGCCCCCGCTTTTTACATTGTTATTATTATTATTATTAATGATAATCATTTCTTTAAATACCTACACACTACCCCAAACTCCATACTCTTCCACTTCACTTTCTCACACTAGAAAAACTCTTCCACTTCCTCTCCTCTCTCCCTCTAAACCGAAAACCCTCCCATCATCATAATTTTCATTCTTTTTGATCATCCATTACAATGATGAACTCAAAGACTTGAATATACTGGTATCCTTGGTGAATTCAAGCCAAAACTTGCAAGATTAGAGTGATTTTTAGAAGGAAAACCCTTATTTCAATAGTTCTTCCAAGGTAACATTCTTTGACAAAAGTCCTACTAAAAGTCTTCATATTATCTATTTTGATTTAATATTCACCAAATAACCAAAGATTTTGAAAAGGGTTTCATAAACTAAACAATGGGGAAGAGATTAAAGAAAAATGGTGATGATGTGTGTGTATGTGTGTGGCCATGAGTGTGTGTGTGTGTGTGTGTGCGTGAGTGTTCGTGTGTGTGTGTGTGTGTGTTTATAGAGTATTTGTTTTGTTGTTTTGATGAATAATATGCTTAGATCCTTTGATTTTAGTTCCATGCAAGAAGGGTTTTCAAAATGATTTTAAATCTGAAAAAGGATCTTGCTTTGATGTTGTTAATGGGTTAGATAAGTGGAATAATAATAATATTAGTGAAATGTAGCTTGTTGATGTGTAAGGATATGTTTATGCGTGATTTAATGATGAGTTTTAAGTGATTCTAAAAATAATCACAGGTCGAATTATGATGTTGTTTTAATGGTTTTTATAAACTTAAAATGAGGCAATACAAGTTTGGACAGGATCTACACGCTTGGGAGACCTTGCATGTATGATCAAAACACGTTTTTCGGCTTAAAACGCTAAAATACGAGCTTTAGAAGTGGATATTCTAAATCTGATTTAAAACAGCTATATAAGTGTCAAATTTTATATAAAATCATAAATTAAGGTATATTAGATGATTACCTTAATAAAGGACACTTACAGTGCGAAACTATGTCATGAAAGTCGTCCGAAATGCGATTTTTAGGCATAATATTGTTAGATGTTGTAACTAATTTAGAATAGCAAAAATGGTCTTGTTTGATGGTTTATATGCATTTTCTATGGTTTAAATAGAGTTTATGGAAGGATTATAGGTTAACATGAGGTATTGAAAGTTGCTTGATGTGGAAATTTGCATAAATGTGTTCAAGTGTTCTTCATGTACCTATGATCAATTTGCATGTTATGATAGGTTGTTAGGATATGATATGATGAATGTATGAATGTGTAAGTAAGGACCTAAGGGTTAGGTGATTGAATGCTAAATGAACCATGTGATGTCTAAACTTAACCGTTCATCAAAATCACCAATGGGTTAATAGGGTAAGGGATAACAAAAATTTAATGGTTTTGACTTAACTAAGTTGAGGTAGTTTGGTGAATAACTTGGTAGACTTAGAGTGGTTACTAAATTGGGCCAACGGATTTGGGGTGTAGTTAGGTGAAGGATTGTGATTTGGATTGGAAGGTTAAGCAAGTTGTTGCATTGAGGTGAGTTTGACGACCCCTTTTCTTTTTAAAATGTTTTTAAACGTTTTTACAATAGGAGGATTAACATGCTTGTATGATAAAGTCAGACTAGAATTGTAAAACGCCTGATGGCCTTAGGTCGGTGCCTCAGTGCTACGTAAGACGTGACACCAGTCCCTTCAGGAGGACACTTTCCCCGCACTTCTTAATCATTAGCTCTTAGTTAGGATCGTAGTTTATGTTAGTAGATCTATTGGGTTGACGCCCCCTTCCTACATTAGACAAGGTCGCCCTGGAAAGAACGTAATCTTCAAAATGTTCCTCTTGGAGAGGTCACTCCGGGAAGAAAGTTATGGTTTGATTAGAAGCCTTTGGATACATCATACTCGTCAGATTTTCGCGAGTCTACTTGGTTCTGTTTTAGTATTACTTATCATACGTTTTCGTTAAACTTGAAAGTTTGTTTATTACATTTAAACCTGTGAACTCGCCAGCATAATGTTGATGTTTTTAAGCATGTTTTTTAGGTACGGATGCTTAGGTTTTAAGAGAGTGGTTTAGCATGACACTACGATGGACATGATGTTGGGACCGTTTAATTTTCTAAAAACTATGTTTTTATTTGTTTTGTAAAACATTTTTAGCTCTAAATTTTCGCTTCATCTTGGTGGAACATGTTTTTCTTGTTTTAAACAACTTTTGTTAACCACGAAAATAAAATATGTTTAACTAGAGGGTGTTAGCAAGATGTCCATACATAAATACACGTGAACCACTAAACTTTGTGGTAACATCTTCCGTTACCTCATTACTAGCCTTCCGCTGTGCGCTGTCGGGGTGTGACAAAAGTTGGTATCAGAGCGGTGGTTATAGACAATTAGGAATTACTGGTCTATACTATAACCATGAAACTCTCGAATACTTAGTAAATGATATTAAGACATATTATGCATCGTGTAAAGTACCTTAGAAAAATAAGACTTAGGAATAGTTATGTTTTTATGATATGCTATCATTTGTGATAAAGTGATTAATTACATTATAAAGCTATATACTTATCTAGTACGGATACTGCTTGTCACGTGTCATGGTTTCATCATACGTCAATCTATCCAGCACCGACAGTGAGCCTCTATAGGACCCGTATGTTCATGTGTTAGTAGCACTGCCTGTTGTAGAGCCAGTGATTGATGCACTTGTTGCAATAGAGCCGATAGTTGCACCGGCTTTTGACCCGGAGCGTGTTGTTAGAGCACCTTTCACAGGAAATCCTATACCTGCCTACATGTTACCATCAGAGCCCAGGATCAATGGTCTATTTGCTATGTTCAGGACAGACAAGTCTCAGCCGAGAGTTACATATGTCAGTACCCCAACGGTCATTGCGTTGCCCATATGCAAGCGACTCGTGGACATTGGGGGACATTAATCTACTAGTGGAAAGATTAGGAAAGTTGAGTTGGATTGCTGGGAGTGGTTGCCTAAAAAGTTGAGAGATTGGGCGGAGGTAGAGGGTATTCCCCGTACCTACGAGTTGGGTGAGTCCTCTTTAGCTGCCGATATTCCCGTGTTGACACACAAGCCCGTGGCACACACTGTAGCTACTCTAGCGGCACATGGGATCTGCACTGAGCACCGGATTACCACTCTCCAGAGTAGACATGCTTCATTGGACAGGAGGGCAGATACTCTTCAGCATAGGGCAGATAGAGTAGAGCAGCGATTGGATGGTATGGGTGGCAGATTGGATTCTTTTCATGAGCTAGTTATGTCGATGAATGGTCGGGTTCAGGCCATGGATAGTATAGTTGATGGCATGGATGACTCGATGGAGTCGGTAGAGGAGTATTTTATCACTGATAGTCAGGCCCAAGACCGACAGGTAGCACGAATCGAGCGGTGGGAGTCCAGTTTACTGATTGCATAGGGTGATATGAAGGATGTGAAGAAGAAGCTTGCTGAGAGAGAGACCAAGATGGAGGAGACTGAAGCTAGCATGGTTGGACAGGAGCAGTGGTTGATGGCTACTGAGGAGGGATACAGTGCTACGATGGCACTGGCTATGATGGTGTTGTTAGTTACGGCTTCTGCACTACGTGGGGGCAAGACCCCATGATTTTTGTGGTTGTGATATTTGGTTTTGGGCATTTTAGGCCCTATCTTTTGGTGGTTTATTGGATACACTTGTCATGTGGTGGTTAATGCACCACGTTGTTTAGTATGATCTCCTAAAACAATTTATCGTTTGGTAGTATGATATTTTGTAAACAATGAACAAGTTGTCCGATGATGTGTTTATATATTATGATGATGCGTCACTATGGAACTATGTTGACCATAGTTGTCATCTTTTCTTTAGCTTTGATTGTTATCTTATGTTTTTGTGTATTGATCGTGGGTGGTGTATGATTACTTTTGAATTATCTTGTTTGTATGGATGTCATTCGGAATGATTATTAATGCATAACATAGGCGATTCTCAATGTCATTAGCATGTTTCTTACGTATATTTTACTCCTAAAATATATAGAAAAGGAATCATGGCACCAGTTATGAGAACCGGCACGGAAGCAGGAGGATCTTCATTACCCGTTTCGTCTAAGAAGGTGGCAAGAATGATAGCTCAGCATGTGAATTTCGTTTTCGATCAGCGTGAAACTAGAGGTAGAGGTGGTGGCACACTGGGCGGTGGTGCACCTGGAGGTGGTGGCGCACCAAGCCGTGGCGCACCAGGAACTGGTGGCCGCGGTACAGCAGGAAGCAGACCTGGAGAAAGGATTAATCTTGGAAGTTCACCAGGTAAGAACACTTGAGATTAGTTTTGGTGTTTCATAAAGTTGTTATTTTGATTGTATATCAAGTAATAACTGTGATGTATTCAATGAAACAGGAAACCCGGAAGTAGGTTGCACGTATAAGACATTTCAATCTTCTCATCCCCGTACATTTTCTGGAGCTGAAGGTCCATTGGATATCATTAGATGGATCGAGAAAATGGAATCGGTCATGATGATCAGTAAATGTTCTGCTTCTCAAAAAGTCAAGTATGTTGTATGTTCTTTTCTTGATGATGCCTTTACATGGTGGAATACGCAAGTCCAAGCGTTGGGTGAGGAGGCTGCGTACGGTCTTTCGTGGAATGAGCTAAAGGACATGCTGTTGAGGAAGTATTGTCCTCGTAGAGAGATGCAGCTAATTAAAGCTAAGTTTTGGACACTCTCTATGAAGGGAGCAGAGATAAAAAGTTATACTACCAGATTCAATTTGTTGGCCAGATTGGTTCCTCGTTTGGTTACACCAGAGTATGTTCGCATTGAGCTGTATATTTGGGGATTGGCACCTCAGATTAGGGGTATGGTATCATCATCAAAACCAACCACCATACAAAGTGCTATATCGTTAGCAAACTCCTTGACTGATGATGCAATCAGAATTGGAACATTGGTTAAGATAGGAGAATCTAGCAAGAAGACAATGGATGTGGTTGAGAAGAATTCCAAATTAGAGATCTTATCGTCTGGTAATAAGAGAAAGAGGTCGAATAACTCTAGGAAGCAGTCTAAATGAAGGAGGAGCAAAGGCCGCAAGTCGGGAAAGTTCTACGCGGCCAATGCTAGTGATGGAAAGAAGGTTGAAGAGGTGACACCAATGTGTCATAATTGTAATACCCAGCGTACCGGTTTTTGCAAAGTGGTTCTTTGCGGGAGATGTGGTCGATACGGGCATTCAGCCCCAAGATGTAGAGTGAAACTTCCAGATGTTGCAGGCAAAAGCAAGAACGACCATGGCTGCTTTGAGTGTGGTCTGGTAGGACATTTTAAGAAGGAATGCCCGAAGCTTCGCGGAACGAATGCAAGGGGCAGAGCTTTTGAGATGAAAGCGGGCGAGGCTCTCCATGATCTTACAGTTGTGACCGGTACGTTTCTTGTCAATAATCAACATGCATCTATTTTATTTAAAACCAGAGCCATTATGAGTTTTGTTTCGAAGAAATTTGAACAGTTGGGCTCAAAATCGAATAAGTTAGATAAAAGCTACTCTATAGAACTGGCAAATTGTAAAGTAATAGAAGCCCAGAAGATAATTAAGGTTTGTACTTTGCAACTTGAAAATCATGTGTTTAGCATAGATCTTTTACCAGTAGAGCTAGGAAGTTTCGATATTGTAATTGGAATGGATTGGTTATCCAAGAATCGAGCAGAAGTGATTTGTCGTGAGAAGTTGGTCCGTATTCCATTATCGGGCAATGAGATTTTTGTTGTGCGCGGTGAGACAGAGAAGAAGTCCGTAAAATTGGTTAATGTGATGAAGGCGCAAAAGTTTCTACGGAAAGGTTACCCGGAATTTTAGCTAGTGTCATTGAAACTAAGGCCGAGGAAAAGAGACTTGAGGAGATCCATGTAGTTAGAGAATATCCTGAAGTTTTTCTAGAAGATTTGCCCAGATTGCCGCCTTCAAGGCAATTGGAGTTTCGAAGAGATCTTTTACCGGGTGCCGCACCAGTCGCTAAGTCCCCTAATCGATTAGCACCTTCAGAAATGCACGAGCTTTCAAACCAGTTGCAAGAGTTATTGGATAAAGGTTTCATTTGCCCAAGTTATTCTCCTTGGGGAGCACCCGTGTTGTTTGTCAAGAAGAAAGACGAAACCTTTAGGATGTGTATTGATTATAGGGAGTTGAACAAACTCACTATTAAGAATCGATACCCATTGCCTAGAATCGAGGATTTATTTGATCAGTTGAAAGGATCAAGCTTTTATTCAAAGATTTACCTTCGATCTGGTTAATATCAATTGAAGATTGTAGAGGAAGATATTCCGAAGACCGCGTATAGGATGCGATACGGCCATTATGAATTTCTAGTTATGCCGTTTGGTTTTACAAACGCACCAGCAGTGTTTATGGATCTTATGAATAGGCTTTGTAAACCTTATTTAGATAAGTTCGTTATAGTATTTATCGACAATATACTTATTTATTCACGAACTAGAGAGGATCATGAACAACACCTGAGACTCATTTTGGAGTTATTGAAGAATGAGAAGTTATTCGCGAAGTTTTCGCATTGTGAATTTTGGATGCGAGAAGTTCATTTCTTAAGTCATATTATTAACGAGAAAGGCGTTCAAGTGGATCCAGCTAAGATTGAGGCGATTAAGGAATGGAGTACACCTAAAACTCCTACGGGGATACGCCAATTTCTGGGTTTAGCAGGATAATACCATTGATTTATTGGTAATTACTCCAAGATAACACAACCTTTGACGCTATTAACCCAAAAAGACCGCAAGTTTGAATGGACGGAGATGCAAGAGGAAGCTTTCCAGCTGTTAAAGAAGAAGTTGTGTAGCGCACCAATACTGTCTCTTCCTGATGGAAACGATGGTTTTGTAGTGTATTGTCATGCTTCACATCAAGGCTTAGGTTGCGTATTGATGCAAAATGATAAAGTCATAGCCTATGCATCAAGACAACTAAAAGTACATGAGAAGAATTACACGACACATGACTTGGAGTTAGGAGCTGTGATCTTTGCACTCAACATTATTAGCATATTTCTTACGTATATTTTACTCCTAAAATATATAGAAAAGGAATCATGGCACCAGTTACGAGAGCCGGCACGGAAGCAGGAGGATCTTCACTACCCGTTTTGTCTGAGCAATTGGCCAGAATGATAGCTCCGCAGGTAAATTTCATTTTCGATCAGCGTGAAGCTAGAGGTAGAGGTGATGGCGCGCCAGGTAGTGGCTCACCAGGTGGTGGCACACCAGACGGTGGTGCACCAGGAGGTGGTGGCGCACCAGGCGATGGTGCACTAGGAAGTGGTGGACACGGTATAGTGGACCTGGAGAAAGGTTTAATGTTGGAAGTTCATCGGGTAAGGACACTTGAGACGTATTCAATGAAACAGGAAACCCAGAAGTAGGTTGCACTTATAAGACATTTCAGTCTTGTCATCCCCGTACATTTTCTGGAGCTGAAGGTCTATTGGATATCATTAGATGGATCGAGAAAATGGAATCGGTCATGATGATCAGTAACTGTTCTGCTTCTAAAAAAGTCAAGTATTCGGTATGTTCTTTTCTTGATGATGCCCTTACATGGTGGAATATGCAAGTCCAAGTGTTTGGTGAGGAGGCTGCGTACGGTCTTTCGTGGAATGAGCTAAAGAACATGCTATTGAGGGAGTATTGTCCTCGTAGAGAGATACAGAAGATTAAAGCTAAGTTTTGGACACTCTGTATGAAGGGAGTAGAGATAAAAAAGTTATACTACCAGGTTCAATGAGTTGGCTAGATTGGTTCCTCGTTTGGTTACACCAGAGTATGTTCGCATTGAGCGGTATATTTGGGGATTGGCACATCAGATCAGGGGTATGGTATCTTCTTCTAAACCAACCACCATACAAAGTGCTATATCATTAGGAAACTCCTTAACTAATGATGCAATCAGAATGGGAAAGTTGGTTAAGAAAGGAGAATCTAGCAAGAAGACAACAAATGTGGTTGAGAAGAATTCCAAATCAGAGTTCTTATCATCTGGTAATAAGAGAAAGAGGTCGGATAACTTTAGGAAGCAGTGTAAGAGAAGGAGGAGAAAAGGCCGCGAGTCGGGGAAGTTGTATGCGGCCAATGCTAGTGAAGGAAAGAAGGTTGAAGAGGTGACACCGATGTGTCAGAAGTGTAATACCTAGCATACCGTTTTTTGCAAAGTGGTTCTTTGCGAGAGATGTGGTCGATACGGGCATTCAGCCCCGAGATGTAGAGTGAAACTTCCGGATGTTGCAGGCAAAGGCAAGTTCGACTAGGGTTGCTTTGAGTGTGGTGTGGTAGGACATTTTAAGAGGGAATGCCCGAAGCTTCGCGGAATGAATACCAGGGGCAGAGCTTTTGAGATGAACGCGGGAGAGGCTCGCCAGGATCCTGCAGTTGTGACCGGTACATTTCTTGTCAATAATCAACTTGCATCTATTTTATTTGATACCGGAGCCGATATGAGTTTTGTTTCGAAGAAATTTGAACCGTTGTTAGGCTCAAAATTGAATAAGTTAGATAAAAGCTACTCGATAGAACTGGCAAATGGTTATGTGATAGAAGCCCACAAGATAATTAAGGATTGTACTTTGCAACTTGAAAATCATGTGTTTAGCCTAGATCTTTTACAAGTAGAGCTAGGAAGTATCGATATTATAATTGGAATGGATTGGTTATCCAAGAATCAAGCAGAAGTGATTTGTCGTGAGAAGTTGGTCTGTATTCCGGTATCGGACAATGAGATTTTGGTTGTCCGTGGTGAGATGGAGAAGAAGTCTGTAAAATTGGTTAATGTAATGAAGGCGCAAAAGTTTCTATGGAAAGGTTACCCGGCATTTTTATCTAGTGTCGCTAACACAAAGGCTAAGGAAAAGAGACTTGAGGAGATCACTGTAGTTAGAGAATATCCTGAAGTTTTTCTAGAAGATTTGCCCAGATTGCCGCCTTCAAGGCAATTGGAGTTTCGAAGAGATCTTTTACCGGGTGCCGCACCAGTCGCTAAGTCCCCTAATCGATTAGCACCTTCAGAAATGCACGAGCTTTCAAACCAGTTGTTGGATAAAAGTTTCATCAGACCAAGTTATTCTCCTTGGGTAGCACCCGTGTTGTTTGTCAAGAAGAAATACGGAACCGTTAGGATGTGTATTGATTATAGGGAGTTGAACAAACTCACTATTAAGAATCCATACCCATTCCCTAGAATCGATGATTTATTTGATTAGTTGAAAGGATCAAGTTTTTATTCAAAGATAGACCTTCGATCTGGTTATCATCAATTGAAGATTGTAGAGGAAGATATTCCGAAGACCGCATTTAGGACGCGATACGACCATTGTGAATTTCTAGTTATGCCGTTTGGTTTAAGAAACCCACCAGAAGTGTTTATGGATCTTATGAATAGGGTTTGTAAACATTATTTAGATAAGTTCGTTATAGTATTTATCGACGATATACTTATTTATTCACGAACTAGAGAGGATCACGAACAACACCTAAGACTTATTTTGGAGTTGTTGAAGAATGAGAAGTTCTTTGGGAAGTTTTCGAAATGCGAATTTAGGATGCGAGAAGTTCATTTCTTAGGTCATATTATTAACGAGAAAGGCATTCGAGTGGATCCGGCAAAGATTGAGGCGATTTAGGAATGGAGTACACCTAAAACTCCTACGGAGATACACCAATTCGTGGGTTTAGCAGGATATTACCGTCGATTTGCACTACGCCAAAATAGGCCTACGGTCACACTTTTCCAAAAAAAACGCCCTGCCACACTTTCGCTTAAATGTGTGGCTAAACATCATTTTTCACATTTCAAAACCTTCCAACCTAGTTTTAGTCACACATCTATATTATTCATGTGACCATTATATAACAGTTCAAAACCTTTAGCCACACTATAAGAAAAAACTGTGACTTTTAGTAGCCACAGTAGCAATGGTGTGGCATAATGTGATCTACGGCCACAATATTTGTTTCATGTGATGAAAAACACATCTTTTTTAAACCTTTAGCTACATTTTAAGAAAACTTTGTGACATTTACTAGCCACAGTAGACAAGTGTGACAAAATGTGACCAACTGTCACAGTCGTTTTTTAATGATGTGACGAAAAGCTAAAACATATGACCACTTACAAGTTTGTGTAACCAAAGAGTATTGCTTTTAGTCCATTGGTAAAAGAAAAAAAAGTATAAGTATTTTATGGTCACGTTTTATGTTTTTATGTGTGGCTAAAAACAATAAATGTATGGTCGTTAATAGTCTACGGTCACACTTAAATAGCTTAATGTGGCAAAATGTTACCAACAGCCATGGCATATTTTTGAACTTTTATTCATGTACCAAATGTTATCATCTTTTCTTAACATTAATTAGTCACGCTATAAGAACAAAATGTGACATTTTATAGCCACACTAAAACAAGTGTAGCCAAATGTGATCAAGTGTCGCAATATTTTTAAAATGATGTGGCTAAAAACTAATACATATGTCAACATACATATTTTTTTGTGTGACCAAATGTTAGACAATAGCCACACCGTCATCATTTTTTTTTTTTTTTTTGCGTGTGATTGAAAATCGCAAATGTCATTGGAAAAATATGTGTTTCTAAATGTTAGACAATAACCACACTTAAAAATACAAAAGGTACAAGAAAATGAAGATAATGCAACTCTAGTAAAATGTTGCATTAGGGTTTGAAAATGTTGCATTTAGGTCTAATGCAGCAATTTTTTTTTTTATAACAAACACAACTTTTTTTAACATCAAATGCAACCTTTGCTATGAATTAATCTGCATTTAATCACAACTAGGCCTTTCCTCCTGCGCTTCGCAGTGGGTGTGATTGTTTCTATCCCCATTCAGCGTTTGTATCCCACGCAATACAATGAAGCACCATGTGTGATTGTGTGGTTTTTTTTTTCCCACGCAACACAATACAAGGAAGACAGTCAAGACAAGCCAAAATAAAGTGTGTGGTTCTTATTCAACAACATAAAATTATAATTATATAACAAAAAAAGAGCTAATTATTGGTTCTAATTTGATAACAAAATGATCTAGTGTATACATTAAACAATGGGCATGGTTAACTGTTTGTGTTTTGTAATCACAGTTGTTACGAAATGGATGATCAGGCATCCGTAGGCAAAAGCATTTAGCTTATCCTTTAGTCGCAAGTTATTCCGAGTATTCACTATGTTTGGTGTTGCTGGTTCATGTTTCTGCATGGAATAAGCATGTTACCGACTATATGATAAAATAAACAAAAAACGTCTTTCGGAAACAAAGTTTCTTTTTAAGCTGATCTACTTATAGTTGCAAGTATAACTTCCAATTTTTTGTATCTAGCTCCTCGGCCGCGGTAACAAACGATGACAAAATTTTTATATTCCTACAGCACAAATTTGCAAGAATAAGCCAAAACTTGTATACAAAGTTTGATGAATTTAGAACCAGATGGTTAGGGATTACATCTAACCAAACTAAACCAAACAATTTGAAACTTTATAAAACGTTGTTATACATGAAAAGATTTTGAGGGTACCTGATTGAAGGTCTTAGATATCCTCTAAGTGTGGTGGTCACCGACGATGGTAATTAGGAATAGCAACCGCCATTATGAAGACCAGATGAACACAACTTAGCACTATTTGCAGTGTACGCCTATAGCAATTCAACAATAAACAAAAATTAATTAAACAATAATCAATCCACCATAAGGCTACGGGGTGTGGAACCCCTTCCCCTTCCCTCCCCCTTGTCCACATCAGCGCCAGGTCATTTCCCCCTTTCCCTCCCCTAAACCAGAGAAATGGTTCCCCTTTCTTCCCCTTCCCCTTTCCGTTTTTTTTAATATATTTTAAAGGGAGAAAGACAAAAAATATATATAATATTAATGGTGAGAAAAAGACACATATATATATATATATATATATATATATATAGGGGAAAGTTAATTTGAGAACACCTATATTTCGTGCGAACCGTGAGAACGACATCTAAAACCATTCAAATTCAAAATTTCTTTTTACACTTGTCTTTATTACTAAAATACAATCTCAAAAACACAATTTACGCGTAAAAATTCAAACATATACGAAAATAATTTGTTTTTACACATGTGTAAATTTACTGTTTATACATGTGTAAGCTGTTTCATTTACACATGTGTAAAAAGTTAATTTGAAAATGTTTTTGAAAGAAAAGATGAATTATTTAGAAAAAAAAATTCATTTATTAATGTTGTATTTTGATTATAATGAGGTTTGTATTAAAAAAATTGATTTTGATTGATTTTTTTACTTGTTCTCATGGTTCTCACAATATTTAGCGTTCTCAAGATAACCCTCCCCTATATATATATATATATATATATATATATATATATATATATATATATATATATATAGGGTGTGGATAATATGGAAACCCCATCTATTGAAAAAACCCTGAAAACCCTCTAGTGGCCATTGATCAAGTTTGATCAATGGTCCATGATTATTTGTATTAAATAATCAAAAAGCAAGTGGGCCATTCTATTAAAATAATAGGTTAAGGGTATTAAGGTAATCTTTAATTAATTTTTTATAATTTAATTTTATGAATCCTAGGTTTAAAAAGTTTGATTTGACATATGTCAAGTCACCTCTCTCCTACTTTATGGCACTTTTTCCAGCACAAAAAATAACGTATGTTAGTGTTGTGATACAAAATTCTGACCTCGTGTAAGATATCGCTAACATGTGTTAATAGGCATATATTAAAGAGAAAAAAATAAAAGAACATATAAAATGTATATTTATTTAAGAAATAATAAAAACAATCGTTACAATCAATACTAAAAATGTATCAAAATCATACAAACATAATTATTTGTGAATGATAAAAAAACTATCATAACAACATAAAAAAGATCTAGCTATGCTTCGTTCTTGATACCCATCTTCATCTTTAACACAAAACATCTCTTCACCTACAAAAAAAAGATAACACGTGTTAGTTGGGCTCTCCAAAACACATAATGAGACATCACTGACATGTGTTTAGTGTATTCTAAAACATGTCATATGAACCCTAACATATGTAAGTTGGGCATATACTAACGTATGTCATATGAACCCTAACATATGTAAGTTGGGCATATACTAACGTATGTCATATGAACCCTAACATATGTAAGTTGGGCATATACTAACGTATGTCATATGAACCCTAACATATGTAATTAGTTGGGCACATACTAACGTATGTCATGTGAACGCTAACACATGTTAGTTGGGCATATACTAGCATGTGTTAGCATCACTAACATGTGTATAAACAAACACCAAAAATCTGCAATTAGTTGGGCACATACTAACGTATGTCATGTGAACGCTAACACATGTTAGTTGGGCACATACTAACGTATGTCATATGAACCCTAACACCTGTTAGTTAGGCATATACTAGCATGTGTTAGCATCACTAACGTGTGTGAGCATACACGACCCGGACCGCAAAAAAATAGACATATACCCTATACGAGTTCATAACAATTTCACTTGCCAAAAATTTATTAAATAGAATACAAAAATTATTTAAACACCCTATTCACCAAAAAGATTAAAAAATCTATAATCTTTATAAAAAAAAATCACTTACCACAGCCACATCATCAACGCCGCCTTCTTCCAATAGCCTACTCATGTAAACCATCACTAAAAACAGATACACATGTTAGTTTGGGATCCTCAAACACATAATGGGGCATCACTAACATGTGTTAGCATATACTAACATAAAAAGACTATAAATTTATTCTTCAATCACATGTGATCTATCAACCTCATGTCCCTAATCAAATAAAAATCTAACATAAACAAAATATTAATAATAAAAAAAATAAAAAAAAAAAGGTAAACATAAGTTTTTTTTTTCATTCAAGCATTTGATCGAACACTTGGTGTGCGACCAAAAACTATCCCCAAAACTGTTATTATTATTTTTCTAACAAAACCCACTTCATTCAAACCAAACTTCACACAAAACATGGCCACTAAAAAAGTAAAACACACTTTCAAATTCAAGATTTCAAACTCACGTGTATAGTCCAGTGTGTACATGGTACACTTAGATTCAAACTCTGACTTGCACAACATAATAATAATAATAATAATAATAATAATAATAATAATAATAATAATTATAATAATAATACCTTCCAAAAAAATAATACCTTCCAAAAAAATAATAATAATAATACCTTCCAAAAAAATAATAATAATAATAATACCTTATAGAAGCCGCATGCCTGATGTGCCAGAGAGCAGCCAGAAGGTGGATCTAAACAGAGCATGTAAGGTGGATCCAGATCGACGCGAGTATGTTGTTCATCGTCCCGATGCTCTGTTTTCTTGAACGAGATGGAAGTTGGATCCAGGTCGTTGTTTTCGAGTGGTTGGAGGAGATGCAGGGGGTGGTCGGTGGTGGTTTCAGGTGGTAGCCGGGGGTGGTTGTGGTTGTTCTAGAGAGAGACAGAGAGAGGGAAGTGTAGAGAGAGAGAGAGAGAGGGTAAAGAGAGAGGGTAGAGAGATCTCTGCTTTAATTTGAAAACAAATTGAAGAGAGAGAGGGGGGAAACACTATATATAGGAGGAGAGAGAAGGTGAAAGTTAAAATGTCTATATTGCCCTTTTCAATATTATAATATAATGGTGATGTGGCACAACATGGACCACTAGATGGGTTTCTTGGGGTTTTTCCTTTTGAGAGGGTTTTTTCTCTATACTTCCACTATATATATATATAATATATATTGATTAGATCATCGGGCGGAACGGTGAAATCTCACCCATTGCACCGAAGGGGGAAGGGGGCGCGGTGTTCCCAAGGGGGAGGAGTGACACATCATCCCACCGATGGCCCTCACTAGGGGTGAGCAAATCCAAGGAACCGATTCGACCCGTTCATTACCCGACCCGACCCGAAACCCGAACAGCCTATAAAATTAGAACCGAATTTTGGACCATTAATACGGGTCGGTCTTCGGTCCTGCGATAACGGTTCCAGTCGGTCCATAGAGCCATACCCGAACCGACTACCCGACTTCATTTTCCTCAAATTATCCATAGTTCATCCCCTTTAATTTCATGCCCTCATTCCTCCTAACAGAATGCTCGGATCTGTGGCCATTTAAGGCATCAAATTGTTGATCAAACATCTAATTTGTTAAAGGTAAGTAGCCTTATTACATGGTTTGTTGTTTGTAAATAAGGGTTCATTTGCTTACATATTCAAAACTGAATTCAGATTTTCAGTTGTTTCTTCACCTGAATTTGCCCTAAAAAGCTATGATATGTGTTCTTGATGGAATTGGTTGGTCATGTTATAGCTTGTTTTATGTAATCTAGCATATATGATCCTTGCACACCAAATGTTCGATTGAATGCTAGTAGTTGGTCATGTTATAGCTTGTTTTATATAATCTAGCATAGTTTATATCACAACCCATAGATTAATAGAGATCTTGCCAATTAGAAATTGTCAATAAACATACTAACCGATGTTTGCTTATTTTAAGGCTTAAAGTATCCACTCTTGTTTACTGTTAGATATAACATATAGAGTAATAGTAAAGAATTTAGTATAGTTAGCCCAACCCGATTGCACAGATGATTTGTACATACACGGTATGATACAACTTATGAGGTTTTCATTGTTCTATGTTTCAGGTACAATCAAGATGCTTGACAAAAAATGTCCAGTCACACATGCACTAGCACTAATAGAAAATATTTACAAAAAGCTTATTCATACAAAAGTTATCCTATCACAGACAACAAAGAACAGGAGAAAAAAAGTGTCAAAAAGAAAAGTCAACAATAGTCATTAGATAGTGCAAGTGCAATAAGTTCAGACACTATTCAATTCCCAGTCTTCTACAATCTTTGTCCATTCATAAACCATCTCTATAATCACATTAATTCTACAATCTCTAATAAGCTATTGCACGTTATATATAAAGTTTATTTTGGCTGTACAAAGGGCAACGCCTCAGGAGGCATCATACTTATCAAAGGCACAAAAAGTGAGCATTCGGCCTCGGTGCAAGACGCTTAGAAAGCGTAGGCTTTATTAGGTGAGGCGTATAACTTTTTAGAGGTTTTAGACATGTTTTGTCGCTGCAATTATGTACATTTACATTTATATTTTGTTAATTTCTAGATTCTAGGTAGCACTATTAATCCTCTGTTGAAAACTTATACAATTGATATCACAGGAGGATTCTCCTGTCAACCTGACTTGAGGAACTCTCAATCTAAACAATCTAAGCAAAATACTTCAAACAACAACAAATAGACAAAAGAAAACATAAAACGGATTACCTAAAGGGCTTTCCAACTTTTGTCTGCCAACTCAAGCTTCCTCAACAGATTAGGCACCTAATTCATGAAAAGAATCCCGAAAACCTACATCTTCCTAAAATCTAGAATATGCCTACGAATTTCATCAATTTTACTCCATCCACAAACTGAAATAATAAACAAATAGCTAGGAAGAGCTGAAGAGAAAACTCACGCAGCTAAGATTCTTGATTTCATCAAATTGCAGAAATCAGGTTTGCCTGGAAGCGCCCAGATACCTCAGCCTTTGTCGATATAATCATTTCCTCCTCTGTTAAGACCTTGAAAACCCTAAAACATTTGAATTTAGAATTAGCAAAAGCAATAACCCAACAAAAATTGGGTACAGACATGGAATCTTCTCCAACAAAGCTTAAGCTTGTGAAGAAAGTGAAGGGAATTTAAGGTAAGTAACCGATTCCTGTCTCTAAACTCCGATGAAATCACTTTGATGGAGAGAGGAGGTAGGGGCGTTTGTGTTGTTTGTTTGTTTTGAAGAGATGGGTTTGAGTTTGTCTCAATTTAAAACCCTAGGTTTTGTTAAAAAAAAAAATAGAAACTGAAAACAAGTGCCCCTCACGATTAAGGTTGATGAATGTATTTGTAGAGTAAGGGATATAACTATACAAAACTGTTACCTTGGCTGGATAAAAATCCAAAAGTGACAAAATTGTTCACAAGTAGGCTTTTGTCAATTCCACCGGCGGGAAATTGGTATTGGGGTATGAAAATGGGGGAAACAAAGACGTCATTGAAATTGGTATATTAGATTAGAAGATAAAAATTAATATTCAAAGTCAAAAATAGAATTAGCACATATGCAAAGATTCAAAAAGCCAATTAGATTTGAAAGCCCAAGTCCCTGCAAAAAGGAAACAATTTCCGATATATCACGCAATGGCGGATCTTGAACAAAAAACCTAGTAGAGCATGACTCAATAATACAATTTTATAAATTTTCGGTAAATTTAAACTACGAAGCGAAAAAACTATGCGTCTAGAGGCCTCGTCCGGCTTTTAGCAAGATCCGCTAGTGGGTATGCGGTTGTGTAAATGATAAATGGTTTCAGGTATGTCAGCTACGACACAATCACAAACACGTCTTATAACCGTCAAGTGAATTAAAATAATCTTATACCCATGTTATAGTATGGTATATGGTATACTATAGTATTGTATCTTATATAGTACAAGGTATGGTATGGTATGGTATGGTATGGTATGTTATGGTATGGTATGGCATGACTAGGCATGGAATTGCATATAAAGACGTGGCGTGATATGGCATGTGATCGTATAGTATGATATGGTATGGCATGGAAAAGCGTGGCGTGTCAGGTCGTGACATGGCCTGTGATCGTATGGTATGTTATGTTATGACATACCATACAATATCGTACCATATGTCATACAATACCATGCCATACCATACCTTACCTTATCGTACCATATGCTATGCTATACTATACTATGGCATACCATTCTACACCATCCGTCCAATACCATATATTATAGTATACCATAATCCTATAGCATCCCATCCCATACTACATATTATATATACCATACCATACCATACCTTACCATACCATATGAGCATTCACAACCCGTCCACCAAATCCCCTCTATCAAATTACCCTAAAAACCATTATTCCACCCCTATATCTTCCATCTCCTAATTAAAATAATAATATTTTTCACAATGGATAATAGATCATACATGTCTTAGTGGACCATATTGTGCCTTAATGGATCACAATGGACAATAATATATCACACATGTCTTAATGGGCCATATTAGGCCTAAATAGATCACAATAGGCAATTGTAGATCGTATATATGTCTTAATGGACATATTAGGCCTCAATGGATCACAATGGGCAATATACATCTTATATATGTCTTAATGGGCCTTAATGGATCACAATGGCCAATGGTATATCATATATGTCTTAAGGGCCCTCCTTAATGGATCACACTGGGCAATAGTAGATCATATATGTCACAATGAGAATAACACGTCATATATGTCTTAAGGGCCTGCCTTAATGGATCACAACGGGCAATAATTAATAGATCATATATGTCATAACGGGCCATATTGAGCCATAATGGATCACAATGGGCAATAATAGATAATATATGTCATAATGGGCCATATTGAGCCTTAATGGATCACAATGGACAATAATAGATAATATATGTCTTAATGGGCCATATTAAGCGTCAATGGAACACAATAATCAATAATAGATAATACATGTCTTAATGTGTCTCAATGGAACACAATAGGCAATACTAGATAATTAATGTCTTAGTAGATCATACTGGATCACAAAGGAAAATAGTGCATCGTATAAGTCTTAATGGACCATAATAGGCCTTACTGAATAACAATGAACAATAATAGATCATATATATCTTAGTAGACACTGTTGGTGTGATACCCCGCAAATTCAGGTTCTCACTTTAACTAAACTCTTGTTACGTTCCTTGCATTATACTTAACTAGGGTTAACTAGATAGGACACACGTACATTGTTGTGAGTTAATATCGGGTACATGATTAGTGAACCCCGGACGTTGGTGAATAACGAACTTATGTGTCTCTGTGATATTTGATGAACTTATGTGAAAACCATACGTGATTATGTGAACCTAAACCGAATACGTTAATAAAAATCACTAAAAGTGGAGTATGAAGTTGATTAGGGTCTTAACGCATGGGGTTGCACTTGTTACGGTCCGAAATAACGAAAACGTCGAAGGATAACGCGTCGGGTGACGAAACGAGACACGCACGAGGGCCTCGGGCCTGTGAGCGGCCGCTCACAGGGCTCGAGCGGCCGCTCGCACGCGTCTGACAGGTCTAAACCGCCTTAAACTCCTATTTAAGCATCCTTAACCCCCATGCAACCCCTAAACTCAACCCTAATCGCCCCCTTACTGCCCCACACAAAATATTAACCCTAAAGCTCCTGCTAAGGCTTAAGATCATCAATTGGGAAGCTCCAAAGGCGCACGGTTGATCGAATCGAAGATCCAAGGGTATAATCTTTGATTCCTTACACTTTTATCTTGTGTTTTTGTTATAAAAATCATGTAACAAAGTTTGTCCAGGAAAACATGACTAACCCCGCTCATCGTAACTATTCTTCTTATCACCCTCTTGGAAGTTCGCAAAACACGTCTTTGAACCCGTACGAACAACCAGCTCAGACAGGGAACCCGGAGGAGAATACTAATCGCTGGGTGTGGTTCACAAGTATGTTACATTCGTGGGTTGTAGGGTACGGAGTGCCAGCTCAGGTCCCTCCCATTATTGACTCATTGGAGAGGTCTCTGGCGGGGATGGTTAGGCACGTGCATACAGAGCTAGAGAATGCCTATAATGCAGTGAGGCAATTTCAGTCTTGGAGGCAGAATGCCGATGGATCTATTAAGCGCATGGAAAGAGAGATTGACCACTTGTTTGGTGAATTGGAAAAGACTAATAGTAAATTGGAGAATGTTAATAGTAAATTGGAAAGGGTTGAAAGGGAAGCTGCAGAAGATAGGCACGAGAGATCGATTGCTATTCAGTAGACAGCACTGTTAAGGGAGGAGTTGACCCTGGTCAGTAACAAGCTTGAGGAAGCTCTAGCTCAGAATGGTGCAGAACCAGAGGAGGATGCAGAGGAGGATCCCGAGGAAGAACCTGCTGTAGGAGGATTTGATGACCTCGAGGCAGCATTGGATGCCGCGCTCGAGGAAGAGTTTGAGCCTGAGGAGGAGGAGCCACTGGAGATAGAGATTGGGGATGAGAGCGAGGATGAGGGCTCATGCATCTCCATGGATCACGACGACGACTGATTTCTTATATATTTTTTTTAGTATTCATATATTATTATTATGACTTTTGTTTATTCCTAACGTTGTGAGACTTGAGGATTCTTTGTTTTGTGGTTGGATTCTTATTTACTACTATTACTTAAATTCTTTATTCTATTCTCGCGCATGTTATTTATATTCTAGTTTACTTGTACTGTGTGAACAATTGTATGTGGGAGATATTATTGTTTTCTCATGAGTATAGTGTAAATGTAGAATTACTATGGCGGGAAGAGGACACCGGAGAGGCAACATTAACATGACTCAAGCGGAGTAGAATGCACTTATCAATGACAAGATAGTAGAAGCTATCGCAGCTTTTCAAGCTGGTAACCTTATCTTGCTCTAAACTTTCCTCTAAGCTCCAACGTTACGCTCTTTTATTCATTCGTGATTCCTTCGCTTTTACACTCAGGTCAACCTGGACATCACCCTCCAGCCTGCACCTACAAGTCCTTCATGGACTGCAAGCCTCATAACTTTGGTGGATCTGAAGGGGCTGTCGGGCTACTACGGTGGTTCGAGAAACTGGAATCTTGCTTTGCTATGTGTAACTGTCCACCAGCTGACAGGGTGAAGTATGCCACTGCTACTCTCGAGAACTTGGCATTAACCTGGTGGAACTCTCACGTGCAGATGCTAGGTGTGGAAGTGGCTAACGCAACACCTTGGGCAGATTTTAAGGAACTAATGAAGGAGGAATACTGTCCTCGAAACGAAATCCAGAAGTTAGAAACTGAGTATCTCAATCTAAAGATAGTGGGATCGGAGATTGAGAAATACACCACCAGATCGCATGAACTGGCAGCAATGTGCCCAAATTACTCCAACCCACCCTACAAGAGGATTGAGTTGTATATCAAGGGCTTGGTGCCCAGATCAAGAGCATGGTCATTGCTTCTAACCTCAATACCATCCAGTAGGTTATTAGGATGGCTCATCAACTGACTGATCAGAAGGTGGAAGAGGGGGTGTTACCTCCACGTGGTACTTCATCTTCTGGTACTAATGATAACAAGAGGAAGTGGGAGAATGCATCTGAAAACCCCAGGGAATGGCAGTCAGCAGCATCAACAGAATAAGACACATGATAGTCATGGCAGTAGCAACAATCGCAAAAACAACCAGGGAGGTTATGAGGGGACTTTACCTAAGTGCAACAGGTGTGGTAGGCATCACACTAGGGCGTGTAGCAACAATAAGTGTGAACGATGCGGCAAGATGGGTCATAAGCAGAAGGACTGCAGGGTGTTTATCCCGGGAAATCCGCCAGCTGTGCAACAAGGGCAACAGCAGAGTGGTGGTAAAGGTTGTTACTAGTGTGGGAGTGAAAATCATTTCAAGAGGAACTGCCCACAACTGAATGGTAACGGCAATGGTAATGGTAATGGAAACAACAGGGGTAACACCAACAACAGTGGTGGCAGCAGGGCAGGAAACAACAACACCACTAATGCTGGGAACAACAATAACGGGAACAACAATGGGGCTCGTGGTAGAGCATTCGTGATTGGCTCTGGGGAGGCTAGGACGGATAACAACGTCGTGACGGGTACGTGTTCCTTGAACGACACTCTTGCTTCTACATTATATGATACTGGTGCGGACTATAGTTTTGTTTCATCAAAACTTAGTAAACAATTAGGGATGGTTCCTACTCTTCTAGATACCCCATACTCTATTGAACTGGCTGATGGGAAGCCTGTCGAGGTAACCCATATACATCATGACTGTAAGCTCGAGTTGAACGGGCAATTGTTTGCCATCAACCTCTTACCTATCACCCTAGGTAGCTTTGATCTCGTGGTTGGCATGGACTGGTTGTCCAAGCAACACGCGGAAATTCTCTGTCAGGAGAAAATTGTTCGCATTCCCCTCACAAGTGGAGAACTTTTATCCATACAGGGTGATCGAGGTGGTGCCATGGTGGGCATCATCTCCTATCTGAAGGCCCAGAAGTGCATTCGCAAGGGCTGTCCGGCCATTTTGGCTAATATATCTGATACTCGAGCTGAAACTGAAACTAGAATTGAGGACATCCCAGTGGTCCGAGACTTCCAAGATGTCTTTCCAGAGGAATTACCTGGACTCCCACCCGTTCGTCAAGTGGAGTTCCAGATTGACCTTGTACCTAGAGCAGCGCCAGTTGCACGCGCACCGTACCGTTTAGCACCAGGGAGCTTCAAGAACTATCTACTCAACTCCAAGAGCTATTGGATAGGGGTTTCATTAGGCACAGTTCTTCGCCATGGGGAGCTCCAGTTCTGTTTGTTAAGAAGAAAGATGGGAGCTTTCGCATGTGCATAGATTATCGGGAGTTGAACAAGGTAACGATTAAGAACCGTTATCCTTTGCCTCGTATTGATGACTTGTTCGACCAACTGCAAGGATCGAGCTTCTACTCTAAGATTGACTTGAGGTCAGGGTACCATCAGCTGAGAGTCCGAGAAGAGGATGTGGCGAAAACGGCGTTTCGAACTCGTTATGGACATTATGAGTTTTTGGTTATGCCATTTGGGCTAACTAATGCACCGGCGGTGTTCATGGATCTAATGAACCGTGTGTGCAAGCCTTACTTGGACAAATTCGTCATAGTGTTCATAGATGACATACTGATCTATTCCAAGAGCAGGGAGGAGCACGAGCAGCACCTGCGGTTAATCTTGGAACTACTAAGGAATGAGCAGCTGCATGCAAAGTTTTCTAAATGTGATTTTTGGATTCGAGAAGTCCAATTCCTTGGGCATGTGGTCAACGAGGCAGGAATACATGTTGACCCAGCCAAGATTGACGCTATCAAAAAGTGGGAGGCTCCTAGGACCCCTACTGAAATGCGCCAATTTCTTGGTCTCGCGGGATACTATTGTAGATTCATTGAGGGATTTTCTAAGATCGCTCAACCTCTCACCGCCCTAACACAGAAAGGTATTACTTATAAGTGGGGAGATGCCCAAGAATCTGCCTTTCAGCTACTAAAGTCCAAACTTTGCAGTGCACCGATACTATCGTTGCCTGAGGGTACAGAGGACTTTGTAGTGTACTGTGATGCGTCTATCCAAGGCTTAGGGTGCGTACTGATGCAACGTGATAAGGTAATTGCATATGCATCACAGCAACTGAAGGTCCATGAGAAGAATTACCCCACTCATGATTTGGAACTGGGAGCGGTGGTTTTCGCTCTCAAAATCTGGAGACACTACCTCTATGGAACGAAGTGCACAATTTTCACTGATCACAAGAGCCTTCAGCATATATTTGATCAGAAGGTGCTGAACATACGACAACGTCGCTGGGTTGAACTTTTGAATGATTATGACTGTGCCATTAAGTATCATCCAGGGAAGGCTAACGTAGTAGCTAATGCCCTCAGTCGAAAGGAAACAAAACCCAGAAGGGTGCGAGCCTTACAACTCACCATCCATTCACATCTTCCAGATAAGATATGTGAAGCCCAGGGTGAAGCTTTGAAGGAAGAAAACATCGGGCTTGAGACCCTACATGGTGCTGATAAGCACTTGGAACTAAAAACGGATGGCCTACAGTACTTCATGGATCGAGTCTGGATACCATGATTTGGGGATCTCAGACAACTGGTGCTTGACGAAGCACATACCTCTCGCTATTCGGTGCATCCTGGTTCGGACAAGATGTACCAAGATCTTAAGACTCTTTACTGGTGGCCAAACATGAAAGCTGAGATAGCCACTTATGTTAGTAAGTGCTTGACTTGTGCGAAGGTGAAGATTGAATATCAAAAACCTTCAGGCCTACTCCAACAACCAGAAATTCCGATGTGGAAATGGGATGGGATTTCCATGGATTTTATTACAAAGCTTCCTAGAACGCCAACGGGCCATAACATGATTTGGGTTATCGTGGACCGTTTAACCAAATCGGCCCACTTCCTGGCAATAAAGGAAACGGATTCATTGGAGAAACTGGCAAACCTTTACATCAAGGAGATAGTCTCTAGGCATGGGGTGCCTACTTCCATTATATCTGATCGCGATGGGCGATTCACTTCTCGTTTCTGGACTACTCTCCAAGATGCTTTAGGAACTTGTCTTGATATGAGCACAGCCTATCACCCGTAGACGGATGGACAGAGCGAACGTACCATCCAAACATTAGAGGATCTGCTACGAGCATGCGTGGTGGACTTTGGCAATAACTGGGATAAGCACTTGCCCTTGATCGAATTCTCTTATAACAACAGTTACCACACTTCGATACAGTGTGCGCCTTTTGAGGCACTTTACGGGCGCAAGTGTAGGTCTCCCATCTGTTGGACTGAGGTTGGGGATAGCCAACTAACAGGTCCCGAACTCGTGCACGAAACTTCTGAGAAGATAGTGCAAATTAGAAACCGGATGGCTGCTGCTCGGGATCGACAGAAAAGTTATGCTGATAAACGTAGAAAACCTTTGGAGTTCTAGGTTGGGGACAAGGTTTTGTTAAAGGTGTCACCTTGGAAAGGAGTGATACGCTTTGGGAAACGTGGGAAGTTGAACCCACGATACGTTGGACCTTTCGAGATTGTTAAAAGGATTGGTCCGGTAGCTTATCAGCTAAATCTACCAGATGAACTCAGTGGTGTGCACAATGTATTCCACGTCTCGAACTTAAAGAAATGCTTATCAGATACGACACTGGTAGTGCCACTGGAGGAGATCCAGGTGGACGATCAGCTACGGTTCGTGGAAGAACCAGTGGAGATTCTTGAGCAGGGCGTCAAGAAACTCAGACAAAGCATTATACCTATTGTTAAGGTACGGTGGAATTCCCGTCTAGGACCGGAATACACGTGGGAGCGTAGAGATCAGATGCGGCTCAAATACCCACACCTCTTTACTGAACCTGAACCTGTAAATAGATCAAATGCCGAACAAAAAGCAGCTCGCTCAAAGTGAATTTCGGGGAGAAATTCCTTTCAACTTGGGGATGATGTGACATCCGGGAACCAAGCGTACACTTTTCTAGCTGGCTTTACTGTTTACTTGCTGAATTTCAGGACGAAATTCTTTTCAACTTGGGGATGATGTGATACCCCGCAAATTCAGGTTCTCACTTTAACTAAACTCTAGTTACGTTCCTTGCATTATACTTAACTAGGGTTAACTAGATAGGACACACGTGCATTGTTGTGAGTTAATATCGGGTACATGATTAGTGAACCCCAGACGTTGGTGAATAACGAACTTATGTGTCTCTGTGATATTTGATGAACTTATGTGAAAACCATACGTGATTATGTGAACCTAAACCGAATACGTTAATAAAAATCACTAAAAGTGGAGTATGAGGTTGATTAGGGTCTTAACGCATGGGGTTGCACTTGTTACGGTCCGAAATAACGAAAACGTCGAAGGATAACACGTCGGGTGACGAAACGAGACACGCACGAGGGCCTCGGGCCTGTAAGCGGCCGCTCACAGTGCCCGAGTGGCCGCTCGCACGCGTCTGACGGGTCTAAACCGCCTTAAACTCCTATTTAAGCATCCTTAACCCCCATGCAACCCCTAAACTCAACCCTAATCGCCCCCTTACTGCCCCACACAAAATTTTAACCCTAAATCTCCTGCTAAGGCTTAAGATCATCAATTGGGAAGCTCCAAAGGCGCATGGTTGATCGAATCGAAGAGCCAAGGGTATATATAATCTTTGATTCCTTACACTTTTATCTTGTGTTTTTGTTATAAAAATCATGTAACAAAGTTTGTCCAAGTCTGAAAGTTTTTAATAATCATTAAAACATAAAGTTTTTGAAGATTAAACGGATCAAACATAATAATAAACGATTAGTAACATCATAGGATACTTGTTGCGCAAGTTATTGATGTTTTGGTCTTTAAAGTTGTGATCTTTGCATGTTTAGTAGTAGAATCTGATCATAATAAGTATTAGGGATGTTTGGTAATGATGATTGATGTTTGTTGATTGATTTTATGCACACGATAGTCGATTAAAGTATGATTTAGGCGAAACTAAAATCTGGACAGAATGGTTAGACGAACTTGTAGGAGCTGTAACACAACCTTGACATAATGATTTTGGTATTTTCTTTGCATGGTCGAGTCACACTTGGTCTTAACTTTTCATAATGTGTAAAATCAAGTATTTTGGACGTCGGTTGAGTCGTTTTTGGAATTTTCATTGAAAATAGGTCAGGTCAGAATTTCGGGTATCAAACTGAGTCAACTTTGAAACATCATAACTCAAGTTTTATTAAGAGTTGGATTGTGAAATTTTTACAGAAGGTTAATATTGGAGTAATATGAGTTTTCCAAGTGGATTCATCCTGTTTGGATGAATACACAATTTTTGGGAAATTATCCACCAAACTGACCTGTTAGGAAGGTTTTCTGAACATAGCTGAATTAGAAGAATTTTAATTATTGTTGTGTTTGGATTTAAGACAAAAACAAAAATAGGTATTGTTGAGTGAATCCCAAAGAAAATTCAGTAAAAATTTGGGAGGTTAACTCACTAATTTACTATTTTAAATAAATTCGTTTTGATGGTGCACAATCTGTCCTGAAAACACAGATTGTGTATTATGTGCTTATGTGATTAATTGAGGTCTTAAGTGGTATGGAATTGACATGTAACTGAAGTACACTTGTTTGAGAAACATACGGAAGGTAGAAACTAATCGTAACCAATACATTCACCAACGAATCCGTAGGATTTACTATTGCATGTAGAATCACTAGGCATCACGTATACACTTTTGAACGTTTAAAACGCCTTGGACAAACGAGTTATATGGTGTAATGATATTACGCCTATACTCACTTAGTGACACTATTATTAGGGTGTCGGTAGCATACTTTACTTGCGGTTCGGATTTCTTTTGCTTGCACGTTAAGGTGAGTTTCACTACTCTTTTTCTCAAAAGCATGCGTCTCGGATTAGAGACAACTTTGGTAAACATTTTCTAGTCCATTTGGGACTACTCAGGTATGGACTCCTTGTGTGGGTCGGTTTTACGATTCCTTGTGTGGATCGGGTTTTCGGTCAGTTTAAAACTTATTGGTCCTTTGTAATCTAAACACTCTATCATTGAAAGTCCTTGCATATTATTGGGTTAATCGCTGGAGGCGAACGGGGTATTAGTTGATAGCGCTATTAGGACGATGCAGCAACCTCATGTCTGAGGTGCTTGAGGCACGGGCATGAACTTCTGACCACAATTTCCGACTGGTGTTGATAGACGCCAGTCATTGAGGCAAATAACTATTTTCCTGAAGGTTTCCCAATAATCTTGTTTAGTTACATTGAGTGGGCTAGCTACCCCTGACACACTTAAACTGACAACTCTTTAACTTTTTGGTCTGGAGGACCTACGTTATTACTTTACTTACGTGGTTTTTGGAAACCAGCGCATTTGCATATTAAATTACTTTATTTTGTGAACTCACCAGCTTTATGTTGACACACGATAGCATGCTTTTGCAGGTAACTAGGAACGGAGCACAGTTAGGTCATGCATCATTTCATGGGTCTTAAACATTAAACTATTTTGCACATTTACTATTCTTTTGGTTTTGGGCGCGGTGTTTTGCGCAGACTTTAATTACTATTTTTCATTCGCTTCCGCTATACTATTATTGGTTTGGTTAAAACTTTAAAACTTGGTTTTTACAATAACGAACTAAATGGTTGGGCATTTAGAGTCGTTCATGTGACTTATGGCTATGGATCCTGGTTTGTCATGCGCCTCGCGGTATAAACCCCACAGTGGAAATTTGAGGGTGTGACAGTTGGGCCTTAACAACTATGATAACTCTTAATTATTGACAATAGTGTATATACACACATGTTTCTTAATAAACTATATTATGCCTTAATAAATAATCATACAACATAATGAAAGTTGTAATACCGTACCCAGATTTGACGATTTCTAGTACCGGTATAATTCGGTACTAAGCTCATCTGATTATTTAATTATAATTGTTACTGTATATATAATTTTTGTATACGTTCATAATTTTAAAAAATTAATTGTTATTAGTATTTAATATAAATTTAACATATTAACTAAAAAATATATAAATAGTAGGCTAGTGAGCTGGCTCGAACTATATAAGTGAAGCTTAGGCTTGTTTTACTAATTGAGCTTGTTTTGGGGCTTAGGTTTGAGCTCGTTTAAGCTTGACCTGTTTCGAGCTCTTTTTACAAACCGAAGTCGGATAGCTCGGTTTGTTTACACCCTTATACAAATATTATTCCCTATTATTTAAGTTGTTTCCCCCACAAAATTTTTAATTCCCACTCTGTTTTTTTTTTGTAGTTTCCGCACAAATTTCCCCAAAATTTGAATCCCCTCCAAAATCCATCTGCTACCTTCTCATTTCCCATCTTTCCCTAATCTCCCATCTTACCCTATGGTCTCCTTCCCCAGACAGTAACAACTATGGCTGATAGCCTCCTTTGCCTATCGATGCCAATGCAGCACCATCCGAACACACCACCCCAACCTCCATACGACGAAACCCCAATCGGCCTTTACCTGTAACCCCGATTCACCTCCGTTCACCACCGACATCCAACCACCTCTCGTCATGTCCACTCCATCTCCGCCTTCACCTATTCACCCACTAACAACCATCGGGGGAAACCAACAGCCACCACCTCTGTTCAACAACCCCTACCTCTGTTCAACAGCTTGATTTGATGACATATTTCGAAAGGATGATGATTGGTTGTTCCAACTAAAAGTTATCATCAGGTTCAATCTCATATTCCTTATTTAACTATTCATCTGAATTTATATTTTATGTGTTAGGCTTGTTTAATTTGTGGATTTTGTTCATGATTTATGATTCATGAAGAACATCAGTTTAGCTGGTATCCAATTCTAAGTACACATTTGTTGAAGCCCCGTTACGTGTGATTATTAAAAACTTTCTTTGTCTTCTAGATGAAATTGTTATTGCTGTTTCCCCTTGATTTTGTTTACCGTCTCTCTGACATATACCAAAAATTCTTGTGTTAATTAGATCATTGGTGCCATTAGACTAGGTCGCACGGTGAGCATTTGGGTTGTTGGGTTACCGGTTCTAACAAATTTAATATATCAGTTATTTAGTTTCTATTGATTCTTTGTAGGATTTTAGTTAGGTACTGTTGCAGAAGGCGGCCTAGGCGGTCGCCTAGGCGCTAGGCTGAACAAAACTAGGAATTTAGCCCTAGTCGGATTCCTGGGCGATTTGGCCTTTAGGCGGCAGTTAGGCGGAGCATAGGCGGTGGTATTTTTTATTTTTTTTATTAAATTTCTAAGTATTTCTAGGTATTTCTTAGTATTATGTGTATATATCTTAACAAATTTTCAAAGAACACCTAAATTTGTGTATATATATATATATATAAAATACCAAAACGCCTAATTCGCCTAATTTTCGCCTAGTCCCAACTAGTCCCTAGGCTGGACCTCACCGCCTGCCTAGTGCCTAGCGCCTAGCGCCTAGTGCCTTTTGCAACCTTGAGTTTAGGGAAAAGTTTGGTTTGGTACAAAAGATGATTGATTAAAGTGAATGTTTTGGGGGCAAAGTTTAATCTCGGTATGATGATCATGGAATGTATTTAATATATAATTATTTTAAGATCTATTTGTCATTCTAACAAATTTAATATATCAGCATCTTCATGCAGCTTTGAACATAACTATCAGACTATCTTGTGGTTCCAGTGGTATGCAACTCAAACATTTAGCATTTCCTCATTCTTGGACTTAATCGGGCCTTTGACTAATGAACATTGTTACTAGTAGTTAGTGGAGTAGGTTTACAATGGAATGGAACAGAACGGGTTGGGCTGGGTTTGGTCGGGTCAACCCAATGCTCACTGTCTGAAATTATAAAAACAAATATTTATTAATAATTAGCGTGTCAACAAAAGACATTATCATTATTCATTTCAGTTATAGTCTAGTTTTTCATTGACATAATTCCATGGGTTGTATGTAATTCTGGTATCCTTACATCCTAGACAGGTAATAAATATGTGAAGTACTAAACATGTTGCATTGTTTCATATGCTCTTTACTAAGATGAAATAATACCATCATATGGCAAATTTGTATGCTTTACAGATGATGATTTATCTGATTGTCATGATGTGAGGAAAGAGGATATTGTAGCTTTTCAGCCATATGCAATATGAAGGCTCAATGTTTAAACCAGAAAGATTATTTCATCATATTGTTGCTTTCATCCACAAAGCTCCTTCAAGTTTACAACATTCAGGTTGGTACGCTACAACCCATATCAACCCATATCTCTCCTTTACTTGGATTTATGTATAAAACTTACCACCCAAATGTTGTTTAAATGTTAGCCTTATAATTTATAAATATACAATCGAAGTAAGCTCTGGTTAAATTCAAACACCAAAGAGCAAGGAAAGCAAATACGAAAAGAAGGAAAGATACAGACAACAAGACCAAAGGAGAGAGTAATCAACTCAAAACTAAAATTCAAATATCATCAAGACAAAAGTATATTCCGTGTGGACTTTTTTTTACCTACTTGACATATCGCTTTTAGTAATCCTGGTAAATGGGCGGGTCAGGTTGCGTACTGGTTCAAGCCAACCGAGTCGAATAAAGAATGGGCTCTGATCAATTGGGTTCAGACTGAAATGGTTTTTAAAGAAACTATCAAAGGAGCCTACTTGCTAAAGTAAGAGTTTCAGTAAAAGTCTACGATCACATTTGTCTTTGTTAAACCGGTGCTCTGTATATAGTTTGAGTTTATTACTTCCTTGTTTTCATTTTCTAACGGTTGTTTTCTCTCAGTTTTCAGCTGGTGCTAACAGTTTCTAGAGCTACGCTTGTTATTTGCCTATTTAGGTGTTAATTTTCTTGTTTTTATTGTCCGACTGTAAGCTTCTCAAATGCATCAGATAAGAACAGGAAAACCAATGGAGGAAGATCTTCTCAATGAGCAACGAAAACAAGTCAAAGATACCATGTATATTGTTATAATGGTATGCCACAAGACATTATGTTAATTGGCAATAAGTTTTACAAATGCATAGCAGTGTGTTTGCATTGATGTAAGTTTTTATTCTTAAATTGCTGGTTGACTAGGTTTAGACCGGAAATGCACAGGATGATGACATGGAGCAACAACAAAGCCTAAAGTGTTGTCCTTAGCAAGAATGCTGCCAATGACGAAGTTTTGGACGAGCCTATATCTTTCACCAAGTACATTCTTTGTTATTTATACCAAACAACCAATGGATGAATATTTGCTTCCATTTCTACTTTGAAGGTAATAGTTGGTTGCTTTTGAATCTTGCAGAAGATGACATTTGGATACACGTATTGAACAAATTGCATGATCAGAGTCTGCAACACTTTAAGTCAAAAGGCAGCTGTGAATATATTGATTCATATAGTTTTTAGTTTTTGTATAGCTATTTCCCTCTGCAACTTATGTAAATAGGTTTCGATTAGAAGTTTGTGTTTATAGTATTTAAGTTGAAAACTTATGTATGGATTTTGGTTTATTAGTGTTAATATCTTTTGCTTTTTAGGGTTTTTCATGCTTACCGGTGTCTTGTTTTATGAAAATTTGAAAATAAAATGGATAATTACATGAAAATGGCCACATAAAACCACAATAAGTATGTTTGAACAAAGGGTAGACAATAACCACAATTAAAATTGCAAAATTTTATGTGGCTTTACATAACCATTAGTCACACATTAATCACTTTTTTGTGACCAAATAATAACAAACGTCATAGGAAAAACAATATGTGTGACTAAAGGTTAAACAATAGCCACGTTCTAAACTACAAAATTTTATGTGGCTTTAGATACTCAATGGCCACATCCTCGTGGGTTTGTTTTTCTTGTGTGACAAAATGATAACAAATGTCACGAGAAAAAGCATACGTGTGACCATATGCCAAACAATAGCTACACTTAAAATCACAAAATTGTCCTGTGTGTCTAAAAATAGTTTTTAGCCACACTTTCAGTTAATTCATGTGACTATATATTATAACTGGCGATACTTTTAAGAAACTCATGTGATAGTTACTATCCTTTAATCACATTTAATGGCTAAAATGCTTGATTAGAACAACCATTTTGCCACACTTTCTTACAATTAATGTGGCTAAAACAAACGTTTTAGTAAATTAATGTGACTGTATAATACAAACAGTCACATTTAAAGTAATTTAATGTGGCTGTTGCTACCTTTTAGCCACATTTAATGGAGGGAATGTTTAACTCCTGCAAGAAATACTTGTACCGTTTAGCCACACTTTTTTTTGTTGATATGGCCACTTAACATGAATGTGGCCGTATGATACCTACGATGACTCGACCTTTGGTCACACTTGAGTTGGAAAAAAAGTGTGGCGAAAGGCATACGGTCACTATTTTTTTGTGTGGCCGTAGGCCTATTTTGGCGTAGTTGGCAATTTCTCCAAGATAGCACAACCTTTGACGCTATTAACCCAAAAAGACCACAAGTTTGAATGGACATACATGCAAGAGGAAGCTTTCCAGCTGTTAAAGGAGAAGTTGTGTGGCACACCAGTACTGTCTCTTCCTGATGGAAACAATGGTTTTGTAGTGTATTGTGATGCTTCACATCAAGGCTTAGGTTGCGTATTGATGCAAAATGATAAAGTCATAGCCTATGCATCAAGACAACTAAAAGTACATGAGAAGAATTACACGACACATGACTTGGAGTTAGGAGCTGTGATCTTTGTGCTCAAGATTTGGAGACACTATCTTTATGGTACCAAATGTACAATCTTTATAGATCATAAAAGTCTTCAACATATCTTTGACCAAAAGGAGCTTAATATGAGGAAGCGAAGGTGGGTTGAGTTGTTCAATGACTACGATTGTGAGATTTGTTATCATCCTCGAAAAGCGAATATTGTGGCTGACACTTTGAATAGAAAGGAAAGAGTTAAACCGTTACGTGTTTGTGCATTGGGTTTGACAATCCATACGAGCCTTATAGCTCAAATTAAAGAAGCACAACAAGAAGATTTGAAGGAAGAGAATCTGAAGAAGGAGTGTCTATTCAAGATGATTAAGGGTGTGAGTCCGAAAGCTGATGGAGTAATGTATTTTATGGATCGTGTTTGGGTACCGTTTAAGGGTGATATGCGTGATTTAGTTATGGATGAAGCCCATAAGTCTAAGTACTCGATACACCCTGGTTCTGACAAGATGTATAAAGACTTGAAAGAACAATATTGGTGGCCGAACATGAAAGGTGAGATAACGGCTTTTGTTGGGAAATGCTTAACCTGTGCGAAGGTTAAAGCCGAGTATCAAAAGCCTTCCGGATTGCTCCAACAACCAGAGATTCCCCAATGGAAGTGGGAATGTATTTCAATGGATTTTTTATGAAGTTACCCCGAACGTCAAGTGGCCATGACGCCATCTGGGTAATTGTCAATCGATTAACTAAGTCCGCACATTTCCTACCTATTAAAGGAACCTATAACATTGAGAAGTTAACTCGTATCTATTTGAGAGAAATCGTGTCTAGGCATGGTGTTCCGATTTCGATTATTTCTGATCGGGATGGTCGATTTGTGTCAACATTTTGACAATCATTACATGATGCATTGGGAACACGATTGGACATAAGCATCGCTTATTATCCGTAGATGGTCAGAGCGAACGGACTATACAAACACTTGAGGATTTGTTACGTGCTTGTGTTATTGATTTTGGAGGAAACTGGGATACTCATTTTCCCTTGGTTGAGTTTTCCTACAATAACAGTTATCTCTCCGGTATCAATGTCGCACCGTTCGAAGCGTTGTATGGTAGAAAATGTCGTTCACCTCTTTATTGGGAAGAAGTGGGTGATAAATGTTTAACTAGTCCAGAGATAATTCAGGAGACTATAGAAAAAATCTTTCAGATCCAAGACAGATTGAAAGCAGCAATGGATAGACATAAGAGGTACGTGGATAATAGACGAAAGCCTTTAGAATTCCGGGTTGGAGACAAGGTTATATTGAAATTCTCACCTTGGGAGGGAGTTATTAGGTTTGGTAAGCAAGGAAAGTTTAGCCCCCGCTACATAGGACCTTTCAAGATCGTAGCAAGGGTAGGCCCAATTGCATATCGACTTAAGCTACCACAAAAACTTTCAGAAGTACACGACCTGTTTCACGTTTGTAATTTGAAGAAATGTCTATCTGATGAGACGCTTGTTATACCGCCTAATGAGATAAAGGTCGATAACAAATTGAATTTTGTAGAAAAACCTATTGAAGTCACGGATTGGAAAGTCCAAAAGTTGAGAAGATGTAATATTAAAATGGTTAAGGTCAGGTGGAATTCTAAGCGTGGACCCGAGTTCACGTTGGAAAGAGAAGACCGAATGAAACTGAAATATCCTCATCTATTTCGGTCAAAATCGAAATTAGTAGTGTGTAGACGAACAATTTCGAGGACAAAATTTCCTAAACTAGGGGGAGACTGTGACAACCGGCAAAAATTCAGGTATTATCCGTACAATATAATAAATATTGACATGATATTATCAAGTTATGAGTATTGTTGGAGATTTATTGGGAATTTTAGAAGTCTTGTATCACTTAGTGGTAAATTATCGTATTAAACATTTGTTATCTCTGTTTTTAGTACTTCTATGATAGATACCACATTCATCTCGTTTAATTTGTTCCTCAATTTATGAAAATATCATATATTTATATATTTATTTTCTTGTAATTATTTAGATATCGATGTTTTGCCCCAAAACTACTACCCCCAATTTTACTCCACTCGTTGATGTTTATCTCAATTTTGTGAATTTATCGTGGGTTTGTTTGATAGATTTGCAATTGGACCGTGAATGCCTTTAACCAATCACCGTTTCAATGTCCCACTCACTATTTTGGAATATACTGTAGATTGCTGAAAATATAAACAAGGAGAAGAAGGTGACAAAGGTAGGCTTACGTGGCTTGGCATTTGTGACAACCCTTGATTGCCACGTCAGCTTTTGTTACATTCTCTTAAATTGGTTGATAAATTGAAAAAAATAATGGAATTGAAAAAATAGAATTCAATCAAAATAGTAATTGATTATTATTTGTACAAACCAAAATCTAAAGAGCTAATAACGCATGATGACATCATAAGCAAAATGTAGATAACACCACTAGACCACTGTTCAGTTATGGATTTTTTTTATTAGAAAATATATTCCCAAAAAATTTCAAACAGATGTTCATGCAAGCAAGTGAAATTCAGCTGTTGGACATTGTGTGTGTAAGTCCCGAATTAACAATGATATCAAGTAATATAATCAGTAGGCGGAATCTAATGATTATATGATTCAATAACACAATAAACGATTGATTAACAACCTCAATAGCATACGATCTCTAAAGGATTCGTCTGATACTAGAGATTGTTTTATTAGTGAAAAGTAAACCACTAACCTAACAAATGAATAGAATAAAACATTATATAGGTCCTATGCTAGGTTTGGCCCACATGGCCTAGCCCAGGCACAACTGAGAACTAACTAGTTCTCGGCCCAAACACCTAAAACTAATGGATAACTTTAGTGTTCTTGGTTTCAAATATCATAACCCAAACATTGATCACCAATATGTATTTGATAGCGTCAGCCTCACTAATATGGACCCAATAATCTCCCCCCAGACTGATCCTATCAAATGGTCTTCATAACTTGAATGTAGCATTGTGATCTCCCCCTAGATTGTTGTTGGGGTATTGGTGTTGTTTTGTTGAAAGTTTTCTTTTCTGCACCCTCAAACTCGGACCACTTCTTCATTTCTGGGAATAAGATCCACACTTGGATCATCATCAGCATTTACTTGAACTTTTGCTAAACGAAGATGTGAGAGGAGGATTCTCATAACTCTTTCTTTTTCAATCATTGTCTTCAAGCAGGATCTCAGGTACTTCTGCATGTGTACTTTTATTATCAGAACATGCAATCACTTCAAGTTCTTCTGCCTCAGGTACATATTCTTATCACGATGCTTAATGCTTGTCAGCAACTGGAAATAATTCTTCATCAACCCCTGTATCTTGATTCAGATTAAATTCTGCACATTCTCAGAACTTTGTAAGAAAACATCTAAATATAACAGAGGATCCAGTATCATAAACACCAAGTAAATCTAAGAACTTCCAATTGAAATTTTCAAAAGAAACTTGAATTTCTTTAAATCTTTTGGATGACCGGTCAAAACTTCAAGAATGATTGATTTTATAAAAACTAAAACTAAAAAGAAAATAAACAAAAGCAAAACAGTAAGAATCAAAAGAAATGAAAAAGAAATTGAAATAAATATAACTAAACTTTTTTTTCTGGGGGATTGAATCATTGTGATTTAGACTCAGGGACACTTATCAACACGGATTTAATCCAGTCGGTCCGAGCAATTGCCAGTATATTCGTCCACTTAAACTTATTGCCTTAGACTTTCTTATTTGACTGTCCGTGATTAATTTATCATGTTTTGGTGTATTAATTATGGACACTCAAGCAAGTCACAATCAAATCCTAGAATTATATGCGGTACACTCTATCATGCAAGCAGTTTCCCTACCACATATTTTCACAGTGTATGTTCTAGAATTCTGAAACCTTGATTGGGACTTGGTTGAGAAGAGAAAAGAATAGATCATTTAGAGATAGAATGGTATAATATACAAATCAATTTGATTTCTCAAACGATGTAGATTTTGGTGTTTTGGGCTCTAGATGGCCTCTTTTGATGTGCTCATTGGCCTCTTTTGGCGTTTTTGATCTATAGCGCGAAAATGTACAGCTAGGTCAGCATATATCTGGAAGCAACAAAAGCTGACATTGCCTAGCATCCCTAGGTCTTTGCTTACACAAAACAAAGGAGATACACGAGTTTTTCAGAAAAGGTTTCAGACCTGGAACACAGTGTGTATCAGGACGTCACACAAGCATTCAAATAAAAAAATGTACCAATTCCAAGTGACGTTTCCTACTGAGACCATACGTTATCTTTAAGTATGTCACTAGATCAGCCAATTTTCCGGTCGTCATGACAAAGCCTACAAACACATCACCCTAGAGCCTAACCATTTCAATACTGGTCTTACGCGTGTCAGCCTTTTTCACAAGTGATACAACAAAACCTCTTTTTGTAGTTTTCCTTTTTTCACATGTTTTTGTATTTTTCTTATTTTCTCTCATATCTCCCCCTAAATTTTGTACATAAATAAAATAAAACACTATTTTTGTATATTCCTTGATTATCTCCCTTCTCCCCTTAAATTTTGTGCATAAATAAAGGGAAAAGACGAAAAAACTTTTTTTTAATAACCATTCTCAAATAAAGACCAATCAATCATTTTTAAATTTTATGCATCAAATTTAAAATTACCTGCCAAAATGACCTTACCTCCCTTATCTGCTTCAAAGGAAACATATCCTGTGTTAAAAGATTTAACATAATGTAACATAGATATGTCGCCGATCAACTACTCGGAACAACCACTATCAAGACACAAGTGGTTGTCAATAATCCTCCTTGGCTATCCCTGCATGAATAAGGAGATTAATTAGACATCGGTACCTAGGCCATAATGGTCCTGGGCAGTCCAGAAGCATCAATGTAAGACACTTCTTTCAAACACATGTCCTTTAAATTTGGAATTGTTGTTGCTTTTGGTTTCCAAAGTTGTTTAGGCTTAACAAACGGTTTTGTTACTTTTGAAGTAGTAACCTTGGGTTTTTCAGGTTGTTTAGATTTGGAAATCTGTTATTGTTCTTTAACAACCTTTCGTTTGTTCTTAGCAGCAATCCAGTCACCATCAGATGGTTTAACCTTTGGATTTACGTTTTTCTCTGTCTTAGGTTGACAAACCTTCATCGACTTAGAGTAGTAGTTATCCTTAGGTGTAACCGTCTCATGTTGTCTATAATAAGGCACATAAGGACGATGTGTGCAATTTCGAGCAATGTGACCACGAATTCCACAATTATAACACGTCTGCTTCTTCATGTAAGGAGCATATCCAAGTTCATTCGATCCGACTGAAGAATGTGAATAATAAGATCTGTATAATGATTTATTTGCAGATTGCTCAAACTTTCTGCTCTGCTTATAAGATCTTGAGCACCCGTGTGAACAAGATTGTCCTTGTGATGTTGATTGTTTCTGAGCTTTTTGTTTAACATCATGAACCTGTTTACAAGAGTTAACACAAATGCGCTTTCCATTTTTCTGAAAACAATTTTCACTTTGCACAACAGGTTTCGGTGGCACATATTTATCAGTCGTGCCATTTACAGATAACTTAGAAACAGTCTTTTTCACACAAGGGATATATGGGATATCATTAGAAGATAAATTTGATGTTTTCAGACAAACATCAGCTTTTTTAGAGCAAACAATATCATCCCCCTCAACCCAATCCTCTATTTTTACTGAATCTGCACATGAAGTAGAAGCATCAGAATTATTCACACGTGTAAAATTAGCAGTTACTTCTTTTACTGATCTTGTTCCAATAGTTTTTGAATCAAAACAATTTTCTGAGCCAGATTAATCTGAAGTTTCTATCTTACTAGAGGATCTTGAGCAACTGTCAGAATTGATAGATTTTGAAATACTTTTAAACAACATCGATTCAATTGGTCCCATTGAAAATTAGATTTTATTGAAGATGTATCATCATTGACATTGTCAGAGTTGTTATTTTCATATTTAACATGGTTGCTTATTTCATTGTTTTCTGGTTTAACTAACTTAGCAATAGGAACATCACTAAGTGGAGCAACATACTTAGATTGTTTCATGTGCCCTTCTGGTTCAATAATCTTAATTGGCACAGACTTAACCAGCTCTACCACTAAACCCTTTGGTTCTGTTATCTTTATGGGAACACTCTTTGCGGGTTCAACAACCAACCCCTTCCCATATTCCATATTTTTTTCACTTTCTATATCCTAATGCGAAAGAGGCAATCCGGTGTAGTTGTGATTGTAGGGAGGTGCAATTTCTACAAAACCTATACCAGCTCCTTTGTTTTCCCTAAACCTGAGTTTTGAACTTATCATTTTTTCAATGTGCTCACTAGAAAAATCAAATTTTCTAAAATGAACATCGGCATTTTCAAATTTTGATTTCAAAGAATCTAGCTCAGCACTAAGTTCATCAATAACCTTTTTTTGATGCATTACAAGGCAAGTTTTATTGCTTAAATCATTATTGTATTGAACGTCATCCTTTTCTAAGGCTTCTACTCTAAGTTTGTAGGCAGAGGTTCAGCTATTAAGGCAAGAAATCTTTCCTTTAACCTCGTCATTTTCTCTTACCAATTGAGAGTTATAACCTTTGTAATATTTAGCATTTTCAACACAAGCATTAGAGCATAAATCAGAAAATACCTCATGTGAAGTATGATTGATATATCGTACCGGCACAGGAACCTGATACTGAACAGTGTAGCGCCCCGCTTTTCTCTAATAATATAGTAATATTTATTGTATAAAACGACTTTTACTCGTTAACAATAATAGCCTGTTATCAAGGAATACGTTTTAATTCATTACTACATTTAATTATTTAGCTTTGCTGTTATAGTGTCGAAAATAATAATAACTTGTTACAAGTAATAACGTGCCAAATAACAGACACTCAGTAAATTCTTATAAATCTTAAAGCGACGATGAATACATATACAATTAATATATGGTCAAACCACTCATTTTAAGTCGGTTTCAATATATAAATTTTTAAAAAAATAACTATTTTAGCGGGTAAGTAAGTAATGTTATTTAAACGAGACCGAGTCGGTAACTGGCTCGTATACGCGGTACCCAACCACTTAACCCACACAAAAACCCTAACTATTTAATCACCTTATCTCCTTCTCCTCCTTCATATCTTGCAAACACAAAACCCTAGCCCAAACCCTTATCCTGTCTACCTCTTCCTCTTTAACAATCAAGTCCTCCTTTTCTCAAAACCGACTCACTGCCCTCCTCCCCATGAGAGCAGCGGCTGCAGTTAACAACCACCATAACCCGAGCTATCTTCAACCACCACCCGAACCATTTACCTCCTCCCCTACCTCGTCTGTCTACAGCAAACAACACCCTCTCTTTCCCCTAAATAAGCAGTGGCGGCAATCACAAGAACCACCACCACTCACGCAGACCACCGAACCACCACATTTGGCCTCCTCTATCTCACCCCAGACGGCGTCGCCATCAACCATCATAACCCCATCGTCCATTCACCTTCAGCCGCCATTAAACCCCATTTTTCTATAGTACGATGGTCGGACTTAGGGTTCCGATCGAACCCAACGGACAACAATAAAAACAACGTCAGTGTGGTCTGGTTTAGTATTGAAGCCAAGGTGATTATCCGAGCACGTGAATGGTCTGATTTGCAGGTTCCGGCCAAGCACTTTGAGGTACATTATCTGTTTTGGTCTTTACCCTCCTCGTTTCCTTGTTCTGTTATCAACGGTGGGTTTCTTTTTGTTTGATTTGGGTTCGGATGGTTATGGCCGGTGGTTTTTGTTGTGGGGTTAAGTCCGGTGACCGGAAACGGTTACGTTGGCCGAGCGACGGCCGAGGTGGCCGACAAACACTTGGATATTATGCTAGGTTGGGATTCGAATTTTGCTTGCCTTCTTTCGGGTCAAATCTGCCCAGCTTGGTTCTGGTCAACAAAAGTCAAACGTACAGATCTAGTCAAACCCGGTCAGATCTGTTGACGCTCAGTTCGAGGCTCGTTCGGGTCGGTTCGCGGGTTGTTTGCAGGAAGGTATAACGCGCACCCATGTCTTTAGCTTGATTACATCGCGTTTTATTGATTATATAGATATAGATATTATAAATCTGTAACGAACCGAGCCGACTTGTGACTATAAGTTATTTTATTAATCTTTTGAATGAACTAAAAACGTCTAACTTATATTACACGTATTACCGTAAGGAAGATCAAATATCAAACTATATATAAACGCATTGGTTCATGTATTTAAGCGCAATGTTTAGTGAAATGTAAATTATTTGGAGTTTTAAACTTACCTCGTGTGTTATTTAAATGGGCGATTCATTAGTAATATTATATGGGATATGCGAGTTGGGAAAGTTTATAAATACTTGTATGTGAACTCATATTACTAAAACTATTATTCAAGTAAGATACTAGTCAACCTACTATTTTGTTTTCGAACCATCAAATAAAGAGAAACTTATATTTAGACAAATTATTGTGACGTCTATCAAAGTTGAACTATAATATATAAATGTTACTTGTCGAAGGTAAAATTTACTCGCTTATTATTGCTTTTGAAAGTTAAACTATGTGTAGTGTATTTGGACAATTGATGTTTTGAGATAAAATGGACGACTTGCGTCGTCTGGTTTCTTACAAAAACAGAGGAGACTCTGTCCAATTTTTTTAAAATATAGAGACATATCGGGTGTTCAAATCTATCATTGTAATAAAGCTACGCTTTACATATAAATTCTATCCAAACTTTATTTTGTTATAATAGAAGTATATGAACACGAATATATATTTATATATATAAACATAATAGTACAAATATTATTCGATGTTCAAAACAAAATTTAAAACATGAGACAAGCTACACATGGGTTATTTCACTATCTTAAATGCTTCCCTTGTAATTAATTACAAGTTGCTAATCCAAATATATGTATATATATATATATTAAAGTATACATTATATATAACACTATACATACGTGCATACTTTCTAGAAAGCAAAACCAAGTCCTATCGGTTCGTCAAGTTATAAATACTTTAAGACGAGTATTGTTTTCAATACGAGTCTAGGTAGTTGGATAAACTATTTTTACAACCAAGAAACGAAACATGCGTATTTGCATTAGAATTTAAGGCATCTTTTATTTGTAATAGGATACAAGAGTTCAATTTATCCAAGTTCAGATTTGTTGCTACTTGCTAGTACTTGCACAGTGAATTTCAGGTGAGTTTACGTAACCTTGTTTATGCAATTCTTTATACTTGAAACTTTATACTTAAGCAATTCTACATACATGTCTATGTGGCAACCGGAAAATTTTCCTTCTCTTTCGTCTCTTCCTTTTTGGCCTTGGGCAATTTTCGGGACGAAAATTCTTTCAACAGGGGGATGATGTGACACCCGGCAAACTCAGGTTAGTAACGTTGACTAAACTAGTAAGTCTACCTTAGCGAGTCATGCATATTACGTCCTTAACGGGGTCAGTCGAGTCGGTACGATGATTCTGGGTATCATCGGGAGTCGGTCCATAACTATGGGTACAAGGATCGGCGATTCGTGGAAATCGCCGGGTCTAACGCACACACGAGTCTCGAGTCCCGGGAATTGGTGAACGGATGTAAACGTGTTGGATATCATGCATTATATGTTTGGAATCATTATGTGACTTACCGGTATGTGAATACGTGTTTAAATATGTTAAAATAGTGTTTAACGCGCCAAAAACCCATTCCAGCACCTTATAGGCGATTAGGAGCCTGGGGGACTCCTAATCGCGTGAACAGTAAGCGATTACAAGGGGAATGGGGCGAGTAGGAGGCCTAATCGCGTGAACAGTGGCGATTAGAGCCCCTACTCGCGAGTAGGAGGCTGATCGCATGAACATAGAAGCGATTAGGCTCCTAATCGCCTGACCTGGGCTTCTAATCGCGTGAACAGCAGGGCTCGGGTCAAAACACCTATAAATAGAACCCTTAACTCCCCAAACACCTCTAGAACAACCCTAGCTGCTCCCAAACCACCCACACACCTTGAAACACCTCTGGAACTCTTTTTGCTACAAAAATCACCATCCCCAAGCTTACACACCTTTCTTTAGCAAAATCCAAGGTGTGTTCTTCATCCCTAACCTTTGTAAAGTTGTTATTTTGAGTTCCCCAAAGTTCCAGACCTTGTTTTACCAAAATGTGTCTTTAAAAACCTTTCAAAAGAGTCCTAAACTAAGTCTACACCTTAATGCTTGTTATATGTGAAGTTTACATGCATATGTTGATCTTCTTGGTGATTTTAACATGAATGTTTTCAAGATATGATTGTACTTCTGTTATGTAGAGGTTATTAGGAAGGTTGTCTTAGAATCTTAGCCATTATTGTGGTGTTTTGAAGAAAAATGCATATTTTGACCCATTTGTATGTTCTTGAAGATTTAGGATGGTTATGCTATGATTGTTGATGTAAAGTTGTTAGAATTGATGCTAGGAAGATGTTAGAACAGAGGTTTGATGATTTACATGTTGGTAGAGGTTGAAATCTGATTCTTTCCATTTAAGGAAAGATAAGGTTGGTAGGTGAAACCTAGTACTTTGCCATTTTAGGAAACAATTGCATAGAACATGCTAGATCAGTGATATGTTGGGGGTTTTTGCTTGAAATGGGTTGGTAAATGATTTAGGTTTGATATTGGGTGTTGTTGCATGTTTCGGATCTGATTTAGAGGGTTTAACGCGCGAAAATTCGTTACACAGCAGCAACAGGCGATTAGGCATCCTAATCGCCTGATGCCACGCGATTATGCAGACATATGGGGCGATTAGGACCCTAATCGCCTCATACTTCATGCGATTAGGCCCTAATCGCCTGTAGGCTGATGCCTACTCGCGTGTAATCTTCCTAATCGCATGTACTGCTGTCGTGAACGCGTTTTGACATCCCGGAACACGATTTGACACCTAGGAACATGTTAGGAACCCCGGGATGCACCCCATGACTTAGTAAGACGTGTTCGGACCTGTTTATGCGTTAATTGGACATTATGCTAGACTAGATAAACTCTTGCGCGTATTAAGTGTTTAATTGCATATGTTGCATGATGTCTTGCATTTATCTAACACGTGGAATGTCGGGTCACCAATGGGATGTCGAGTCTTGTCTGGCACGGTCGGTTTAACAGTTAAAGGTGTTTTCAAACGTTTATGGTCACGGTCTGGACATTCGGGGACTAGTTAGCCTGCGGGTTATTAGTCCGATACTTATACACATCTTATGATAGGTCGCCGCTATTTGGGGCTATCATAACATAATTACTTAACTGTTTTCAAGTAACGCAAACCAAGGTGAGTTTCACAGCCCCACTTTTACCGTTTTACTTACGGGGGAGAAACATGCTACTTACTTACTTACTAAAGGTCGTGATATACTATGGTTACTTTACATATACTATGCGGCTTTTACGGAAAGTCCCAGGGGGGAAACCATGAATGTGCGGGGATGCACAACGGGGGAAATGTGGATAGATCTATTGGGCCTCACAAACCCCACTCGACGGCTGGGCCGGGCGGGTGCATATTGTCTCTTATTACTGGCTCGCCGAGGCATCGGTTATAGCCAAAACTGCTGGGCAAGTCTCAACAACTTATAAACGTATAGTAATGGATTCCCAACCGCAGTAGTAAACAAACACTTAACGTCTAGCTAACGTTCTTATAACCTGGTAGTAACGGATATGATCTTTACAACTTACAGAAAACGCTTTATAAAAGAAAACCTGTGAACTCACCAGCATTATATGTTGACATTTTTGGCATGTTTTCTCAGGTCGCTAAGGTAGCGGTTATCGGACTAGGCGCACGGAGTCATGCACAGCGTCTATTATTTTGAAGCATATTAAACAATGTCTTTGTAAACAATGATATGTCTTTTGGTTGTAAACAAGAATGCTTCCGCTGCTGGTTTACAGCTCAAAGCATGATATTTTGGTTTTAAATATATTTATGAATGCATGCTTGTTGTATGTTTATTGTGATCGTTGACTGAGATCCTGGTGTGTCACGCGCCTCGCGGTAAAACCCCGCACGTGGAATTTGAGGGTGTGACAGATTGGTATCAGAGCCAACGGTTATAGTGAACTAGGACTGCATGTAGAGTCTAGTCTATAACTGAGTCGCACACACTAGACGGTCACAATTAGTCGAGTCTTAGCAAGCGGGTAACAATATGACTTGTCGGGGTGTCGGTGACATCATCTACTACGCTACATCATCTACTTACTCCTTATCATCCTATTTCTTGACTCGTCCTTACTATAGTTCGGCGACGAACGATATACTATTGAACTTTCTTGACGGCGGTGTACATTGGGGTAGCTTCGGCGTACTCTTGAGATCTGTCCAGGGATTTGGACATCTCCCCTCTATGCCCTAATGAACACGCCCGTTCTTATGCATACTATCTTGTACTTATACTTATGATAATGCCATGATTGGGCGCTAGTGTTTGGTAACTTGAACTTCAAACTTAAAGCGCGCCTGGAGGACCATGTGGAACAGTTTATCATGTCGGGTGCACACGAGATCATAAACTGTGACGCATGGGATCCCTGGCGGACTTTGGGCTTGAACGGATGGACCCGAGCGGGGCTCTGTCTAGTTTCTTGAAATTCCTAATGGGTTATACCACGGGCGAGCCTAAATCTTTTGTTTCATTTTGTGACAGAAGATGTCAGGAGCTCGTGGAGGTCGCAGAGGCGGCCGTGCTGGCGGTCGTGCTGGCGGCCGTGGTGGCGGCGGTGGCCGCGGGAATATTAATATGACCCAAGCTGAATTGGACAACTTAATGCAGCAGCACGTGAATATTGCTCTGGCTGCATTCCAAGCCGCTCATAATGCTATGGGTGGTACGTCGGTTCTCACCTATTCTACCTTGTTTTGGGGTACCTTACCTTTTCTCGATTCTCACCTACGTGTCTGTTCCAGGTGGTGCTGTCAATCCTCCTCCATCCCAGTGTTCCTATAAAAAGTTTATGGATTGTAAGCCCCACAACTTTAGCGGCACTGAGGGGGCAGTGGGACTGCTCCGATGGTTGGAGAAAATCGAATCTGTTTTCTCGATGTGCAGCTGCCCGGAAGGCGACCGGGTGAAGTATGCTTCTGCGACCCTGGAGGGTCAAGCCTTGACTTGGTGGAACTCCACCACCCAGACTATGGGCATTGGGGAAGCCCACGCTATGCCCTGGGCAGAATTCCTTCAGTTGCTGAAAAATGAGTACTGCCCGAGGGATGAAATCCAGAAGCTTGAGCATGAAGTCTGGAATCATAAGATGGTGGGTTCTGAGATTGAAACTTATACTGCTCGGCACAATGAATTGGCGGTGTTGTGCCCCGATCTGCACGCACCCGAATACCGAAGAATTGAGCATTATGTTGCTGGGTTGGTACCGGAGATTGCCGGGTTAGTTGCTGCGGGTAACCTCACTGTTTATTCTGAGGTGGTTCGGTCGGCCCACAGGCTGACCAACATGAAAGTGGCTGAAGGGGTCTTGCCTCCTCGAGGCGCTACTGTGAAGGCTCCTGATAGTAACAAGCGGAAGTGGGAAGCTGTGGGGAAAGGTTCGAGCTCGGCTCAGCCTCAGCAGGTGAAGAAGTCTGATATTGGGGGATCGTCGTCTGAACAGAAAATAGGGGGTTATCAGGGGAGGTTGCCAAAGTGTGAACGATGCTGGTTTCATCATACTGGTCGTTGCGACAAGAGCCATTGTCGCCGGTGCAATAAGGCCGGACATGTGGCCCATGACTGCAGGGTTAATCTTCAGGGTAACCGGAACCCTCCTGCTACATCTACTCCGGCCCCTCCTGTTGCTGCTTCCCAGGGAAATCAGGGTAAACAGGGGTGCTACAATTATGGTGAACTTGGTCACTACAAGCGTGAATGCCCCAAGTTGAAGCAGGGCGAAGCTGGGAAGAACGGGTCGGGTAATGGAAACAATGGGGGCGGAGGCAGGAATGCTCGCGCCTTCGTGATTGGTTCGAGCGGTGCTCGACAAGACCCCGACACTGTTACTGGTACGTTTCTTCTCGATAATCGCTATGCTACGGTTTTATTCGATTCTGGTGCCGATAAGAGTTTTATATCTCTTGGGTTTAGTCAATTACTTGATAGGGTACCTACACCTTTAGAGGCTAAGTACTTGATAGAATTGGCTGATGGTAAGAAAGTTGAGGCGACGCACGTCCTTAGGGAGTGTCACCTTGAGTTGTCGGGTTATTCCTTCCCTATTGATCTTATGCCGGTGTCCTTGGGTAGTTTCGATGTTGTCGTGGGTATGGATTGGTTGTCCCTGTATCATGCTGAGATCGTTTGCTTTGATAAAGTCATTCGACTTCCTCTCCCTGATGGAGAAATTCTGTTGGTGCACGGTGAGAAGAGCGGGGTCCCATTGAGTATCATTTCGTGCATGAAAGCCTATAAGTATCTTCGGAAGGGGTATTCTGCCATTCTGGCACTTGTTTCGGTTTCGTCTGAAGAAGAGAAGAAGGTTGAAGATATTCCTGTTGTCCGCGACTTTCCCGATGTATTTCCTGAAGACTTACCTGGTCTTCCTCCATATCGCCAGGTCGAATTTGGTATTGAACTTGCTCCGGGTGCGGCCCCTATTGCTCGTGCCCCTTACCGTCTTGCACCTCCCGAGATGCAGGAGTTATCGAACCAGTTGCAGGAGCTGTTAGAGAAGGGTTTCATTCGACCCAGTTCGTCCCCGTGGGGAGCCCCTATTTTGTTTGTCAAGAAGAAGGACGGAAGCCTACGGATGTGTATCGACTACCGGGAGTTGAATAAGGTTACCATCAAGAATCGCTATCCTCTACCTCGCATCGATGACTTATTTGACCAGCTTCAGGGTTCTAGTTTCTATTCGAAGATTGATTTGAGGTCGGGATACCATCAGTTGAGGGTTCAAGAAGCTGACATTCCGAAGACCGCCTTTCGAACTCGCTATGGCCATTTCGAATTCTTGGTCATGCCTTTTGGTCTCACCAATGCACCCGCCATCTTTATGGATCTGATGAACCGTGTTTGTAAGCCTTATCTTGATAAGTTCGTGATTGTCTTCATCGATGATATTCTAGTCTATTCCAAGAACGAGGTGGACCACCAGGAACACTTACGTCTTGTTTTAGAACTCCTGAGGCGGGAACAGTTGTACGCCAAGTTTTCTAAGTGTAGCTTCTGGTTGCGTGAAGTCCAATTCCTTGGTCATGTTGTTAATGAGAAAGGAATTCACGTTGACCCAGCGAAGATTGAAGCCATAAAGGACTGGGAAGCACCAAAGACGCCATCTGAGGTGCGACAGTTCCTAGGCCTTGCAGGTTATTACCGTCGTTTTATCGAGGGATTTTCGAAGATCGCTCAACCCCTCACCTCGCTTACCCAGAAGGACAGAAAGTTCGACTGGGGTGATTCGCAGGAGTCGGCCTTCCAGTTGTTAAAGGCTAAACTCTGTTCTGCTCCTATCTTGTCCTTGCCTGAGGGTACGGACGATTTTGTGGTTTATTGTGACGCTTCTATCCGGGGTCTTGGTTGTGTACTGATGCAGCGCGAGAAGGTCATCGCCTATGCTTCTCGTCAGCTTAAGGTTCATGAGAAAAACTATCCCACCCATGATCTGGAGTTGGGTGCGGTGGTCTTTGCTTTAAAGATTTGGAGGCATTACTTGTACGGTACCAAATGCACTATTTACACCGATCACAAGAGCCTCCAGCATATCTTTGATCAGAAGGTGTTGAATATAAGACAGCGTCGTTGGGTCGAGCTTCTTAATGATTACGAGTGCGCTATCAAATACCATCCTGGCAAGGCGAATGTGGTCGCAGACGCCTTGAGCAGGAAGGAAACGGCTAAACCTCGTCGTGTTCGAGCTCTTCAGCTCACTATCCATTCCGGCTTACCTGATCGAATCCGTTCAGCGCAGCAAGAAGCTTTGAAGGAGGAAAACCTTAAGGCTGAAACCATGCATGGTGCTGATAGCCACCTTGAACTCAGATCCGATGGGTTACACTATTTCGCTGAACGTATTTGGGTTCCTTTATTTGGGGGCTTGCGGGAGCTCGTTCTTGATGAAGCTCACAAGTCCCGGTACTCTATTCACCCTGGCTCCGATAAGATGTATCAAGACCTAAAGATACTTTATTGGTGGCCGAACATGAAGGCGGACGTGGCTTCGTACGTGAGCAAGTGCTTGACCTGTGCCAAGGTCAAGGTCGAATATCAAAAGCCATCCGGCCTTCTACAACAGCCTGAAATCCCCGAGTGGAAGTGGGAGCGGATTACGATGGACTTTGTGACCAAACTCCTGAAATCGCCCAGTGGTTGCGACATGATCTGGGTGATTGTCGATAGGTTGACAAAGTCTGCGCACTTCCTCGCTATCAAAGAGACCGATGGTCTCGAACGTTTGGCACGGTTATATCTCAAGGAAGTGGTCTCTCGGCACGGGGTGCCTGTCTCTATTATTTCTGATCGTGATCCTCGGTTCGCCTCTAACTTTTGGAAGTCTTTGCATAAGGCTCTGGGTACTCAGTTGGACATGAGCACAGCGTATCATCCGCAAACTGACGGTCAAAGTGAGCGGACAATCCAAACGCTAGAAGACATGCTTCGGGCATGTGTGATCGATTTTGGCAAGGGGTGGGAGAGTCACTTACCGTTGGTGGAATTCTCCTACAACAACAGTTACCATTCTAGCATCAAGGCAGCTCCGTTCGAGGCCCTTTACGGGCGGAAATGCCGGTCTCCTCTTTGTTGGGCCGAGGTGGGTGAGAGTCAACTCACCGGCCCGGAACTTGTGTACGAGACTTCCGAAAAGATCGTACAAATCCGCAACCGCATGGCAGCAGCTCGGGATCGTCAAAAGAGCTATGCCGATCGTCGTCGCAAGCCTTTGGAGTTTGAGGTTGGCGACAGGGTTTTGTTGAAGGTATCTCCGTGGAAGGGCGTTATACGTTTTGGGAAGCGGGGCAAATTGAATCCTCGGTATGTGGGACCGTTCGCAATCCTGGAACGGATTGGACCGGTAGCATACAGGCTTGATCTGCCGGCTGAGCTCAGTAATGTTCATAATGTCTTCCATGTTTCTAATCTGAAGAAGTGTTTGGCGGATGAATCTTTAGTTGTTCCTCTCGAAGAGATCAAGGTGGATGATCGTCTGCGTATCGTAGAGGAACCGGTTGAAATTCTTGACTATAAAATCCGTAGCCTTCGCCGGAGTAAAATCCGCATTGTTAAAGTCCGTTGGAACTCTAATCGTGGACCGGAGTTCACGTGGGAACGGGAAGATCAAATGAAGGCTAAGTATCCCCATTTATTTCCTAAGCGCGCGTTCGAATCAAGACATGTCTCTACTGAAGCTGAATGAATCTCGGGTCGAGATTCCTTTCAACAGGGGGATGATGTGGCAACCGGAAAATTTTCCTTCTCTTTCGTCTCTTCCTTTTTGGCCTTGGGCAATTTTCGGGACGAAAATTCTTTCAACAGGGGGATGATGTGACACCCGGCAAACTCAGGTTAGTAACGTTGACTAAACTAGTAAGTCTACCTTAGCGAGTCATGCATATTACGTCCTTAACGGGGTCAGTCGAGTCGGTACGATGATTCTGGGAATCATCGGGAGTCGGTCCATAACTATGGGTACAAGGATCGGCGATTCGTGGAAATCGCCGGGTCTAACGCACACACGAGTCTCGAGTCCCGGGAATTGGTGAACGGATGTAAACGTGTTGGATATCATGCATTATATGTTTGGAATCATTATGTGACTTACCGGTATGTGAATACGTGTTTAAATATGTTAAAATAGTGTTTAACGCGCCAAAAACCCATTCCAGCACCTTATAGGCGATTAGGAGCCTGGGGGACTCCTAATCGCGTGAACAGTAAGCGATTACAAGGGGAATGGGGCGAGTAGGAGGCCTAATCGCGTGAACAGTGGCGATTAGAGCCCCTACTCGCGAGTAGGAGGCTGATCGCATGAACATAGAAGCGATTAGGCTCCTAATCGCCTGACCTGGGCTTCTAATCGCGTGAACAGCAGGGCTCGGGTCAAAACACCTATAAATAGAACCCTTAACTCCCCAAACACCTCTAGAACAACCCTAGCTGCTCCCAAACCACCCACACACCTTGAAACACCTCTGGAACTCTTTTTGCTACAAAAATCACCATCCCCAAGCTTACACACCTTTCTTTAGCAAAATCCAAGGTGTGTTCTTCATCCCTAACCTTTGTAAAGTTGTTATTTTGAGTTCCCCAAAGTTCCAGACCTTGTTTTACCAAAATGTGTCTTTAAAAACCTTTCAAAAGAGTCCTAAACTAAGTCTACACCTTAATGCTTGTTATATGTGAAGTTTACATGCATATGTTGATCTTCTTGATGATTTTAACATGAATGTTTTCAAGATATGATTGTACTTCTGTTATGTAGAGGTTATTAGGAAGGTTGTCTTAGAATCTTAGCCATTATTGTGGTGTTTTGAAGAAAAATGCATATTTTGACCCATTTGTATGTTCTTGAAGATTTAGGATGGTTATGCTATGATTGTTGATGTAAAGTTGTTAGAATTGATGCTAGGAAGATGTTAGAACAGAGGTTTGATGATTTACATGTTGGTAGAGGTTGAAATCTGATTCTTTCCATTTAAGGAAAGATAAGGTTGGTAGGTGAAACCTAGTACTTTGCCATTTTAGGAAACAATTGCATAGAACATGCTAGATCAGTGATATGTTGGGGGGGTTTTTGCTTGAAATGGGTTGGTAAATGATTTAGGTTTGATATTGGGTGTTGTTGCATGTTTCGGATCTGATTTAGAGGGTTTAACGCGCGAAAATTCGTTACACAGCAGCAACAGGCGATTAGGCATCCTAATCGCCTGATGCCACGCGATTATGCAGACATATGGGGCGATTAGGACCCTAATCGCCTCATACTTCATGCGATTAGGCCCTAATCGCCTGTAGGCTGATGCCTACTCGCGTGTAACCTTCCTAATCGCATGTACTGCTGTCGTGAACGCGTTTTGACATCCCGGAACACGATTTGACACCTAGGAACATGTTAGGAACCCCGGGATGCACCCCATGACTTAGTAAGACGTGTTCGGACCTGTTTATGCGTTAATTGGACATTATGCTAGACTAGATAAACTCTTGCGCGTATTAAGTGTTTAATTGCATATGTTGCATGATGTCTTGCATTTATCTAACACGTGGAATGTCGGGTCACCAATGGGATGTCGAGTCTTGTCTGGCACGGTCGGTTTAACAGTTAAAGGTGTTTTCAAACGTTTATGGTCACGGTCTGGACATTCGGGGACTAGTTAGCCTGCGGGTTATTAGTCCGATACTTATACACATCTTATGATAGGTCGCCGCTATTTGGGGCTATCATAACATAATTACTTAACTGTTTTCAAGTAACGCAAACCAAGGTGAGTTTCACAGCCCCACTTTTACCGTTTTACTTACGGGGGAGAAACATGCTACTTACTTACTTACTAAAGGTCGTGATATACTATGGTTACTTTACATATACTATGCGGCTTTTACGGAAAGTCCCAGGGGGGAAACCATGAATGTGCGGGGATGCACAACGGGGGAAATGTGGATAGATCTATTGGGCCTCACAAACCCCACTCGACGGCTGGGCCGGGCGGGTGCATATTGTCTCTTATTACTGGCTCGCCGAGGCATCGGTTATAGCCAAAACTGCTGGGCAAGTCTCAACAACTTATAAACGTATAGTAATGGATTCCCAACCGCAGTAGTAAACAAACACTTAACGTCTAGCTAACGTTCTTATAACCTGGTAGTAACGGATATGATCTTTACAACTTACAGAAAACGCTTTATAAAAGAAAACCTGTGAACTCACCAGCATTATATGTTGACATTTTTGGCATGTTTTCTCAGGTCGCTAAGGTAGCGGTTATCGGACTAGGCGCACGGAGTCATGCACAGCGTCTATTATTTTGAAGCATATTAAACAATGTCTTTGTAAACAATGATATGTCTTTTGGTTGTAAACAAGAATGCTTCCGCTGCTGGTTTACAGCTCAAAGCATGATATTTTGGTTTTAAATATATTTATGAATGCATGCTTGTTGTATGTTTATTGTGATCGTTGACTGAGATCCTGGTGTGTCACGCGCCTCGCGGTAAAACCCCGCACGTGGAATTTGAGGGTGTGACAGTCTAGTTGTAAACTTTAATGCTTCATGACTTAGACAAATACTATTAGACTTAAACTTCAACTTACATAATCATTAGCTGTGGCCAAGCCGGCGGTATACAATGATAGATCTATTGGATTGACAACCCCACCTAGATTCGTTGACCATCTTGTATGGGGAGCGCGGGTGATTGTTATGGTTCCAACGTTATATTAAGGTGAACCGTGGATGCGGGATGGACCTAAACTTTGTCGGAGGATTGATTATGTGCATACTATACTTGTTGTTTATTCATGTAGACTTAAACTTACAATAGACATATGAATTGCTAAACTTTTATTCTAAAACTTAATTGCTTGACTTGGCTTATGTATTCTCACCAACTTCTAGTTGACCCCCCCATATTTTCCAAACCCAACAGGAAATACTGATGCTTGAAGTCTAGAGCTAGCATGAGAAGAAATTTGAAGTTTTAAGCTTTGTTTGATTATTGGATGTATTAGATTTCATTCAAGACATTTAATGTAATTCAATACTGTAATGAAATAAAGGATTATTTAAACTTATGTATTACCATGAGCTACTGAACAATCATCAATATGTGACATCCCGATGTTTCCGCCATCGGTTGGGGTTTTACAGATTGGTATCAGAGCCTTGGTTATAGGGAATTAGGTTAATAGAAAAATAATCTAGTCTATAGCCTTAGGACATTAATCAGTACTTGCTTTAGTTGCTTGTAGCTCTACCTTATCCTTATCTCTATCCCTATCCTCCTCCTTATTCCTACCCTAGCTTGGTCTTGCCTACACTCTCTTTCACTTGTTGCAATCCTAATGGACTCCTAGTTTAATAGAGCAAATTCACTGGGCTTAGATCCGATCTGTCTTGATAAGTCAACATTTTTGTATATACGTGGACAAATGAATACAATCTTTGTATTTCATTTTCATTTATACCCCCTCACTCTCATTTAAATTCTAAGATTTGAATAAAAAAAAAATCTTGCACTTCAAATCTATTTTTCTTCCTTATATAATCCCCTCGTTAGCCTAAATTTCATGAAACATTTGTGGATCTCACAATCATATTTCATTTTATAAACTTGTAATATTACCCGCTTGTTTAATTATTTTTAACATCCAACCCAAATCATATATTTCTCTTTACAACATATTACATATCTTACTTCTTAAATCATATTACCTTTGGGCCAATTTTATTTTAAACTTCTCCCCCTACATATTTTTTTTAAAGACACCCTCAACCATCAAATTTCATCATATTCAAGATTTTAAAATCCTTGTTCAAACTATCATCTCGTAACGTATTTATAGGATATACTCTAGCGCCAACATTAAAGAGTACTAAATTTTGTCAATGATCATTACTTAGGAATTTCACAAACTAAAGCAAATAAATATTTTTGTCAAAAAGCCTTTTATTCCACAAACTCATTTTCTAAATTTCAAATGTTGGTGTAATAATTTACTGGTGTAACAAATGATCCTAAAAAAAAAAAGTTTTAATATATTAGGAATCACTTCTTTTTATGGAATAATCAAAGTCAATTATACAAAACACCTCAATAAATTCTTGAATTTTTTTGAAATCTGACATCGTGTTTAAAACCTATGACTCATCGAAATATGTTGATCTAAATCAACTTAGTTGTACTATTTAATGACTTTTGCTTTATATACAAAACCAATTTTGAAAATAAAATCTTTCCATCCACAGGGACAAAATTTACTCTACAATTTTTCCATTGACACCTACTTATTTTAAACTTGTTCGAATTATTACAAATTTTTGGCAATACCACGATCATGTTTTCTCATACGCTTGATTCTAACCGTTGATCCAAACCCCACAATTTGCACTGCCACATAATCTCCTTACTATAAAATAAGCTACTTATCAACTATTTTCACATTCACTATCTCTCACAACTTTAATTCTGCTTCAAGATTTTTCACCATCCCCTCAAGAATTAGACTCATATCCTTCACCTTCTCAAACATGAACTAGTTACCCATGATAACCAAACTATTGAAACTTGATTGTGTGTTGCCTCAAACTTAATCCTTAGTTATACATGAGGATTCGATTATCTACCATATTTGAACATTTGATACTAGAACTATTTGCTATAGACACACCTAGAGTCATTAACCTTGTCTAGGGCAACTCTATTACAACTCGCATGCTATACTTGATACTTGATTGCTTACATGTACATATTACCAATTAGCAACTCATGTGTAATAATTGGTACACTTAATGAAACAACTGTTAGAGGATGAAGTACTTGCTCAACAGTTAATAGAGTATCAAATAACCTACTCAACGATTGGTAGAGGTCATCATGCCTGCTTAACAGTCGGTAGAGGCTCTACAGCCTGCTCAATGACTGGTAGAGGCTATCGCACCTGCTCAACAATCGGTAGAGGTTCTTACTCACTGACTGGTGGAATTCTTTTTCCTGCTCAACAATTGAACCCATTTTTGGATACAATGTATACGATTCAATCACAAGGTTTATTTGCTTTATTTGTTTTACATGTGTGTTTAGAGTCATAGAAGGACACAAAACCCTAATGTAAGGTAAATTGGTGATTGCGGTCCGGAACGTAATCATGAATTTACAGGTACGTTAAGGTAGTGTGAAATTCTATCAAGGTTTTCGGTAGATAACCAATTATAAATTCTAGTTACCTCGTAGATCATTTAGTCTTTTTATAGTCAATCAAATCATGCAATTCTTTTAGAATTCCTAAAACTTAAGTTAGTGTTTTGCTAGATTCTTATTCTCCTTGCTATTTCAGCCAACCTAATCCAACACTTAAAACTCACACATATCAATCCTCTCATCCAAATTATTTGAAACAGTTTATTCTATTACCAATAAATTCAAGTCGTGCCTTAACCCAAATTTTCCAAACTATAGTTGCCCTAATTTCTACCCAATCACCCTCAACCCTGTGTTTTTAATAACTTCGGGACGAAGTTTCTAAAAGTAGGGGAGACTATAGCACCCCGCTTTTCTCTAATAATATAGTAATATTTATTGTATAAAATGACTTTTACTCGTTAACAATAATAGCCTGTTATAAAGGAATACGTTTTAATTCATTACTAAATTAAATTATTTAGTTGTGTTGTTATAGTGTCGAAAATAATAATAACTTGTTACAAGTAATAACGTGCCAAATAACAGACACTCAGTAAATTCTTATAAATCTTAAAGCGACGATGAATACATATACAATTAATATATGGTCCAACCACTCATTTTAAATCGGTTTATATATAAAAATTTAAAAAAAATAACTATTTTAGCGGTTAAGTAAGTAATGTAATTTAAATGAGACCGAGTCGGTAACTGGCTCGTATACGTGGTACCCAACCACTTAACCGACACAAAAACCCTAACTATTTAATCACCTTATCTCCTTCTCCTCCTTCATATCTTGCAAACACAAAACCCTAGCCCAAACACTTATCCTCTCTACCTCTTCCTCTTTAACATTCAAGTCCTCCTTTTCTCAAAACCGACTCACTGCCCTCCTCCCCCATGAGAGCAGCGGCTGCAGTTAACAACCACCATAACCCGAGCTATCTTCAACCACCACCCGAACCATTTACCTCCTCCCCTACCTCGTCTGTCTACAGCAAACAACACCCTCTCTTTCCCCTAAATAAGCAGTGGCGACAATCACAAGAACCACCACCACTCACGCAGACCACCGAACCACCACATTTGGCCTCCTCTATCTCACCCCAGACGCCGTCGCCATCAACCATCATAACCCCATCGTCCATTCACCTTCAGCCGCCATTAAACCCCATTTTTCTATAGTACGATGGCCAGACTTAGGGTTTCGATTGAACTCGACGGACAACAATAACAACAACGTCAGTGTGGTCTGGTTTAGTATTGAAGCAAAGGTGATTATCCAAGCACGTGAATGGTCTGATTTGCAGGTTCCGGCCAAGCACTTTGAGGTACATTATCTGTTTTGGTCTTTACCCTCCTCGTTTCCTTGTTCTGTTATCAACGGTGGGTTTCTTTTTGTTTGATTTGGGTTCGGATGGTTATGGCCGGTGGTTTTTGTTGTGGGGATAAGTCCGGTGACCGGAAACGGTTACGTTGGCCGAGCGACGGCCGAGGTGGCCGACAAACACTTGAATATTATGCTAGGTTGGGATTCGAATCTTGCTTGCCTTCTTTCGGGTCAAATCTGCCCAGCTTGGTTCTGGTCAACAAAAGTCAAACGTACAGATCTAGTCAAACCCGGTCAGATCTGTTGACGCTCAGTCCGAGGCTCGTTCGGGTCGGTTCGCGGGTTGTTTGCAGGAAGGTATAACGCGCACCCATGTCTTTAGCTTGATTACATCGCGTTTTATTGATTATATAGATATAGATATTATAAATCTGTAACGAACCGAGCCGACTTGTTACTATAAGTTATTTTATTAATCTTTTGAATGAACCCAAAACGACTAACTTATATTACACTTATTACCGTAAGGAAGATCAAATATCAAACTATATATAAACGCATTGGTTCATGTATTTAAGCGCAATGTTTAGTGAAATGTAAATTATTTGGAGTTTTAAACTTACGTCGCGTGTTATTTAAATGGGCGATTCATTAGTAATATTATATGGGATATGCGAGTAGTTTATAAATACTTGTATGTGAACTCATATTACTAAAACTATTATTCAAGTAAGATACTAGTCAACCTACTATTTTGTTTTCGAACCATCAATTAAAGAGTAACTTATATTTAGACAAATTATTGTGAAGTCTATCAATGTTGAACTATAATATATAAATGTTACTTGTCGAAGGTAAAATTTACTCGCTTATTATTGCTTTTGAAAGTTAAACTATGTATAGTGTATTTAGACAATTGATGTTTTGAGATAAAATGGACGACTTGCGTCGTCTGGTTTCTTACAAAAACAGAGGAGACTCTGTCCAATTTTTTCAAAATATAGACATATCGGGCGTTCAAATCTATCAGGTTTTGTAATAAAGCTACGCTTTACATATAAATTCTATCCAAACTTTATTTTGTTATAATAGAAGTATATGAATACGAATATATATTTATATTTATATATATAAACATAATAGTACAAATATTATTCGTTGTTCAAAACAAAATTTAAAACATGAGACAAGCTACATATGGGTTATTTCACTTTCTTAAATGCTTCCCTTCTAGTTAATTACAAGTTGCTAATATAAATATAAATATATATATATATACATATATATATATATATATATATTGGAAAAAGATCAAATAGGAACCAAGAGCTTAGTTAGGAACTTAGGAACTAATATGAGCCATTCATCTTTGATCTTGTTCTAAGGGGTAGTTATGTAATTAGACAATTAAATATTATATTTTAATTTAATTAAAAGTTAATTATCTTCCTGCATTTAATATGCAAGTTTTTTTTGACTTTCCTTAAATCTCTCAACCTATTATCATCTCTAATCCCAAATCAAAAAAAAAATCACGTTCGATTGAATCGAAATAACTTCCAGTCGAATTCAGAAGATTTAAATTGATTGAATTGAACAAACTTTCGATTTAAAAGAATCTAAAATCGGCCAACGATTCAGATTTCCTTGTTATGGATAATAAATCTATACATGAAAACATTGAATCACAATCTCATGTGATAGAAGATCATATAACCGTTGTATATATGTGTTTGATGATGATGATGAATGAACAAAAAAAACTGATATACACCAATGTACACTTCAAAAACGAATATACACCAATGTATATCTGTGTACATCAATGTATATCTGTGTTGATGATGAATGAAAAAACGAATATACACCAATGTATATCTGTGTTGATGATGAATGAAAAAACAAATATACACCAATGTATATCTGTGTTGATGATGTTGAATGATGATGAATGAAAAAACGAATATACACCAATGTATATCTTGTGTTGGTGATGATGATGAATGAAAAAACGAATATACACCAATGTACACTGTTGTATATATACCGAGATATAATTTTAATAGTATATACAATAAATACGTTTGGGTATACCATAAACACTAATTTGCTGTTTCCAAATATACATGAGTTTCTTATTAATTACCTAATAAATGATATTCAACAAAAGACATTAGTACCCCTTTATTAAAATAACAATTAATTAAAGTTTTACTTATTTACAATCATGCCATTGAAGATGGATGGCTCAGATTGGTTCCTATAGTTCCTACTTAAGGGTTGGTTCCTATTTGAACCCTACCCTATATATATTAAAGTATACATTATATATATAACTATACATACGTGCATACTTTCTAGAAATCAAAACCAAGTCCTATCGGTTCGTCAAGTTATAAATACTTTAAGACGAGTATTGTTTTCAATACGAGTCTAGGTAGTTGGATAAACTATCTTTACAACCAAGAAACGAAACAAGCGTATTTGCATTAGAATTTAAGGCATCGTTTATTTGTAATAGGATACAAGAGTTTAATTTATCCAAGTTCAGATTTGTTGCTACTTGCTAGTACTTGCCCAGTGAATTTCAGGTGAGTTTACGTAACCTTGTTTATGCAATTCTTTATACTTGAAACTTTATACTTAAGCAATTCTACATACATGTCTAGTTGTAAACTTTAATGCCTCATGACTTAGACAAATACTATTAGACTTAAATTTCAACTTACATAATCATTAGCTGTGGCCAAGCCGGCGGTATACAATGATAGATCTATTAGATTGACAACCCCACCTAGATTCGTTGACCATCTTGTATAGGGAGCTCGGGTGATTGTTATCGTTCCAAAGTTATATTAAGGTGAACCGTGGATGCGGGATGGACCTAAACTTTGTCGGAGGATTGATTATGTGCATACTATACTTGTTGTTTATGCATGTAGACTTAAACTTACAATAGACATATGAATTGCTAAACTTTTATTCTAAAACTTAATTGCTTGACTTGCTTATGTATTCTCACCAACTTCTAGTTGACCCCCCCCCCCCATATTTTCCAAACTCAACAGGAAATACTGATGCTTGAAGTCTAGAGCTAGCATGAGAAGATATTTGAAGTTTTAAGCTTTGTTTGATTATTGGATGTATTAGATTTCATTCAAGACATTTAATGTAATTCAATACTGTAATGAAATAAAGGATTATTTAAACTTATGTATTACCATGAGCTACTGAACAATCATCAATACGTGACATCCTGATGTTTTCGCCATCGGTTGGGGTGTAACAAACAGGTACGGGAACAACAGGAGCGGGTGTAGAAGTTGTAGCAGATATGTAACTTGGTAGAGTGGCAGCAACAGGTTCAACTTTCTGCTTCTCATCCTGATCATACTTGTTTATTATTGAAATCAAATCTTCAAGCTTTGTTGTACGCAAATTCTCCGTGTTCTTGATTTTAAACACACTTGTATCCCAATGACGTGAACGTGGCAGAGCATTCAGAAGTGTTTTGTTAACTTCACTTTTTGACACCTCAATTCCGCCAGACTTCATTTTAGACATGAGTTTCGTAAATCTGTTGATTTGTGTTTCAACAGTTTCATTTAAGAGATGTCTAATTCCATTGAATTCATTTTTTAGTAGATCAAGTTGAGAAAACATTTTAAATCGATAAATGACGATCCACAAACCCTTTAAATCCGAGAACCAAACCGGAAACACAAAAAAACATCGAGAACTCTAATCCAAGAACAAGAACAAACTGAGAACAAGTTTGGAAACCCGAATACCAAAAATCCGAGAACTTCATTTATGAATGAGTCGAGAACGTATTTAGGACTTTATCCAAAACTGAGCAGTCCAATAACGGTGTGAAAGCCCAATAGAATTCCGAGAACAAAAGCTAATCGATCTCTAGGAGCCAAGCTAAATTCATGAACCAAAGCAAAAACTCGAGAACCACTTGTAAATCCGAGAACAAGTCTTGAAACCTGAGAACACTTTAAAATTTCGAGAACCTGTGGATCCCGAGAAAAATAATAACTCCAATAACAAGAAACCCGAGAACCAACTCCTTTTTGAGAACACAACTAAAATCTCGAGAACCTCAAACGTAGCAAACTGAGAATCCGAAAACAAACATAAAATTCAAGAAAACCGAAATCCGGGAACCTCAAAACTGAGAACCAAAATCCTTTCAAAATTTCAAAGATTTTATCAAATCTTTTAACATAACCAACCTTCCTAAATTTCAGCAAACACCTTCCTAGTGACCAAAATTGGATCAAACACCTCTTTTTCACTTGATCTTCGTGAATTCAAGTTTGATTCGCCCGAGAACAATTACCGAAAACCCACGTGTCATGTATTCTGATAACTCATCTAAATAATTCTTCTACCAAAGTCTTAACCTTTCTTTAACATTCTAGATGTCGATCAGCCGATGATAACAACCACAATTTTATTATACCCACACGTTTAAGGCTGTGAACTAAACAATGAACTAAAAAATGGTTGCAAACAATTTTATATATATGTGTATATATAATTGTCGACAAAAAACAACTCAAGGCTAAACATATTAGTTCTTTGATGCTACGATTCCAAAAGCCTCAAAGCAACAATATCCCTTTTATTAAATGACTTTTTTTTTTGTTTATCAACAAAACACAAGAACAAAGCACCTAATACCAAAAAAAATAAAAATCAAACAAATACCTTCAAATCTTGTAACCATAAACGTGAAACTTGAATCTATCATATCGAAAACCGAGCCTTGAATAGCTTCAATGGCTCTAATACCAATTGTTAGTCCCGAATTAACAATGATATCAAGTAATATAATCAGTAGGCAGAATCTAATGATTATATGATTCAATAACACAATAAACGATTGATTAACAACCTCAATAGCATACGATCTCTAAAGGATTCAGTTGATACTAGAGAGTGTTTTGTTGAAAGTTTTCTTTTCTGCACTCTCACTAATATGGACCCAACAGTGTGAGAATGCATAGTACAAAATTCTCTTGAAAAACGCCTGGCTGACCTTTCCACGAAATGTGAGCACGATAGAAGACACTTCAATTCGATTATTTCGGCTAGACAGAACATGTTTAAGAAAGTCGGAGAACTTAGGCAACATACCGAAATAGTTACTAGAGAAAAGATTCCTTCGTGGAGAATTCCTATGGAAGTTGCTATAATAGTTAAACAAAAGCTGAAATGGATGGATCCTTCGTTAATTTTATGAGATTTAGTGTTGCGCATTGTTGGTTTTACTGTTTGGATCTCATTGGTTTTACTGGTTAAAACAAAAAAAAAATTATTTAATGAAATTTAACGCGCATACAACATTCAATTTTCCTTGCATTGGACACAAACCCATGGAATGTATAGATGATTAACCATGTGGAAAAATGTATTCATCCATAACTGAACAGTTGTTAGGGATTGTTTGAGAATATATTTTCTGATCAAAAGATCCATACCTAAACATTTATTTGGAATGCTCCTGATCATTACAGAAGTAGAACGATCTTCTAGAGGAAGAGGAATAATCTCTCGAAACTTATTGCGGGAAGAAAAGGATAACGAAAATGAATGTTGTATCTATCATGGAAGTACGAAACAATAGATATAACAGCTCCAGTTTCATCAGGAAAACTATTATTACATGTATTTGTTTGGAATGCTCTTGATCATGACAGAAGTCATTTCAGCTTGCCTTCATCGTTGAGAGATATCTCTCCGATAACAACTTCCTTAGTAACCAATCCACGTTTCGCTTTACAATGAGGAACTATAACGATCACTTTACAATCAATGCAGGAAGGTCGAGGGTGAATGACACGTGGCGGTGGTCGTACCACATCCTATCTCAAGTGATAATTAGGACATATGAACTCTGTTAGCGCTGGTCCGACTGTTGATTTCTTTCCGGAACCAGTACAACGAACTCTGTATGAATGATACTGTTGTTGTTTTTGTGGATGTGGTGGTTGCGGTGGGGGTTCCATTTGTGACATCTGTCACCTTTTACTTTTGTCCTTGTACAACTTCAGTCTTTCATGTTTGCTTGTTTTATATTTCTAGCCTTTTATTAAAAAACAAAGTTCTCGTATTTGCGCCGTTTCAGTCTAATTTAAAATTTTCCTAATCACATTCCATTTCATTTCCAAAATATATATATATATATATATATATATATATATATATATATATATATATCAATGGTCCTTTTATAAAAAAATCGCGTTAAAAATGTTTTGCCTCAGACCAAACTCGAACCCAAATTTCTGGCCGGGTCGAGCTTTGAAACACCAAACAAACCACAACACCACTTGGGTGTAGTTATGGAAATCAAAATTATAATATACTATCCTAAACCTTAGTCAAAGTCAAACCCAAGTCAAACCAAGAAAGAATCATCCAATTGACGCGCCTTGATCCGAATTTGGTAACGGTCATGATTGATTCTTGACTAAGACCATCATCCTCGTCAGTTACTCGCTTGAATTTTGTCAAAAAAAACTTTCCATAATCAAGCTCAAAATGTGTAAGACTTTAATGGCTCGGTCAAACATTCAAAATCATATATATAAGCATAGTTATTTGGATTAAACTTACACAGAACCTCTGAAAGGGCCAATTAAGAGATCCCCTCTATAACCTCTCATTTTCATGCCCTCAATCTCCCATAATCGAAGCTTGTTTAGTTGAAACTTGGTGCTTACAGTTCACCATCATTCGGTACACCATAAATCCTATTCTTTGTTGCTTTTGATTCGGGTTTTGTCAAGGAATAAAAGCCCTATAACCTCGATTGTTAGCTGTATCGAATTTGATGTTAATTGAGTTTATTAGGAATTAGGGTTCATATAAGTTTAATTGGGGATTTTGCTGTTTCGGGATTTAGATTAAATAGATTTTGAATCCAACATAACAAACAAACTATATTCTACATTGTCTTAGGGTTGGTTTTGAGCCTTTTACATAATGCATATATCATAGCACATAAATTGCGGAACCCTTTTCTATTATATGTATTCAAACAGGGTATGATCACCAATACATTTTTGTATTGGCGTATACTATTTTCATACATGTTTTAGGTTATTTTGAAACACCTTTTAAGCCTTTGGAATTTATACTTAGATTTTGGATTCATTGTATGTCAGTTTAGATTGTTAGTTTGAATCATTGTATCTTTGTATTTCATTTCAATGAAATAAACTATTTAATCAATGTATCAATATCTTATGTGCCTGACATGTGCTGCCTATGTAGTAGACCACATGCATGCCACGTTCAACATCTTAGTAGTTGTGAGTCATTTATGGAGTCAAAGAATAATACCTAATTAGTAGTGTTAGACCACTTCTTCCAATAAAGTAGGAGTTAAAGAATAATACCTAATTAAGGGTGTTTGACCACTGCTTCCAATTAAGTATTCATTATTTGCTTAAGTTTAGTAGTGGGTATTCATTATTTGCTTAAGTTTAGTAGTGGTAAAGCCTTTTAATTTCGTTTGGTTGTAAGCCTATAAAAGGGAAAGTATGTTAATGTTATAATTATGAATGAAAAATTATTAATCAAGTCTAAATATTCTCTCTATATTTCTAATCTGGATTTTCTCTAATTTCTTTAAGGTTTACCCACTCAACGGGTTATCTATTGGTTACTATTATCAATTGGTTAACGATTAGATGCGTAACAATTGGTATCAGAGCGGCCTTGATCCACTCCTATGGACGCTCGTGAATGGAATGCTTCAATAGCTCGAATCAAGTCGACGCTTTTGAGATGGGGATCTTCTCAGAAGCGAGTCCCGAAGATGGGCAACCTACGCCACCATTTTCTCTTCACCTATAAGAAATTAACAAGCTTAACCCACTACTAAACTTAAGCAAATAATGAATACCCACTACTAAACTTAAGCAAATAACGAATACTTAATTGGAAGAAGTGGTCAAACACCACTAATTAGGTATTATTCTTTGAATTCTACTTTATTGGAAGAAGTGGTCTAACACCACTAATTAGGAATTATTCTTTGACTCCATAAATGACTCACAACTACTAAGATGTTGAACGTGGCATGCATGTGGTCTACTATATAGGTAGCACATGTCAGGCACATAACAATCCACCCCGCTCGAACTCGCCTTGTCCTCAAGGCGAAAATCCAATTAGGCCATGGCGGCCGCCAATTAAGTATTCATTATTTGCTTAAGTTTAGTAGTGGGTATTCATTATTTTCTTAAGTTTAATAGTGGGTTAAGCTTGTTAATTTCTTATATGTGAAGAGAAAATGGTGGCGTAGGTTGCCCATCTTCGGGACTCGCTTCTGAGAAGATCCCTCATCTCAAAAGCGTCGACTTGATACGAGCCATTGAAGCATTCCATTAACGAGTGTCCATATGAGTGGATCAAGGCCACTCTGATACCAATTGTTACGCACCTAATCATTAACCAATTGATAACAGTGACCGATAGATAACACGTTGAGTGGGTAAACCTCAAAGAAATTAGAGAGAAGCCAGATTAGAAATATGGAGAGAATATTTAGACTTGATTTATAATTTTTCATTCATGATTATAACATTAACATACTTGCCCTTTTATAGGCTTACAAATAAAAGAAATTAACAAGCTTAACCTACTACTAAACTTAAGCAAATAATGAATACTTAATCAGAAGAAGTGGTCAAACACCACTAATTAGGTATTATTCTTTGACTCCTCCTTTATTGGAAGAAGTGGTCTAACATCACTAATTAGGTATTATTCTTTGACTCCATAAATGACTCACAACTACTAAGATGTTGAACGTGGCATGCGTATGGTCTACTACATAGGTAGCACATGTCAGACACATAACACAATATTTACACTTTAGTACCATGAGCTATTGAACAATCGTCACTACGTGACACCCCGATGTTTCCGCCATCGGTTGGGGTTTTACACCATTGGTATGGGATAATAATGGGGTGGTGGTTGTGGTTTTGGTTGCGGTGGTAGCAGTGGTTGTTGTGGTTGCGGTGATGGTTCTATTGGTATGGGATGATAATGTGGTGGTTGTTGTGATGGTGGTGCTGGTTCCATTGGTATAGAATAATAATAATAATAATATTGTGTGTGAGGTGGGTGTTAGTGTTGTGGGTTTTTATTATGTGTCTGAATAGTGATGGAGGAATGATGGGGATAAACCATGAGGAATAGTTACGATCGCTTTACAATGCCGAAAATGACTATCGCGAGTATGTAGAAACCAATTATTTGCTTAAAGATCACGCAATTAGAACATTGTGCACTGCATGTAAACACTATGCACTGCATTTAAATACAAGGGCTTTGTGATCAGAAAATATATTCTCAAACAATTCCAAATAACTGTTCCTGCAAGCAAGTAAAATTCAACTGTGTGACATTGTGTGAGAATGCATGGTACAAAATTCTTTTGACAAATGCCTGGCTGACCTTTCCATGAAATACGAGCTCGATAGAAGACAATTCAATTTGATTATTTCGTTCAAAACATGTTTAATAAAGTCGGAGAACTTGGGCAACGTACGGAAATCATTACATGCACACATTCCCTCAACACAAGCTTTGTCATCAGAGTTTCCAACCACTAATACCATACAATGTCCACCATTACTATCCTCCTAAACTATCTCCCCACACCAAGAAGTGCTGGACATGTTTGATATGGTTTATGAATCATTTTACCAAGATAACAGAGTGAAGCAAAAGAATGAAAACCTTTCTTCATGTAGAATTCCTGTGGAAGTTGCTATAATAGTTAAACAAAAGCTAAAATGGATGGATCCTTCGTTAATTTAATGAGATTTGGTGTTGGACATTGTTGGTTTTACTATTTGGATCTCGTTGGTTTTACTGGTTAATTTGTCATTTGAGAATTGGGTAATATTTCAATTACATAGGAGTATGGAAAGTATTTTTTAGAGTCACTAACATTGAAGCTGCCAATTGCTTTTCTCGATGATTTCGTTTGCGCCTTCCCCATTTCTCCCTCCTAACAATTTTGCAACAATGGAATGGAAGAGATTTGAGATTTGGAACAACAGTTTAGAGTTTGTAATAAGGGAGGGAAGGAGAATGCGGGAATGATTCAATGTTTTTAAGTGGAAATAAGGAATGAAGGAAAGATTGTTTTAGTTTTGATTTTAGGGAGGGAAATGTTTTAAGCTTTCCACGCTATAGAACAGCTTAAACATATCTGAAACAACAAATTAGGGTTAAAGGAATATATGAGATGCGTGGTAGAGGAATTCATTGCTCCAATACTACTTGAATCTCAGTTGAGATATAAGTTTGATTAGCTTAAATCTCTTTGATCCAAGGTATCCACTAACCGTAGTGACAACGAGATCCATAATTCAAACAAGGAGCTAAACGATATCCTAATATTACACGTTAGGGTTTGATAAATGATATCATAATGTCACTTGACCCAGGATGTGGTACGGCCATCGCCACGTGTCAGATACAACATTAACCTTCATTATCCTTTAGAATTAAAAAATATAGCAAGGCTCTTTAGGCATATTTTAAGATAAATTTTTTTGTTTTAATTCATTTTAAATTCGTTTGAGGCGTTTCGGTTTGTTTATTGCCCGGTGGTGGTTTTGACTACAAACAAGGAAGATTGAAGAACTTTCACTACTTTGTGTATGTTACATATGGATCATGCAATCAAAACCATGCTTTATCACCTTTTGTTGAACATTTGTTATTTATGAGTTTAATATTTATTAGTCAATTATTCTTTGAAATAAACATTCAAACGGGTTATACACATTCGAAACAAGCATTCAAAAGGATTATAAACAATCAAAACAAATATCATATAAACAAAATATCAACTGCATATATAATAATCAGTTTGTACATACTAAACAAAAATACAACTGGTATGCAAAGTCTACTACAAACTAAGATATATATCTAGTCATTGTGGCGGTGGTGTTTCTCTCTGTGGAACTACTGGTATGTCTGGCACCCTACCTGCTCTGCGATCGCCTCTACCATCCTAACCATCCAGTCCTGAACCGCCTGGTAGTGCTGGAGCTACTAACCTATGTCAATGAGGCGGCAATCAACATCCTCCAGTACTGCTGTTGTGGGTGTGGGGCCATCATCGCTGTCATCCTCACCTAGGTCATCATATATATGCCTCGGGTACTACTGCTCTGGTGGCGGCGGAGGTGTGGGGCTGTGACACCCGACAATTTTCCAGGGCAATATCCGCACACTTAGCTAGATTCACAACGTTTCATTTGTGCATTATTACAGTAACTATGCCATCCTGAGTCTAGTAAAGCCCGAACTATTTCAAAAATTCAGTATATTATCCATTTACGCATACAACACCCGATGTATCTGAGACAATTGGCATTGAACAATCAAGCCGATCACACGCTCAACAGAGAGCAACAAAACACCCAATCATTAAGTACAAACGAAACAAGACTACAATTTCCAATTGGAACACTATACAATTCCACATGGAAAACGGATATTTATAAATCCACTTTTATGAATATTCGACGTGTCAAAACCTTTAGTTTTACCATTGATCCATTTAATTATAAACATATACCAATCGAATTTTATATATGTTTAAACTTGTTGGATTACGAGAAACATATTATGTATACACAAAAATACATATATATGTATATATAATCAAGGACAAACAAACCTCATATGTATTCATGTATACTTATATGAAAAATATATAGATATATTGTAACACCCCAACCGATGGCGGAAACATCGGGATGTCACGTATCGATGATTGTTCAGTAGCTCATGGTAAATAATAAATTTCATTATGTGATTTAGATAAATTACATACAATTGTTCTACAAGAATTCATACATCAAATTGAATAAAACTATGCAACATCTTCAAGCATTAACTCAAATCTTCAAGCAAGTAGAACCTGAAACATGTTAAGTTGAAAATATTTTGGGTCAACAAAAGTTGGTGAGAATTACATAGGTTTTGATAATCGAATAAAATTTGTTGTGCAATTCATGTGTCATGGCAAATCTAATCCATATGTGAAAGACATACTAGAAGTAAATCGAGTGCATAATCAACCCTTGTGACTGTTGTATTGTGGTACATCCCATATGCTCATGGTTCACTCGTTTATATTGCAGTAACAAACACCCACGCTACCTTTGTAGGAGGCACGTATCCGGGTGGGATTGTCAGTCCAATAGATCTATCAATGTATACTGTCGGCTGATAAATGTTTATGCTAGAATTGTGCTTACCCTAGTCATGTTCAAGACATAATGCAACATAGAAAAACACATAGACACATTGATGATTGAATTGCATAAATGTTGTTGTAACATGTTTCACCCCAAAAATGGTGTTAAATAGAAAAGGGGCTATGTAAAAATCACCTTAGCAAAATGTTATATCTATTGAAAAATTGAATAGCGGTGTTGCCCAAATGTGTCAAGTATCACCCTATAATAAGGTAATAAATATGTCTAAGTCTATCTAGTCTACAAATATATATATTCTAGGGCTTCGAATTGGGGATAAATGCTTGTTTGATTATTATTAAAAATGTTTGATAATTGAGAGAATATTAGTAATTAATTAGACAAAAATCTTTTTATAAAATTTAAATCTAAGATGGTCACAAGAATGTGTTTAAAGTATAAAAATAATTTTTATAAAATTATTTTCTTTAAAATAGAATATTAATTCTATTTATAACAAATTGTCAAAATTTAACTTTAATATTTAAAAATATTAAAATTAAAGAATTATTGGTTTAAAATTTATATTTCTGTTCTAAATATTCAGAAATAATTTGTATAAAATTTTGGTGCAAAAATATTAAAAATTGGATTTATTATGATTTAATTATGATTAAAACTAACAAAAATTGATTAAAAATATTAAATAAATGATTTTTTGTGAAATAAAAATCATTTCAGAAAAGTTTATCATTATATAAACTCAGAATAATTTTTGTGGATATTTATAAAATTGTTTTGATAATTTAATGGAATTTTATAAATATAATAGAATAAAATTGATTTAATTATTATGTATATTAAATAAATAAATTATTGAAAACTAAAAATTGTGAGTGAAACTTTTTCATCAGATAAACTTAAAATAATTTTTGTAGAATTAATAAAAGAGTTTTAATATTTGAAAAAAAATTTATAAAATTATAAGTATTATATAATTAATTTTGATTTGTTTGTTTAAAAACGAAATAAGGAAAAAATATATGCCACTACCGGGACTCGAACCCGCGTGGCTCAGGAAGATGGCACCAGACACAACCACTTGGTCCAGACCAGTGGTTGTGTTGATTCTTGTTTTATTAAAAATAAATATCATAACAGAAGTCATGTTCTTCCCCAATTATAAGCCTTCGAGCCCTAATTTTGCAATTGATTAAATCACACAATGTTAACCCAATTAATCATGGGGTAAACGTTGTGTGTAGGCCGATCAATGAAATCCACAAATAAAATAAGACTTACAATACAGAATCGAAGACAAACGAATGGTCAAACCCGAAGTCAAAAACTCGAACAGAAACCTACGAACAGAGGATTATTATGAAGAATTGGGGATTGGGAAAGGTTGTTCGGCGAGGTGAGGAGGTCCAGTAGTGTCCAATTTATAGGGATGATGTCTGAATCGTAAGATTGGAATGTTTGACTTTCATAATGACGTTGACGCGCCAATTGGCTAAAATGGGTAAGAATTGAAGGGAAATTGTCGTGTGTTTGACTCGTTCCAGGCCGGAAATTACGATTCCAATCAATCCAAGATCAAATTACACGTTAACGATTGTGATTATGGTAAGTCTTTGATTCTCAGTTGACTTTCCAAGTCAACTGAGATGTTTTGGAAACGGGTTATAATTATAATTTGTCCAGACTTAAACAAGTGAAATGGCTAGAGCAGTTGGTTTCAGTGTTTTTGTATGGTTGAACCAGCTGAGGACTCGGGTTCGAACCCCGGCCTCAGCACATTATTTTTTAAAAATTATTTTTATCATATACTTAATATATATATATATATATATATATATATATATATATATATATTATGAATAATTACCCTAGTATTAGGGTTTAAAATGCCACAAAATAATTAAATGTAAATAATAATAATAGAACTTGTCGTTTTTATCCAGATTATACGTAACGTATAATTATTTAATGCGAAATGTTACATATATTAATATGTGTGTGATCAAAGACAACTAGCATACATACATACATGAACATACACTCCACACACACACACTCCACACACATATGTGAAAGTAACAACTTGACAACTAACTCTATATACATAGACTGCATATATTATATACCTTGAAAGTACAACACACTCTACCATTCATATGTACACACACATACCCATAGATCCTTGCCAATACATATACACATGTGATGAATTAAACCACCTATATATCTATATATATATATTTATATATATATATACGCATGAGGGACAAGGTGAGGACAAAAGAGACATGTATGGCATGCATGCTACTAAAGACAAAACACCTACTCTAATCTAGTTTATACCAATTTAGGCCTTAACCACCTTCTAGAACTCTTTCCATACATGTTTCAATACCCTTTTTTACCTTGAACATGTGCCAACATATACCTATACCTATATAACCATGTGGGCTTATAAGTGATTGTGACTAAACAATGGAACTACACACACATGCATATGCACGTATGGATACATACATACATATATATATATATGAGACAAGACAAAAATCTAAACCTAATGCATGCAACAATGGACAAGCTACACTCACTAACCTACCCTTTATACCTTTCAATACATCTTACCAACCCATAACACTTTTCAAGGAAAGATTTGCTTCCTAAAATAAGATAAACATGTGCCAAAAATCAGCCACCTATTCTCACATACATACATACGATTATATGTATGCAAAAGAAGACAAAGTGATAGTTCATGCATGCCATAAGAAACAAATTGCACACTAATCTAAACTTATACCAAAATAGGTCTTTCTCTAATTCACAAACATTCCTCTACCTCCCATGGATGTCAACTTTTCCAAATTTGTGGCACCATTACCTAAAATCGGCTAGTATTAATACAAAACAAGCCACCTTTCCCTAAATAACACACCATGCTTTTCCTCTCTTTCCTTCTTTCGGCCAAACTCACACACACAAGTTAACATGTCACTTTCACACTCATGACAACTCCTTACACTAGTGAAGCAAGTCACCTATGGGATGTCAACATACATAGAGTCAACCCCTTCCCTTTTGAGACACTAGGAGACAATCGGCATCCTTTGATGCTTCACTAATCATGCGGTTTCAAGGAGAAACAAGACAAATAGATCATACTTCTAGGAAGTGTCATTGTCTACACCTATTTCCTAAACTAGCATCAACATGGATACTACTCTATTACATCTAGGTTCTTACAAGAAGCCACTTGCCATAGTTAGCATTCTAAAGCTTCAATCCAATCGGCCACATGTGGGAATGCATGAGCCGATGCCACCTAAGAGTTTACATGGAATTGGAAACTAACCTCTAGATAGCTCTTGCAACACTATGACAATCCTCCTTTCCATCGGCCTATAAAAGGAGCTCCACATTCCTTAAAGTTTCTTGCACCAACACTCACAATCATCCTACTCCTTTCCTCACTTCTCTCGGCCAAACCATCCATACCAATCCACCCTCACCTCCGCTCCAAAGCCGATTGCCTACAAGCCAAATTGGAGGATCCAAGCACGAGGGAAGAAGCACAAGACATTGATGAATCGGCCATTATCAAGCAACTCTAGGTAAGCCACACTAACATTCGCTAGATAATAAACCAATCAGTCCTAGCTTTGATTCACCCGAACTACCACATCTTGTAACAATGATCAACCTCAATAAATTAACACACCCACATTAGTGTTATGATACACTCGCACGATTACATATGAAGCACCAAGGGGCCGTGTAAGTTGATAAAATAACTAGACATACACTTGTTTTGAAATCAAACCCAAACCAAGTCTTGAAAGGTTATTTTAAATCAGTTCTGTCAAGGGTTCCTCAAGACTATCCCTATCAACTTACGGCTATACCCCCATGGGCTTGAATGGTTGAGTTTGATATAATCGGCTTCAAGGCATATATAGTATACTCTAATCGGCTATCACAGACTAACACATATTAAGAGAAGCTAGAACATGTGTTAACATTGGCTTAAGAGTTATAATGGTCTAAACACATGCTAAGGCCCTTATTTTACCACAAATCAACCACACATGATGGTTTGGGAACTACTTGAACCCATGATTACCAAAAGGGGTCCATTTTATCACTAACAATGTTTCCAAACACTTTACAAGCACACTAAGAATCCTCACAAGTACAAAGAATGGCCCACATACATAATAACCGGGTCCACAAGTGTCGGGTGAACCACTTGTATGATAAACAACGAGAACTGGTTAATTTACCATGCTCCTAATAAATCATAGGGCACACAATAGCGGGATGATAGCTATCTCACAGTTATAGCATCACTAGACCACGTACGACTCTATCAGGTGAGTTTCACGGCCCCTTTTTACTGTTTTCATATTTTTGGGGGGAGAAGCATGCATCTATACAAGTTACTTTCATTTAGAGTGAATTCTAGCATGACTGCAATTATAAACATGAGACAATTGGTTCATGAGATCTCAATAGTCATCGTACATACATTACACTGTAACCACTAGCTAAACAGATAGCCATGGAACACTTGAATAGATCTATTGGGTTGACACCCCCACTCTTAGTTAGTCGCGCTAACCTGCCACATGCAAAAGAGTGCTAGTTTTCTACGAAACTTACATTGTCTTTATTGTACAATGCGCGAGGCACTACATGTCAGAGGTTTGGTTATGGGCTCATGTTGGTACATAAATCTTGCCTTAGCTAGGCAATGATTCGTCAAACACGGATTCACTAATCATGTATGTGTTTTCGCTAACTTTTCAACGCGAATAACATACAATAATTCTCAACAATTTACGAGAATCACCAATGAATTTCCAAGAACAGCTCACAGCGAGTCAACAAAACCTGTGAACTCACCAACTTTATGTTGACAAATCTTTTATGCATGTTTTTCAGGTCATAGACTTTCACGAATGGAACTTGGGATTCAAGCATGTGTTACACGACATTATTTTCATGGGGATTTTTATTTAAACTAGCAAGTATTTCGAAGTTTGAATGAAAACTCCTTAGATTTCAGAAACAACAATTCCACGAATTATAACTTTTGATGAGTTGAAATCAAAGCTTATGTTTTATATAGTTGTTTGCTTGAATCTTGTGCTTGAAAACCTTTCGAGTTACATCTCGTGTTTCCGCCTTGGCGGGGTGTGACAGATTGGTATCAGAGCCAATGGTTATAGCGAATTAGGAGTCTTTTGAATCTAAACTATAACTAACGCAAAACTTTTCGATAACGTTTTCCCCTGCATGAAAATCAATTTTTCATCACAACGCACTGCACAAGTTCCATTCTAGTTGCATTATGTTTACAGCATAACTAGTTCGTAGGTGTACGTTTAGATATTGTTGTCACAAAAATGATGCCCTCATCCTCAACTCCCAACCCGATACACTCTGAAGATACGGGCGACTGTATGTCCCAGATCGCCGTACCGTCATGATTCATTCTTGACCGGTCCTCACAACTTCACCAACCACCCGAACTAACTAGTAGAAGGACGCATAGCAAAGAGGACAACTTGCGTTGATGATTCTACTTACCCAGGGACGAGTGATTGGAAGACCACTCTCTTGATGTTCAAGTTGGAACATCCCGATAATCTTCTGATGAAGGAAAGAGCCTTATTGGACTTTTTCCTAGTCAAATCATTTTATAAAATTCTTATAACCCTGGTCAGAAGCTCGGAATTAGAGAACACTTGGGGGATCTTGCAGGGAAAATTATTATTACGGGTGCATACGTAATCATGATTTGCGGTGCATGAGAATCTTGGCGAACACCGTTTCGAGTCGATGATCGCGGTCAATATCAAGTTTTCCTAAATTCGTTATGTAGAACTTGCGCTCCACATCAAACGCACGTCGAATAGGGACATTCTTGATAGACACCCTATGACGTGTAACTCTTCCATGATCGTAGAAATTCCTAGTATTCGCCCCTATCATTTGAGTTGAACAAGGCGCAACGTCTATGCAAACGAAATTGTCCCGCGCCGTGTTAAACTCCCCTTCCCCAACTTTCTGAAATCCTCGTTCTCATACAAACCTCAATGTGTCTACAACACTCTATCTCATCCATTGGAATGATGACACTAGACGAATCTGTCATTATCCATTTGCATTCATTGTGAGGGCTACCTTGTAGCGCCTTAGTCATTCTATTATGATGTAATCCCGAGGATTATCATTAACCTTGTTAGATGTGCCAAGACTGGGATGCCTGCAATACGCACACGTATAGGATGGTGCCGTGGAAGGTTCCAATGCTCATCGATAAACCTGAACTTTCCCTCCCGGAGGCCAATTTTCACACTTTCGCCCAATTAGTCAAGCTGGTGGTGTTCTCTAAGATGTCTCTTTACATGCATGTTCCTTATCATCGTGTACGACAAGAATGTCCCAATTTGTGAAAACACCCCTTATGGTCGTCAGGACTTCAACAGAATAGCTGGTTACCACAAGTGGCCTTGTCATTTCCCCTAGCCTCTTCATTGTTGATCGATACTTCTGACCTACGACTCAAGTCTTAACTATCGATCGCATACACCATGGGCAGAGTACTTCGTACTTATCCAAGTGGTATATCGCTAAATGGTTTATCCATTGGTTCAATCTGAGTTATGTGCAAACCTCGATGATTGCAAAAATTGTAAAAATTTTGATTAACATATTCTTTGCCATTGTCACATTGGAATTGTTTAATTCTGCGCTTGAATTAGGTGTAGATTAGGTTGTGGGGGGTGGTTAAAATGGTGAAGACTTGTGATTTATTGGCAATGGGAAATGTCCACTAGAAATCGGTAAAGTAATCCAAAAAGAGGATGTAATATTTTGTGGCCACCCGTACTGAGTACGGGTGAGGTCCAAAGGTCACTGTGAACAATATCAAAGGGTGCACGAGTACAATTAAACGAATCATAAAATGGCAATTTAACACTTTTACCAAAAATGCAAGATTGACAAAGTGTTTTATTAAATTTTCCATAATCAACAAAAGAAGACAGTTTCAAAGACTGTAACAAATTATTGCCAGGATGTCCCACACGTTGATGCCAGCGATCTTGAGGAACAACAGTTAAGGCAGAGGGTTGGTTTTGTGGAAGTGGGAGTGGTGCAGTCAGAGGATAAAGATTGCCCGTGCTATTGCGTCGTAGGATAGGAGCACGGGTTTTGAGATCTTTCAGAAGAAAACCAAATGAGTAAAACTCAATAGAGAGTAAGTTATCAGTGGTAAGGCGACGGACCGAGATTAGGTTTTTAATAATGTTTGGGGCAAATAAGACATTGTTAAGTTTAAGTGGGGGGAAAGGTGATGGGAGGACTTGGTTTCCTTATGCCAAAACCGGGATGGTCATGCCATTACCAACTATTATATTTTTATTAGTGCATTTATTAAAATTAGACGGAGAGTAAATACCTTGCGCATTGGCAGAGTGAGAGGAGGCTCCAGTATCCATCAAGCCATGGTCTGGTGGGTTGAGAGCCAATGAGTAGAGTGCCTGCTCAGAATGAAGGAGTTTAGGATCCATTTATCAGAGGGAAGGAGATGCGAACAGAGGGTAAGAAAGAGGTGAAAGCGGCAGAACGGTGGTGACCGACTGCAGTGGGCGGCCGAGAGTGGAGGATCAACAATGGTTTCAAGAAGAGAGGGGGGTCGGTACTCGTTGGAGCAAGAATGCTCTGATACCATGTAAGAGAATGGTATTCATTTTGTCCGCGAGCATGTTCAGAAAGGACTGGTTCGGGTTTTACATGTGACCCCTCGTTACCGGATAACCGACATTTTTACCAAAGGACTGTCACGGATTCTCTTTGTAGACTTTCGTTCCAGTCTAAGTATTCGTTCTCCTCCCGCTTCGACTGTGGGGATGTAATAGACACTGCATAAATCTATGCTCAATCATCTTTGACCTTTGAATTGCTAGTCAAAAGTCTTAGTCAAAACATAAATCTAGACTGAATCAACTTTGACATTTGAATTGCTAGTCAAAAGTCTTAGTCAAAACCATTCAATGTAATAATTGTATTTATATTGTCTCCTAAAATAGGAGTTGTATTGTTCCTATATATGGTCTGAAATGTGAATGTAGAGATCAAGTTGACAATCAATACCATTCTCTTACAATTGAGTCTATTCGCCTACATTCATGAGCATAAAGAGAGAAGTGGCGGCATGAAGGGAATGATTTTTTTATTGAACACAGTTTTGAATTAAAATCTTTTGAGCTACCATCTTAAAATGTGAATAAAATTATCATTCTGCCCATCTAATTTGCTTTAGTAATGTAATAAAGATTAACTTTAATTTTCATTTTATACAAAACATTCAAAATTATATACGTGTCAAGTTAAATATTAAGGTTTCATGCTGATTTTATGGACGTTTCTAGCTGGTCCACGTTTGCACGTACGTTTAATTCAAAACCAAGTGTGATCAAATATAATATGTTTCTATTCGACTATATAAATTAAGTTATTCTACTTTTTGAACAAAGTTGATACTATATCATATATCTATGCTAAAAAGCATGATCAGTCCAACCGCAATGCTATTAAGTTAGATTGGATATGTCAAACTTGCGTTTTCATACGTTTAACGTATCACATAACACCTAGACTAATACATCCGATGTATGCAATGTACACACAGGGATGTAAGTACTAATTTATGTTATGATGATACTCCATGCATCATGCATGCGATGAAGAGAAAGATAAATAACAATTCCAAAGACAAATAATGAAGGGCCCTTGAATTATACACCCGACAAGTGGTGTGCTTCGAGGAAGGAAACTTTATCATTATTGTTGAACAAGAAAAGACTTTTCCATACAATTTATGTTCCCACTTGTTTCCCACATTCTATCATAGTGTGAAAATCATAATTAACATTTCGATCATCTGATGAGTCATAACTATACATTCATATATACAAGGATGAAGGAGAAGGGTGCATAGACTCAGGGGCAGATTTAGGTAGTGCCCTACGGGTTCAGACGAACCCACTTGGTTTCAAAATTTAAGTAAAAATATAAATAAAAAATATGGTATGAACCCATAAGTAAAATTAGGATGAACCCATAAACAAGTATGATTAGTTGCCTGATGGTTAGAGCTCCTACTTTCAAACGTGTGTTCCTGGGTTCAAACCAGGTTCTGTGCATGTAACTTCTAATATTTTTTTTTTTGTTTCTGAAAAGCTCCGTTAGGGTTTTTGCTTATGCAGTTCTGCGCCCCCACACAAAAAGCCATTAAATATTTTTGGCATTCAAATTCTAGAGATAGAGAGGGTGGCTTCAAACAAATCCATTGCTGTTGATCTTGGAATGGTGTTCTTCACAGAAGTTCATTGTCTGTAATTAACCTATATCGAATACATGAATCTGTGTGAACATAAATACATAATTTGTTTATGTTGAAGTTAAAAAGTGGAACGAAATTCATTTATGTTAGGAGATTAGTGCAATTGTTAGTTTGTTCAACATGGTTATTTTTGAAAATGTGAATTTAAATTAGACAATTAGTAAAGTAAATTTGTTGAAACTTGAAGATATATAGGTATGAAGAGAATCGACAATTTTTAAACACCACTGTATTTATATTATATTTTTTAATTCTTAATGACGATGTTTTTTCACTATACCATATTTTTATTATGTGATAAACCTTACCCAAGCTGAACTGTCGAACCAACCCAATTTTTTTGCTCCGGTCCTATGAAATTTGAGCATCTAAAGCTATGAACCCACTGAAAAAAATTCCTAGATCCGGCACTATTCATAGTATTGTCATGAACATGAGATGAAATATAAAATTTTGACTTTTGTTTTTTTTTTAATTTAAACTCGTTAAAGTCTAATAATTTAACACGTTTTTCAAATTTATACAATGATTTTATATACAATGTAAACCAAAATAATTGGTTACAGTTTAAAAGGCTTATATTGTTTTCAATCTTCCAAAATAGAAGTTGTAGACAAACTCAATTTGACTTATGGATTGTTACCCAAAAATAGGAAAAAGAATCCTTCGTTTTAATGTATGTATTAGTGGGGTTACCCATGTGGGAATTCTCCGAAGGTCGATCGGTTATCTATTACTAAATTTCGGCTTGTTCTGCCTAGTCTGGACAAGTGGTTAAGACCGGGTTACATAATAAATTAAAATAACAATAATCAAATTAAAATGCTAACTAATTAATAAAAAACACATCAATCAGTATTAAAACTAAATATTAGAAATCATTAAAGTTGCTCTCTTCATGATTTCAATTTTTGACACATATCCATTACATTATCTATCCAAACCATTCTAAGTAAATCTTTTGACAAAATTGACTTTTATTTATTACCTAAATTGTATATTTTGTCTTTTATCTTTCATTTGCACTTATTATATCATTTATTTTCTCAATTTACTACACCTTCTGTCCTTTAACCTAACTAAGTTAAAAAAGTTGGTTAACCTTATTTTCTAACTTTACACTTTTAGACCCTGTAGTTTTCCTAAGCCTTTACTCCAATACAACGACAAAACTAGGGCACAACGTGATACAAAATGATAGGGTTTTTAAACTACATCAAATTCATATCAAAACCTTCATTTTGAAGTAAAACGATTGATGAAAAACATATAGTTTTTTTATGAAAAAACTCATTTTATATATAAACATACACATATATAACCGAAGTTAAGCGAATTCACATCAAACATAACCCGACAAACATGAAACCTGACCGAAAGTTGTTAAAAACTTATATCGAATCCAACCGATACAAACCGTGTTGTGTTTATAATAATGAGACTGATGCTATCAAATAATTATTGGTGATCCATATTGGTGTTTTACTATTTAGGACCGAGAACACTTAGGTTCTCGGTTATTTAAGGTGTTTAGGCCAAGAACTAGTTTGTTCTTAGTTGGGCTTGGGCTTTGGGCTAGGCCATGTGGGCCAAACCTAGCATATGACCTCTATAATGTTTTACTCTATTCATTTGATAGGTTAGCGATTTCTATCAATAATATTCAAAGTTCTCTAGTATTAGACGAATCCATTAGAGATATCGTATGCTAGTTGAGATTAATCATTCAATCGTTCATATTATTCATTCCTTGATTGCTATTTAGTTTGTTTCTGCCATCCTAAATAGTTACTTGATATCAGGTTTATTAATTTTTCGGGACTACAATTGGTATCAGAGCCATTGAAGCTTGTTTAAGGCTCGGGTTTGATATCAAGGGATTCAAGAGGGTATTTTGATTGAAAGTATTATTGAATCGGTATTTTGGGTCAAATGTTTTTTTTTATTATCGGTTATGGTGATCTAGTTTTATGTTGGGGATCATTTTTTTGTAAATCATAATTATTGTTTCGAGTTCATTTATTTTTGGCTTAATTTTGATGTTGAACTCTCTTCTAAATCTCGGTATAAATGATTTCATATGATTATAATTTTAAAGGGTTGTTTCTTTTGATAAACTGAGTGGTGATAAAAATATTTCAGTCAAATTTTTGGAGGTTTATGTTCTTGTTATTATTCACATATCTGCTTTTATGAAAAGAAGGTCAAGAAGCTTTAGATTTTGTGAAAATTCGTATGATTGATTTGTTCTATGAATTAAAAAATTGTTTACACAATTTTCAGAATTATTGGTTGAGAGGATTTGAGATAGACTTTCTAATTTTTGAAAAAAATTGGTTTGCGATCCCAAAATTTTCGAATCTTTAAAAAAAATTAAGGAATTCATATTTTCGAATTATTTTCTTTTGGAAATAACCACAACCGGGAGACGCTCATCAGCTAGAAAAACCCATCACACGTCGGAACCATCAGCTCGGAAACACAAACCTACTAGTCGGACTCAGAGAAGCTTTGATTTGGTTGTACACAGAGCAGCTTTCATCACTCGAGAACACAACATTCACTCGAGAACACACCTACACTCGAGAACAGCATTCATCCAAGAACACAAAAGTCAGTCGAGAACTCATTCTCTACTCGAGAATCCAGATCCGAAAGCACCAACTTCTTCACTCGAGACCAACATCTACACTCGAGAACAACATCACCAACTCGAGAACTCATCATCATCCGAGAACAGCTTGATCAGATCGGAAACACATCTTGATAGCTAACTCACTCGTTACCTGGACACTTCAACTCGGACACACTTGAAACCGAACACCTAACCTTGAACTGCAACACCAACCCAACCCCCACCGGATTCCGCCGCATTCCATAACCTGCCTGCAACCCGGACACACCCACCACCACCCGGATACACAAACCCACCTTCTCGGACACAATAAACCTTCTCGAAAAAAGTCTGGTTCGGACATCAAGACATCAGGAATTCGAAAACCAAACTCAGACCCAACCCGCACACATCTGACCACAAACCTACCAGTCGGACACCTCTTTCTTCCTCGAAACACCATCAAACCCAGAAAACTCCTAAACCGGAAACCCCTATCGTCGACCATCACTGCCTCCACACATCACCAAAATGAACCCCACTAACCACGACCGTTACTGGAATACTTGAGCCATTTCTCGATTTGAACTAGTTGAACCAGTCTTGGATATCACCACTACAACTGCTTACGCCGTCCGATTCCATAATCAGTGAGTGGGAAACGAGTTAAGCTAGTTGGGCTATACTTTGTATCAGTGATTGAAAATTTGGGGGAAAGAGTAAGTTGCAGGTAACATAGTTTGAAGGGTTTCGGGTTCAACAGTCGTGACAACCTACATAATTTCTTGGTTGTATGTGTGTTTGTGAAGAGAGAGAGAGAGAGATAGAGAGAGAGAGAGAGAGAGAGAGAGAGAGAGAGAGAGTGAGAAAGAGATAAGGGATTAAATTTTGGTTGTTGTTATTTAAGAGAGAGAGAGAGTGCATTGTGTGAGAGAGATATAGAGTTGAGTGTTGGTTTGAAAAAGGAGATATAAAGTAAGTGTTTCAAGAGTAGTCTTGGGAAGTGGAATAATAATAATAATAATAATAATAATAATAATAATAATAATAGTGGTATTATTTGGAGTGTACAAGCTGAATTTGGAGGGTTCGACGCTACTGAATTCGTTTTGATTTTTTTGACTACAGTTGGACATCTTGTATTCGGTTTGGAGTTTTTGGAAAGGTCTAGATTTTTGGGGGATAAAAAAAATCAAAAGCTCTTGGTTTCTCTAGTTCTAGGTTCATGTTCTTGGATTTAAAGTGCAAATGGATTCCAACACTACAGTCATGCATGCAACAAGTACACGGATTCCCATGTTGATATTGGGCTAGTCTTTTGCTGAATGGAAATTTAGGTTCATTCAACATGTCAAAGAAAAGGATGCCAAAGTTTGGAGAGCTATTTGTAGAGGTTCTAACCCAATGACTTACGAAGAGAAGGGTACTGTACTACTTAAACCGGAATCCAAATATACAGATGAAGATTGGGACCAAGTCAAGCTTGATGAAAAGGCTGTTAACACATTGGCTATGGGTTTAGCACCAGACGTCATCTCAAAATATAAAGAGACTAAATCTGCCAAAGCATTGTGGGATTCTCTAATTGAATTTTATGAAGGCAATGATGACATAAAGAAGAGGTAAAGGGACATGTTGCGGCATAAGTTTAATCAGTTCAGTTTCATTCTTGGTGAAACCCTTGAAAATCAAATTTCAAGAGTCGTATCTCTAGTAACTGAAATGAAGACCGCAAACATAAATTTGAACAATTCTGAGATAAATAAGAAGCTGTTAAATGCTCTTCCAAAGAGCTGGGATACAAATGTTGCCTTGATCAAGGAGACGGAGGATCTTCAACATCTGTCTCTGTCATGACTCATCTCCATAATCAAAGCATGTGATTCAGACGACAAGCAAAATATGCAAAATCTTAATGTTGCTGCTCAGCCACGTTGCACACCTCCTACTGTTTCGACACCCGCTCTTGTTGTTCAAGTACCTGTTGAGTATCAGGTTCCTGTGCTGATACGATATATCAAACATGCTTCACATGAGGTATTTTCTAATCTATGCTCTAATGCTTGTGTTGAAAATGCTAAATATTACAAAGGTTATAACTCTCAATTGGTAAGAGAAAACGACGAGCTTAAAAGAAAGATTTCTTGCCTTTATAGCCAAACCTTTGCTTACAAACTTAGAGTAGAAGCCTTAGAAAAGGATGTCCTTCAATACAATAATGATTTAAGCAATAAAACTTGCCTTGTAATGCATCAGAAGAAAGCTATTGATGAACTTAGTGCTGAACTAGATTCTTTAAAATCAAAATTCGAAAATGCTGATTTCCATTTTAGAAAATTTGATTGTTCTAGTGAGCGTGTTGAGAAAATAATAAGTTCAAAACTCAAGTTTGGGGAAAACAAATGAGGTGGTATAGGTTTTGTAGAAATTGTGCCTCCCTACAATCACAACTACATCGGAATGCCTCTTTCGGATATGGAAATGGAAAATGAGAAAAATATGGAAAATGGGAAAGGTTAGTGGTTGAACCCGCAAAGAGTGTTCCCATAAAGATAATAGAGCCAAAGGTGTTAGTGGTAGAGCTGGTTAAGTCTGTGCCAATTTAGATTGCTGAACCAGAAGGGCACATGAAACAATCTAAGTATGTTGCCCCACTTAGTGATGTTCCTATTGCTAAGTTTGTTAAATTAGAAAGCGATGAAATGAGCAACCATGTTAAATCTGAAAATAACAACTCTGACATTGTCGATGCTCATAAAGCTTCAACAAAATCGAATTCCCCGTTAGGATCAATTGAATCTATGTTTTTTAAAAGCATTGCTAAATCTATAAACTTTGAAAGCTCTTCAAGTTCATCAACCAAGTCAGAAACATCAGATGAATCTGACTCAGAAAATTTGTTTGATTCAAAAACTGTCGGGACAGGAACGGTAAAAGAAGTAACTACTGAATTTAAATGTGTGAATAATTCTGATGCTTCTACTTCATGTACAGAAACAGTTTTAGTTGAAGAATGGACTAAAGGAGATGAAGAATATTTTAATTCTGATGACTCTAAACTAAAAACAATTTCTGATTCTTCTGTTAAAAGTAATGCTAGTGTAGGCTCCGTTCTTAAGAGCAATGAACCTACCTCAACTGCTTTTGCTAAAACTGACAATGGTTGTTTGAAAACATCAAAGTTTTCAAGTAATGCATGTCCTTATGTGCCAAAGTTTTTCTTGAAACCAGCACTAAATGGCACGATTGAGAAACATGTGCCACCAAAACCTATTTTACAATGTGAAAAATCTTTTCAAAATAATAGAAAACATACTTGTTCTAACTCTCATAAACAGAGAAGGGCACAGAAACAACCAGCTGCACAAGGAAGAACTTGTCTTCATAAATCACCAAAATTTGCAAGTGCTAACAGATCAAAAAGTGTTCCATATGCTAAACAATGCAGAAAGTTTGAGGACAGTTCCAACAAATCATCTAACAGATCTTATCATTCGCATATATCATCTTCTGTCGGATCGAATGAATTAGGATATGCTCCTTACATGAAGAAGCATACATGTTACAATTGTGGAATTCCTAGTCATATCGCAAGAAACTGCACACATCGTCCTTATGTTCCGTATTACAGACAAAATCAGAGGGTTGGTTACACCTAGGGATAACTACTATTCCAAGTCAATGAAGGTTCCTCACCCTAAGATAAGGAAGAATGTATATCCAAAGGTTAAACCATCTGATGGTGACTGGATTGTTGCTAAGAACAAACGAAAGGTTGTTCAAGAACAAAAACAGATTTCAAAATCTAAACAAACTGAAAAAACAAAAGTGCTTACTCCAAAAGTAGCTAAATCGTTTATTAAGCCTAAACAACTTTGGAAACCAAAAGCAGCAGCAATTCCAAATTTAAAGGGCATGTGTTTGAAAGAAGTGTCATACATTGATGCTTTTGGATTGCCCAGGACTGCTATGGCCTGGGTACTGATATCTAATTAATCTCCTTATACATGCAGGGACAGCTAAGGAAAGAAGTGTCATACCACTGGTGCTGATAGTGGTTGTTCCAAGCATATGTTAGGTGACATCTCTCTGTTACATACCTCTACATCTTTTAACATAGAGTATGTTTCCTTCAAAGGAGATAAGGGAGGTAAGATCAGAATGGCAGGTATATCTAAATTTGATGCACAAACTTTGAAAATGATTGATTGGTCGTTATTTGAGAATGGTTATAGAAAAGAACAAAAAGATTTTCTTATTTTTAGGTAAAGTTTATTCATAAATTCTTCTTTTCCATGTATTAATGCACAAAATTTAGGGGGAGAAGGGAGAAACTATAAAAGAAATAAAAAATAGTGTTTTATTTTATTTATGTACAAAATTTAGGGGGAGATAGGAGAGAAAATAAGAAAAATACAAGAACATGTGAAAAAGGAAAACTACAAAAGGTGTTTTTGTTGTATCACTTGTGAAAAAGGCTGAGACACGTAAGACCAGTATTGAAACGGTTAGGCTCTAGGGTGATGTATTGGTAGGCTTGTCCTTATGACTGGAAAATTGGTTGATCTAGGGACACACTTAAAGATAACATATGGCCTCAGTAGGAAACGTAACTTGGAATTGGTACATTTTTTATTTGAATGCTTGTGTGACGTCCCGATACACACTGTGTTCTAGGTCTAAAACCTTTTCTGAATAACTCATGTATCTCCTTTGTTTTGTGTAAGCAAACACCTGGGGATGCTAGGCAATGTCAGTTTTTGCTGCATCCAGATATATGCAGACCTAGCTGTACATTGTCGCGTTATAGATCAAAAACACCAAAAGAGGCCAATGAGCCCAAAAAGATACAAATGAGCACATCAAAAGAGGCCCTCTAGAGCCCAAAACACCAAAATCTATATCATTTGAGAATTCAAATTGATTTGTATATTATCCCACTCTATTTCTTAATGATCTATTCTTTTCTCTTGTCAACCAATGCCTAGTTAATGTTTCAGAATTCTAAAACAGACACCGTGAAAATATGTGGTAGGGAAACTTCTTGCATGATAGAGTGTACCGCATATAATTCTAGGATTTGATTATGACTTCCTTGAGTGTCCATAATTAATACACCAAAACATGGTAAATTAATCACTGATAGTCAAATAAGAAGGTCTAAGGCAATAAGTTTAAGTGGACGAATATACTAGCAATTGCTTGGACCAACTAGAGTAGATCCGTGTTGATAAGTATCCCTGAGTCTAAATCACAGTGATTCAATCCCCCAAAAAAATGTGTAGTTATTTTTATTTCAATTTCTTTTTCATTTATTTTGATTCTTGTTGGTTTGCTTTTAAGTTTTATTTTATTTTAGTTTTGTTTTTATTAAAATCAACCATTCTTCAAGATTTGACCGATCATCCACAGTGAAAGCAATCAAAATTTTTGAAAAATTTCATGTGAATGTACTCGAAAGTACTAGGTGTTCATGTGTATACTGGATCCTCTGTTATATTTAAATGTTTGCTTACAAAGTTCTGAGAATGTGCAAAATTTGATTTGAATCAAGAAACAGAGGTTGATGAAGAATGAGATATTTCTAGTAGCTGACAAGCATGAAGCACCGCAAATGAGAAGATGTACGTGAGGCAAAAGAACTTGATGTGATTGCATGTTCTGATGATGAAGTACCTGTGATCCTTCTTGAAGACGATGATTGGAAAAGAATCTTCCTATCACATCTCTTTTAGCAAATGATCAAGCAAATGCTGATGATGATTCAAGTGTGGATCTTACTCCCATAGAAGAAGAAAAGGCCTGAGTTTGAGAGTACAGAAAAGAAGACTTTCAACAAAACAACACCAACAACCCAGTAACAATCTAGGGGGAGATCACAATGCTGCATTCATGTTATGAAGACCATTTCATAGCATCAGTCTAGGGGGAGATTGTTGGGTCTATAATAATGAGACTGATGTTATCAAATAAATATTGGTGATCCATATTGGTGTTTTACTATTTAGGACCGAGAACACTTGGGTTCTCGGTTATTTAAGGTGTTTCAGTTGGGCTTGGGCTTTGGGCTAGGCCATGTGGGCCAAACCTAGCATAGGACATCTATAATGTTTTATTCTATTCATTTGTTAGCCTAGCGGTTTCTATCAACAATATTCAAAGCTCTCTAGTATCAGACGAATCTATTAGAGATCGTATGCTAGTAGAGATTAATCATTCAATCGTTCATATTATTCGTTCCTTGATTGCTATTTAGTTTGTTTCCGCCAATCTAAATAGTTAATTGATATCGGGTTTATTAATTTTTCGGGACTTACAAACCGGATCGAAAAACGGGTCAAAACCCGAACCAAACTTGACCTGCGTTAATAAAAACGGATCCTACTTATTCAAATCGCACCCAAACTCATATCTGAGCACACCTACCTGTTTCTGGATCCAAATTGCACTAACATTTGGAGATCCGCACTAACATATGCAAAATCACGTGTCAAAAATTTCCGAATTTAAAACTTTAACGAACCCACTTGTAAAACTAGTCGATTATACTATAAATTGGAACCTTGTATAGATTCATACTTCATAATCGATCAGTTCTACGCAAGAACATATAAAAAACATCCACTAAATCATTCACAATTTGAAGAACAAGAACAACCCAGTCGCAACTTTAATGGGTCGATTAGACCTCTAAAAAAAACAAGTATCATGTTAAATATGGTTTTGATCGGAATTTGATGTTCTATAATAGCCCTATGTTTTCGTTAATTACCGTGGTCGAATTCGAGGTCAATTAACATGGGTTCAAGGGTTAGGGTTTGATCAAAATTACAGGGGCCGCTAAAAGTGTAAAGTTAGAAAATAAAGTTAACCAACTTTTTTAACTACATTAGGCTAAAGGACAGAGAGTGTAGCAAATTGAGAAAATAAAGAACAGAATGAGTGCAAATGAAAGACAAATGACAGAAGTGCAATTTGGTTAATAAATAAAGGACAATCTGTTTAATTTTGTCAAATCTTTTTTTAAGAAAACAAACGCAACTATCATTTAAATATTCATCATAAATCCGATTACCCGAATCAGACTTCACCTACCTCATATAT